>JARHVA010000021.1:1805000-2237500 GCA_037957365.1 Torreya grandis | reverse complement strand
TGAAATTGGTTCAATGGTTCAACATTGCGCGCCGAGCTGATTAAACTAAGGCGATTAAACCATTCATTAAATTGAAGCCTTTGAACCACTCGTTGAACCAACCCGTTGAACTGGTTCAACAGTTTAAGTGACTGTTGAGCCAAGATCGTTGAACTCTTTGTTAAACCAAAGTGATGAACTTGAAGATTGAACCAAGGCTTGAAATTGAAGCGATGGACTAAGGCTTGAACCAAGGCCGATTAAACAGCCGATTGAACCAAGGCTTTGAACTGAAGCGATGGTTCAATGTTTGAAGATGCCAACCTTCCTTGTAAATTTCTTCAAATGAAGGCCCAAAAGAGCCTTGTAAACCCTAGCACTCACTGAACTGATTCTTCATGCGCTAAAAGACTAACCTGCAGAGTCCATAGAAAATCCTAGACTTGTGCAAAATAAAAAATGAATTGGCCTAGAACAGCAGGGGAAGAAAGGGGACCGATTTTTGGCCTGTTGGGCAAAAAATGGTCAACAACAGAAAAGCTACAATATTTGTTTTGGAATGATTTGACAATGTTTGTATGAGTTATTGTGATTTAATAATTTTTCATATATTTGGTCTACAAGTAAAAAGTTTTGGAAAATTTCCACCAAATTTTCAGTGAAGTTGCACTATCATACATGAAATCTACAATCAAAGTTTTAGACCATTTTTTATTTGTTTTGCATGAGTTATTGAAATATTAAGGTTTTTTAAACCCTATTTATGTGAATAATAGAGTTACAAGTATTTTTAGGAGTGGATGATATTAATGCTACTCCAATTTAAGGAAACTTATTATGAGTCACTTTCTTGGCTAGAAAATTCTAGAATGCATATTAGAGGGTCTTACATTTTCTTGGTATGTTGAGATTCTCCAAGTGTGGAAGCAATTATCCTCAGAAAAATTGGAACAATTTTTCCTAGATCAATGGGACATAAAATAAAAATAATTGGAATAAAATAAGGATGGTTATAGTAATGAGGAAGATAGTGTGGGTGACGAAGAAGAAGAATAAAAATTGAAGAAGAGGAAGTAGATAATGATGATAGGAATGATGAAGGCTATGAGTATGGAAATACAAGTGATAGAAGACAAACAAAACATAATGAAGAAGAAGAAGAAGCAATAGATGATGTTGTAGAAAGAGAGGTAGAGGATCACAAGGAAGAAAATGATGATGATGACGATGGTAATGAAGAAGACTATGCTAGTGATGCATATGAAAAATAACAAGAACATAATGATGATGATGAACTATAGATGATGAAGAGGGAGAAATAGATTATCATGATGAGGATAAGGGTTCAAATAGCTCATATATAAAGAGAGATGCTTTCATATTTCAATTTAATATATGAATTTAAAATAAGAAGGTCATTGTGTCCATAAACCTTAGTAACAAGTATAACTCCATCAACATAGGTGTGGCTCAACATGTACATGTTCAAGCAAATAATATCAAGGAAACTCTAGTAGATGATAAGAAAATTCAAGTTTTTAAATATTTGAAGCTCACGTGTAGAAATATGTTTTGCATTTCAATTTTTATGCCTTGGATATGGATGGTTTGTATATGGTCATTAGAGATCCTTGGTTAGATACTCCAAGAACAATAAATAGTGATGTGCAGAAGCATTTCATGAAGTCTTGGTAAGATAAAAGGAAGGTTACTTTACATGATATCATAGTTGCAAAGGCACCAAAAAAAGTCAAGGTAGAGCATGAGGATGAAGTTGAAGATGGTGAAAAATAGCATAAAGAATATTCAGATGAAGAAATAAATGAAGAAACAATGCAAGCAGAGAAAAACACTTCATCTACTCAAGAGACAAAATCACTGCCAAATGAAAAGTTAAAAGAGGTAGAAGAACAGGTTGACAAGGTCACAATATTAGAAAAGGTTAAGGCATGTAAGCACCCACATCATCATGAGAGGCAACAATCATGGATACATGTTAGGGAGTGTCATAATAATAATCATTTTGGCCATACAATAAATCAAAGTACTAGTCGTTATGGTTACACATGGAATCAGTGGACCAAGCATTTTGAATATGTGTGGAAGCCAAACAAGAACTAATATAATCATTTTTGGAATTAGATGAACACAAATACTATGGAACATGGAATCAGTGGGGAGATCAATATGACTATTCATGGAAGCCAACATATAAATACTATGGTTGTGCATGGAATCATAGTAGCACAACGAAATATGGAACATGGATGCAAAGAAGGTATACTTATGCATGGACACCAATGAAGTACAATTATGATCATGAATGGAATCATAGTAACACAATGGAATATAGAAATAAGGTTGGTGAGATATCACTTATCGAAATCACATATGGGTGGTTGGATGATCGAGATTGGAGACAAGTGTGTAATGAATTTAAGCACACTCATTATTTGGTTTCTTCTTATGTTTCAAGGATAAAACATGTCAAGGAGGGAAGGGATGTTATGTACCTAGGGATATGATATATTAATGCATATGGGTTGATGGATATCCTAACATGTGGCACACATCCCCCTTAGTTAGTTGTATGAGTCTAATATATTGGGAATCAATACTTTGGGTAATGAGTTGGCCTACATTGGGATTAGGAGGTTACCCATCCATTATTAGTTATATAGAGGTCTATATAAAGGAGATGAATATCATTGTAAAAGGATACGAATCAAGTAAGTGTTGAGTCTTAAATTATGAAAAGGATATTGAAGGTTGTCCTCTTGAAGTGATATTGTGGAGTTAATCCTTCATAAAGGAGTATTGTATGGTGTTGCCCTACCTTAAGGGTAATTATTCTATTTTTGCATATATTGAATATTTGGGCATCTTGGCCAACCAATATCTATTATGTTGTGTTGATATATATTATATTATAAATAATTATAATATTAGAAGTGTGTATCATAACACTTAACCACTCCTCAAGTCCTTTTTAATTCTTTTTGAGTTAGCCCCTTTATGTGCACCACTAAGTTTGAATTCAAAACTCTAAGAATCCTTATATAAACAAAGCTATTAGAAACCATTCACTAGTAAGTGGTCTCATACACACATGATATAAACAAGATATATTCATGAGTAAACACCGAGAAAATACAAAAAACATTCTCATACTTTCCATAACTATTAAATGTAACATCGCATACAGCTATATTCTAATGTACTACTCCACTTGCACATGCCAAGGGTAAACTAGGAGAATAAGTATCTAGATTTCCATATATGATACATCCCTAAAGGGATAACTACATTCACCTAAATTTCACTTGGACTATGTAGGCAATGCTTGGTTACATGGGGTTTCTAAGGCCAACTCGACCATTGCCACTACCCCACTTCCTCTCCCCTTGTTATCTAATCATCTATCTAGTGCATGTGCATGAGACTAGGGTTTTGATATTACAGGTCTATGTGTGTAAAAAATGTATATGGTGAAGGTAGAAATAAACATTACATAATCCTTTTCACCTCTCATGAAGCTTTCAAGTCTTCATTGTCAAAGGACAAAACTACTCAATAGGGACAAGACCAATAGGCATTCCTGTCTGAATATGGTGTTCCTGTCTTGAGATCAAAACGACATTCAAATTCTAGAATGAATGAATCACAATCATCATTTACATCCTTCAAATAATATTTCAATGTATAGGAATTAGGGAAGTATTTAAAACACGATAATTCTACATTTATCCCTTTGTATTCTTCATTGCAAATTACCAAACTTGTTTGTCACAAAATATACTTATCAAAACTATATTTTACTAATTATTTTAATCATTTTACACGTGAATCAATATTCTAATATTTTATCCATTTTTAATTAATATTGAATTTTTTGAAGCAATTTAGTAATCACATTTTATAAAATAAATAAATATAATTTTTTTTTAAGCTTCTTGTGATTTTTTATGATTTTTTGAAAATTCAAATTTGTAGAAAAAACAAGGTGTAACAGAATTGATAGTGGATGTTTTTCATTTTTTTGAAAAACATCAATTGAAATAATGTTCACTAGATTCATCATTCTAAGAAATTTTTGAAAAGTCCTTATATGTGCGATTTAGGCTTACGATGCTTCTGTGGCATGCATTTGAAGTAGTTATTTTATGTGATGGAGTACCAAATAGATCATACTAAGTTCCCACATGCTAACCACCACACTGAATACAACATGTGAATACTATGCTTAACCATTAGTATCTAACCATTAGTGGTTTAATTTATCCCTCAGAGGCTAGACCTCACTATTGAGCCTTGTTTTTTGAGAGTTTGACTTTTGTGGCTCATAAATTTTAATCCGTAAACCCTGTAAAGGTGATTTTTTTCCGCCTTGGCTATTTTTTTTAGATATACATAGTGGTAGGGTTTTTTTTGTATTTTTATGACCATCATTTCCAAAATGTATAAATTTTATTGATTTGTTGAACAAAACATGTATTTTTGACCTTTCGAAGGTCATAACGTTTGATTGGTAACTCAAATTTACATGTTTTTTTAAGTGCATGTTCTTTCATGCTCTTCACAACTATAACATCTAATTATTTTGATGCTGACTCAATTTTTTTATTTGACATAATGGCCTATTTTGTAAATAATGAATCATATTGCTTGGCATTGAGTATAAGTGCCACCTCGTGTTAGAGAGGATCACTCTTTGATGCTTTGTACAACTTTTGGGTGGGATTTTTAAATGCATTTTACTCTCATGATGATTTATAAATTGCCATAATGGTTTTTCTATGTTTACCTTCATGCATGTGTGCCTTGTTTTACACACCATTTTTAAATTTTAGTTCTCGAGTACTTTCATTTGACATATTGAGCACTCTCACTCGAGTAATATTTAAGTGATTTTTATGCACACCTACCACATTGATAGTTTTGAGGAGATATGTACTTGCTTTGTCTTCACTACACAGTCAACATTATAGGGATTATTGTGTACTAGTAATGCTTCCTTGGTTGCTCGAGTATATTATGTATCTTGTGTTTATTCCTAATGGATGCAAAAACAAGTTGTTTTTAATGCTAGAGCATTTTTGTGCCAACCCTTCTAGGGTTTTCAAAATCATTATGTATTTTGTTTGATTTCAGATTTGTAATTGAGCCAACCAAAGGTTTTAAAACATTCAAAATACTTTATGATCCAACCCTCTTTGGTTTTAACCATGTGTTTTATTCATATGGAACAAGTAGCAATGGTCACTCTTGTTCACACATCCAAATTCATGGGAGCTTCTTTTATTTCATTCTTCATTCCATTAGAGGATTCATCATATTTCGTAGTCATCTACAACATCTTCATTATTCTTTTGCTCTATCATTGTATATGGGCATCTTATTAGGCTTAGTTATTGGGATACCCATACTTATGAGCATAAGACTTCTTCTCTTTTACTTCATCACCTAAGGTGACCTTCAGGGGTGGTGTTGGCATGTGTCATATTCACACTTGAGGTCAACTCCACCTTGAGTGATGTGTTACCAAGGTGTGACTTATTATGTGCATTATTAACGTGCACAACATTATTTAAGTGGTAGTTATCCTGACATGTGTAATAAGGGTGAGTTGCAACTTGGGGGATGATCCTATCTCACATTTCACTCAATCTCTGATGAGGGTTCTAATTTTATTTCCAAAGTAACCTTTTTAACTTGAACTTGAATTTGCAATATTACATTAGAGAGCATATTTGTTTAAGATTAAACATCAACATATTTATACTCACACATATAAAATAACTTCATTTTTTTTCCTTAAGTTTAAAAAGAATATAATATCTACCTAAATTTTGTAGGATGCTTAATAAATTCCATACATAAATTCATATGCAAGTAGACCTAAAATTTCAAATCAACCATGCATTTCAATTCAAAATTTGTTGATGGCCAACTTCTTAGGTATGTGTAAAATAATAAAAAAAGTATATTTTTTAATTAAAAATAATATTTATCCAAATAATCAATAATATCTTATCTCAGACATGTATATATTAAATAAGTGCCATGATGTGGTCCTTCCCTACGACTGTAATAGTTATATATTTGATAATATACTTTAAGAGAGAGTCTTTATGGAATGCTCTGATTGTAATATATTTAGGACAAGTTAGATGATATACTTTCATGAGATGTCTATGTGATTAATCTGAAAGAAAATCTACGTATTGTTTTATCAAATACCTAAATGAATGGTGTAGATCAATTCTATAATCATAAATTACAATCTCATAGTGGAAACTTGAAACCGAAGTCTCAAAAATTTCTAATCTTAGAGAAGTAGAAGGAATACAAATTATTTGATAAAATACTTCAAATGAAATGGGAAATTTCAATGTCATGTATTATACATTAATTTACACAATTAATAATCACTTGAAGATCTATAAACAATTCCATCATAGAATATCCATTACGTCACTAAAAAACTAGAAAACCCAGTTCATTGTTGTAGAAAATTATAAAAGAGTTGCCTGGTTTACTCTTTGCCAAAACTTTAAGAAGCCCATAGCTTGATCTTTGATATATATTTAATAAGAGGAACAATCAAAGGATTTTAATAAATTGCTCCAATTAAATTAGGGGGAACCACCAATATTCATGTACTTTAACTTGGCCACCTAATAAGTACGTCATGTAAATACCAATTGATGTACATACAATAAAGTCAAATTTTTAAGACATTTGAAATATATTAGAAAATAAGTGTGACCAAAACTTGTGCATTGAATATCTTTAACTTGTGAGGGTGATGTGTTATCATATCATTCGTTGCTTTGGACTACTATGTAGTCAAAATTGTACAATTACATGCAAATTATACACCTACTTTTCAATCAAATGTAAACAATTATGGGTTCTTTTTCTCTCAAGTATTATCTCAAGTATTGACACACTCCTAACTAGTCCCTCCTCTCCCATAACGTCTAAAGGGATATTCAAAATATGGTAGCATTTAACACCATGTGTATGATCAATGTTTGTAAGACATTTAATTATATTCCTCGATAAGACTTTAGAGGAATATTATAAAATTTATAGGGAGTAGTTAAATTTTATAGTTGTGAAAGTCATATATTTTGTAAAGTCTGCTAATTAGGTAATGGTAAGAAATTATTTATTCTAGGTGAATCTAATAGAACTCTGCGTGTGATAGGGACTAATAAAGAAGTACTAAATTTGTTTATGACTTAATAATTTTTTACATTGTAAACATATATAGTCTATTGATATTTTTGACTATAATATATGATTTGAACACAAAAAATCAATAGTGCGAGTAAGCCCACTCCCAAATAGACTAACCCTATAACAAAACCAAAACATATAATTAAAATAAGATCTTTTGAAAAACTTATATTTAGCTATGGATAGGTTACATGTTTTGATATGAAGCATTGATGGATAAATACAACCAACACTCTAAAAAAATTATTTTAATTGTATGGATAGCCAAAATTATTTAACTAGAAATATATATTTGTGCAAGTGGAGTATTTGTTTTTTTTAAGTTGAAAAGGAACTACATATTAATTATTAATATTAAAAAAGGTTGGTTGGATTCACTTCCTGAAATAGAATGAAACAACAAGAGTTTTAAATTATCATATCAAAACACTAAATCATGTGTGAATATTATGTAGAGAAGTGCCATTAAAAGGAGGTGGTGGTTGATCATCCTCAAGAGAAAGAATAACCCAAGAAGAATGCTCTCCCAAAGAAGGATCCACAACAACCCACCCACCTTGAGCATTCTTAAGAGGAGCCAAAGACACAATAATGTCCCACCCAAGAGGCAAATGTATCATAGCATGATTTTGAGTATCACCTTGCACCAGAGAGGACCAACGAGATAACACAACGTGCCTTTGAGGACTCCAACCTTCCATTGAGAAGGAGGGGAGGAAAAACAATTTCTTTAATGGCTCCATTGCCCTCTAAATGTTGGTGTAAGAGACTCTTGTAATGAAATATCCAGAATGAACCTTCTCATAATACATGGCATAAGGGTGTGCCTTGATGATAGGGCATAAGTGCTTTCCTAGCTCTCGCCCAAGTTCTAATCCCGCGAGTCCCAAGGGATCGATTGCCCTTACATTTACACAGTTGGAAAGGGGTATAATAGCAGCACCCAGTTTCAAACAAAGGTCTTGGCTTCCTTTAATAAAAAAACATGATGCATTCCCTGTGATTAAGCAACCCTTAAAGATGTGGAAACCCTAAATGAGATTTCACCAATGAAGCATTTTAATAGGGATTTATAAAAAAAACCATTTTAAATCCTTACAACCCATGTAAGCAAGGATTTCATCAATGAGATCAGGTGGATGGCTCTTCATCAAAGCTCTTGTTGTAGAGGGGTCTCATGCTAGAGGCTACTACATCTATAATTTTAGGTAGAGAGGTCATATGTATCATCACAAGTTTAAACACTACTTATAAAATATCTGCATCTTAAAATAAGGAGCAACTACTATTTAGGAAAAAGAGTTTGAGGAGTGGAAAGGAAAAGGTTGCTAAAGATTTGCATGACTACTCCTATTTTTTGGGTTTTCAACTATACGTTTCTATCAAATAAAAATTATTCTTTTTTTTTTTCAAACAATTTTTTTAATAAAATGCTCCTAATTTTTCTCAACAACATGCATTGTACAAATTTGTAAAAATCATGAGACCACTGATAGGGAAAAAGACTCCTATAATAAAAGTAGCATGCATTGCACAATTTTAAAAAAATCATAAGATTGTTAATAGGGAAAAAGACTCGTATAATTTCTCAATAGTACCCTTGAAAATAATTCATGGGCCACAACATGAACCCCTACCTTAGTGGAGATAATAAACCCCTACATCATATTGAATGAATGAATGAAAGATTTTAATAAAGTCCATGAGACCAAGAAGTCTATGGGATAAAGAGCCACAATAAAGTTGTTTCATGATACTAGAACCTCACATAAGGGTTCCCTAATAACAATGCAAGATTTTTAATCCCTTCTTGAAGTTAATTATCATGCTATGGATCTTCATTAGAAAACTTGTTCGGAATAACCTTTCCTCTGCAAACAACATGGATAAATTATCAACCCTCAAGTTATCATTGTACTTGATACACATGTCATTATAGGCTACACATTCCATAATTAAGTGCCATTTTGTCTCAACAACTCCCTTATCACAAAATAAACATGTTTTCATTTTCCATTCTTCTTTGGACACTGTCCACCTACCTGTTTCACACCTAAGATGATGTAAGCTATTCATCAACTATGCAATCAACATATTTTCTTTCTACTTAATTTCTACCCCTATGTATGCCTTTTCTTCATGCTCCCATGTGGGATTAAATTCTTTGATGTAGCGTGCTTCCTTCCATCCAAGTTGATTTGTCCACATGGCTGTCCTAAATTTCTCTCTCACATACTTTTTAATTTCTTTGTTGGTGTTTGGACATTCTTGGAAATTGATGCCCCATTTACTCATTCATCTATTGTTTTGTTTCATCCATGTGTTTTTTCTTCTACTTAGTTATGCTTCTACTACTATTTTAGGCCATCGATGCTTCTCCATGCTTTGTGTCTTTTTTAATTAACTTAATATCTAGATCATTATTGATGCTTTCAAAGGAAAAAGTACCTATTTCAGCTAATAAAACTTCATGTGAAACTAAGGCTTTGAATTTGAGGCTACTTGTGATTAAATAATTTTGGATCCTCTATATTTGTCTCCAGTTTAGGTCAAACACATTGTTGCCCCAAACTTTACATCCATATAGGACCACTTGTGTGACAAGTAGGCTGAACAAGGTTCTCTTAGTTTTCTAATCCCATAATTCTGCATTCCTACATTTGTTTTGTAGTGAGTCTAAGGCCTTCCACCTCCCCTAAATTCAAATTGCCCTGTAGGTTTCCCAACTAAGCTTGTTATGAAAGTCAAGCCCAAGATATTTATATTCTTCCACTAACTCCAACACACACCCTTCAAAAAAAAATTCAATTTGTTTCTTTTTTCTTTTTAAAGAAAAGATCATAACTTTTGTCTTACTAACATTCACTTGCATTCCCACCTCTTGGCATAAGATCTATAAAACTTTAAAATGTTCTTTCAAACTATGGGCTATTTTTGCAATTAAAATAAGATCATCTACATATAAAAGTAACTTTACAACATAATTAACTGGTGGAGGCCTCCTCCATCAGTGTTATCTATCAACTCTTCTAGTTTATAGATGTATATCCCAAATAAGGTGGGAGATAGAGGATATCCTTGTTTGACTCCAATGTCACTTCCAAAGCATTTTGTCATACCTTCACTTGTTTTAATTTTGGCTCTGAATTGCTCATAGAGTCTATGCACTTCTGCTCTTTGTTCATCTAGAACTCCAAGCTCCTCCATTCCACTCCAAAGTTTACTTCTAGGGACTCTATAAAATGTTTTTTGGAAGTCAACAAAGCAATGAAAAACTTCCTCTCCCTGAGTATCCAAAACTTTTTTAATCAAGTGCCTAGGAGTGATGTAGTGGATGATAATGGAATGTTTTGGCCCAAGACCTACTTGACCTTTTAATCTTTTACCTTCTCTTTCTACCCAACTACTAATTTTGCACTCTATCATGCTACCAAGTAACTTTTTCAAGGAAGGGATTGACCATGACAGTTTGGTGATTAGATGGATTATTGATATCCCCACTTTTATAGAGGGATAATGACATTAGTCATCTAATCTATCAGGTAGCCTTCCTGAATGATACCATTAAATTTGCTTTTGATATGTAGTGTGAGGGTTTATAAGCCCCACTTCAGATATTAAGCTTGCAATCCATCTATGTCTTGTACCTTACCCCTATTAGTCTCTTTATGCCTCAAGCAATATCCTTCATAGAAAAAAGCTTAGTTGTTGTGTTGATTATAGGAGGCTTATATTTATCTTCAACTCTTTTATATCGTAGCTTTGTGTACTCTAACGATTGGGTATATGTAATATTGTTCTCTTTTTGTTTTCCTTTTTACTATAGTTTCCTAAAAAAACATTTGAGATTATGCTTTCCAAGAGAAATTAATTCTTTTCTCCTTGTATTCATGTAGGTTTATTTTTTGAACTAAATGATTCTTCCATAATCCTTTTTGTTTTCTTTGGTCATTCCAAGTCTTCTCAAAGTTCTCTTTGTCGCCTTGCACTCTTCATCATACCATGAATTCACTAAAAAACTCTTTGCACTTCCACTCTTAGGTCTACTTTTTTTGCATGCATATAGAGCCTTTTGAATTAAGGAAACCATCATATTATTATTTGTTGGACAATTATTTGTAGATGAAGTACTATTCTTTATTTCCTGAGAATGTTGTTGAACATGTTTTTCAAGCACTGCTTTGAAGAGTTCTCAATTTTCCTGAGTCAAGAGGATTCTACCTTGAAGAGGTCTCTTCCTTTGCTTCTGGTGGTCTTAACCTCCTTGTTGATGGTTTATGTGCTGAGAGGATCCTCCTGCAACAATTAATAAAAATGCATGAAATAATAGGAATTAACAACATGAATTAATAGATTTAGATAATTAGCAGAACACTTGAAAAGATTGAATTGATCGCAGGCCACTTCAAGGGGGTAACCTCCTTTGAGAAATATTATTACAATAAATTCGTGGATGCCTTCCTTGGCCTCAACACTTACTTGTAGACTAAATCAAATATAAGTAACTACTACCTTCCCTAAATGTGGGATAAAACAAAATGCTCATGGTATGACTTACAAAGCATAAGCATCCATATAAACTATTACACTAATAAAGTAAGGGGTAACATGGGTTCTTAACATCCCCTCTCTTTTAGAAAAATCTTTGTCCTCAAAGCTTCAGATGTGGGATTCATGTTGAATCTGAAATAGTGGTTCCCATGTTGAAGCTTAAGAGAAGGGGTAACATGGGTTCTTAACATCCCCTCTCTTTTAGAAAAATCTTTGTCCTCAAAGCTTTAGATGTGGGATTGATGTTGAATCTAAAATAGTGGTTCCTATGTTGCATCCTCTAGTTGCATTCTGTGCCATTGAATTAAAACCTCTGTGATGGAGTGGAGGCAAAGTTGGCATGTGCACCTATCCAAGATTGCCTTTGTCTTGAGAAGGATGGAGTCTTCATTATCAAGTTTTGGTAAAATAGTCTACACTCTAATGTTTGTGCCAAGAACTTTCTTTAGACAAGATACATGAAACACTGGGTGAACTTGGGAAGAAGGTGGCAGCTCCAACTTATAAGCAACTAACCCAATCTTCTAGAGAACCTTATAGGGCCCATAGAACTTGGGAGCTAGCTTATGATGCCCTTTGAATTTTAGGGAGGATTTCTTGCATGGTTTCAGGTGAAGAAAAACCATATCACCTACTTGAAAAGTATGCTCAAAACAGTGTTGATCAACCTATTGTTTCATTCAATTTTATGCTATATGAAGATTGTCTCACAAGGTGTCGAGGATCTAATCTCAGGTGCTAAGAATCATGTCGATTTATTGAACTAATGAACTACTGGGGGTGTACAACAAGAACACTAGTGGTGCTTGACCATAGACTGCTTCACATGGAGTCATTTTTGTTGAAGTGTGGTAGGAGGTATTGTACCACCATTTGGTGAGAGGGAGTCACTTGGCACATTGATATTGTTCTAAGGTGAAGTAATGAAGAAAATTTTCCAAGCATTTGTTGACAATTTTAGTCTATCCATCCATTTGGGGATGATACCCAGAACTCATCTTCAGTTGGGTGCCAGTGTGGTGAAATAGTTCTATCCAAAAATGGCTGGTGAAATCTACATCACGATCTGAGAAAATGGATGAATGAATGCCACGAAGATAGAAAATTTGGTCCAAGAAAATTTATGTGACTGTGGAGGTGGTATAAGGATGGTTGAGGGCACAAAAATGACTATATTTGGAGAGGTGATCAACCACAACCAAGATCACTATTTTCCCTCCATATTTAAGAAGCCTCTAAATGAAATCTGTAAAAATATCCATCCAAATCTTGGTAAGTATGGGCAAGGTTTTGAGCAACTTAGGGATGAGTGTTGTTTCACCCTTGTTACATTGACAGGTATCACATTCAACCACCATCTGTTAAATTGTTTTTTTCATTCCCTTTAAAAAGAAGTTGCATCATGCTTGCTCATAAGTTTTGAGGAACCCTGAGTGCTCTACCGATGGAGAAGCATGGAGTTCATAGAATATAGCCTACTGAAGATCTGTGCTCTAGGGAAGCACCAGATGACCTTTGTATTACAAAAAAACACCATCCCAATAATAATGTGGTATAATAGAAGGGTTAGTGGCCAATTGTTAAATGATTTGAGATAATGAGGAGTCATTGACATACCCTTATTACACAGTGTCCAATCAATTTGTAATAGGCATGGAAATAGTGTTGGGTGAATATTTTGTCAATCAGCTAACTGATGAGAAAAATAGGTCATATCAACCGCAACAAGGGAGATTGGTCAGCCAGATGTGCAGGTTTACCACATCAAAAGGGGATAAATTTATCCTCTCATCAAGGGGAGGTTCCCTATTAAATATGAGGAGCTATATACTATATATATAAGCAAAAAATAACACTCAGGGGTAGGACAACACCATCCATCTCTCTTTTTTCAGAGATGATGTTTACAGACAAAGGAGAAAATCTTGATGAAAATGTTGAAGGCACTTCTCTTCTTTCAAAAGTGATCTTACAGGGAACAACAGGAGTTCTTTCAGGTAGTGACAAGTGACTAGTAACAAAGTGCACAGTAACCAGCAAGATGAAGTGTAACGCAAAGTCTACACCTCAACTGTCCAAAGAGTGAAAAACAAAAGATAATGGGGGCACAAAGTCATCCCAAGATCCTTCACATAGAAATAGAAAAGAGACAAATACACTAAAAGTAATTGTAGACAGCACAAAGTCTTCCCACAGTTGGCTTTAGGACACTTTCCTGATTACTTCCACTAGTTTTGCTTATTTCATTAACTAGACAAGAACACATTCAGAAGACAGACATAAGAATAATCTCCTTTATGACACAAGCTATAACAACACAAAGTCTGAAAGTAACTTGTTTTCTCATTCAACAAAGAAATATGATGAATAATCTAAGCTCAAAGTCTCAGTAATCGCCTCTCAATTTTAGTAGAGCTTCCCTTCTATAATGGAAAAGTCTCTCTTGCATAAGACAAGAGATTACAATATATGTCAGCCAAGAAAGGCTTGGCACTTTTTTCATAGAACTACCCATGCTGCGATCAATGCATTGAATGCACTTTTAGTTTTATTGAGGGACCATGCTTGGAACAGTGCATCGGCCTTAACTATGGCACACCCATTCATCTAACATGTCTCTTCCAAAGTATAGACTGTCTGGTCCTTTCTTCCTTATCTACATAGCTGTCCACTTTGTCTTTACTTAGAAGAAAAATAGACCGCATCCTTGATTTGGCATGCTTAGATGACTACTTGGTGAACTATTTCACCTACTGGAAATAACTCCTTTGTAGATATTTTTAATCTTTTTGGTATTGTTCTCTCTTCCCTGTAGCAATTTGAGCTCTCAGGCTCTAATTTTCAACTGGTCACTTGGTTCATTTTTCAAATTCTGTGCCATATTAAAAAATAAACAGATATTCCATTACCTTAAATTTGACGTTTGTGAGGACGTCAATGGTCGTTGGCTGTTTGAACCATGTTGAATCATGAACCTTTGAACCTTTGAAAGTTCACTAGTTCAGGAGGTCTTTATCATTTCCCTGGTTCAATCACTTCCTTACTTTGTTTGGAGCTTCCTTTCTCTTTGGTTGAACCATCTTTTTGAACTGGTCTCTGGAATCATCTATGTTTTGCCTTTGTCTGGGACTTCCTTTGAACCATTGAACCTGTGAACCATTGAACTTTGAACTCTTTTGGTTCAAGGTTCAATCGGTTCATTGGTTCATTCTCTGCTTTGGTTCAATCGCTGCTTCTTTTATTTGTCTAAGTCCCTTTGAGGCCTTGAAAATCCTTCGGCCTTTTGTCTTTGGAATGCCCTGAAGGGAAGGTGTCCCTTTGAGTCTTCGAGAAAGGTCCTTTTTGTTGGTGCTGAGAGCCCCCCGTAAGAGTACCTACCCTTCAGGGTCCTTCAATTAACCTTGATCCTTCATTTCCTTTAGACAAAATGTCCGAAGGAATTCCTTCAGACATTTTGTCCAAAGGAAATCTCTCTTTGCCTTAGCTATTTTTCTGTCGGGCTTTTGCTTTCAATCTTTTCCTTTGGACAAAAGTCTAAAGGAATTCCTTCAGACTTTTTGTCTGAAGGAAATCTTCCCTTGCCTTGAATGCATTTTCCGTCGGGCTTTTGCTTTTCCTTTCGGGTGAATTCCTTCGGACAAAAGTCCAAAGGAATTCCTTCAGACATTTTGTCTGAAGGATTTGCCTTAGTCATTTTTCCGCAAAAAATATTTTCGAAGGAATTCTTTTGATTCCTTCACTTAGTAATTTCCTCAGACAAAATGTCCGAAGAAAATCTTCCCTTTCGGCCTTAGTCATTTTTTGATCTTTGAACCAACATTCCCTGTCCTCCGCAAGGGCACCTGCCTTTAGTTAATTGCCCTCCAGAAGGGCAATTATTCCTTCAACTTTGGGGTAGTCCTTTGAACCAATCGATTAAACCGACTGATTGAACCAACTTTGGTTCAATGGTTTAACGGTTCAATCTCTTTGTTTTGGCTAAGTCTTTTGATCGCTTAAACCAATTGACCCTGTTGAACCATTATGGTTCAAGGTTCAACGGTTCAATGGTTCAACGGTTCAATGGTTCAACGGTTCATTCCTTTATTCTTCGAAGCCTTCAAATTCCTCTAAGTCTTTTCACGTCATTGAACCTTTGAACCCATTGAATCATTGAACCTTTGTGGAAGCAGGGTTTAATGGTTCAATGGTTCAATCCTTCCTTTGAAGCTTGCCGATAAATTTTTTTGGTTGAACCAAGGCGTTGAACCAATCTTGAAAATGCCTAAGTGCTAGGAAACTTGCTCCTTTGAGATAAATTGCCTATTTAAAGCCATTGAACCTATTGAACCTGCTAATCCCTTAACTAAAAAAGCTTGAATAATGAAGAATTTGAATGCTCAAAACAATTTTTTGAGAGGAGAAGAGTAATTTTGGCCTACAGGACCAAAATAGTTCATACGTTGTCTCAAAAATGAGTGACATTTTTAGGGACAATAGCTGGCTCTAGTTAGGGAACTTCCTTCAGTTGAAAACTTGGAATAGCTAAGGGGAGTAGAAACTAGAATCTCCAGTGCCTTGAAGTATGGCATTGGGCTATGGAGTCATGCTACCCAAAAAAGAAAGGTGCCAAAAATGAAAACAAAAAGCACAAAACAGAACTAAAGACTTTACAAATATACATATATACAGGTGAACTTATCTGATACTTCAAGAATTGAAGTGCTTCAGATGCTGCCCATTATGAGGTAGAGAAAAAAGCATGCCATCTTGATACTTCAATAGGAAGCTATTTTCACCATTGAGTTGATGGATAGTAAATGGGCCTCTCCAAAGGGAATCAAATTTCTCATGCATTCCCTTTGGTTATCTTCTCTTGTCCCACAACAGGACTTGATCTCCAATCTGGAAATCACAATTTTTTGCTTTCTGGTCGAAGAGATTCTTGACCAAAATTTGATGTGCAGTAATTTGGTCCACCACCATAGTTCGTTGCTCATCTAGCTCAGTGAGGCACATGATCCTCTTATCAATAGAGCTTTCATATGTCTGATCTTCAATTGCCTTAGCCAATTTCAATGCTAGCAATTCCAGTGTGATTGGTATTTCAACATTGAGTCCATAAAGAAGTTGGAAAGGTCACATACCAATTGCCCTCTTGTGTGTAATTCTATCTGTCCATAAAGCATCAACTAATGCTTTGTGTCATGTTCGTTGGTTATCATCCACTAGCTTCCTGATGATGGTCACTAGGTTCTTGTTGCTTGATTCAGCTTGACCATTCCCTTGTGGAAAGTAATCAAAATAGTGGGAGAGGGTAATCCCATAGTAAAAATATAACTGAGTACTCTCTTGGGAAGAGAAACAAGCTGCATTATCTGAGACAATCTTGGTTAGGGCCTTAAACCTGGAAATGATGTTCTCTTTGAGGAAATTGCACACTACTTTTGAAGTAGCATGCTTGGTTGGAATAGCTTCCACCCACTTGGTGAAGTAATCTGTGGCTATGAGGACATAATCATGTCCAACACTTGAAGATGGGTTTATAGCACCAATGAAATCGATTCTTCATTGCTGAAATGGCTCTTCTATCACCACTGGCTTAAGAGGCAGAACAACTAGCTTAGGTCTTCCAACGAATTGTTGGCATAGTTCACACCTTCTTACCCATTTGTATGCATCTTGAAACAAAGTAGGCTAATAATACCTGGCTCACAGAATCTTATGGGCAGTCACAGGAGCAGAAAAATGTCCTCTATAGGCCAGATTATGGAAAGACTTCAAAAGTTGGTTCTGCTGCTCTTTATCCACGTAGCAAAGGAACACTCCATCAAGGCTCCTCTTATACAGGCCGTTGTCCCAAAGGACAAAATTGGTAGCTTTCAACTTGACAGTCCTCCTTTCTTTATGAGACAGGTAACCAGGACACTCACCATAAGGAAATGAGTAATATTTGAATACCACTCATTTGTAGTGGAGACAAAGAGGATTGTTGGCGTGTCTTCAATTTCTTCTTCTCCATACTCTGTTTTTTCTAGTCTATTATCAATAATCAATTGGCATAAGCCATTTCCCCGCACTAGCTTCGTTGGTTTGATGACTAGATCAAACTCCTAGATTTTAGCAATCTAATTCCCTCTTTTGGTTCTAAACTCCTGCTGAGTTAATATGGATTTGACTGTGGTGTCGGGAACTAGGGCAGTAGTGTGTGAATTCAGGATGTAAAAGCAAAAATGTTTCACTGCCTTTACCACTGCATAATCATGCTTCTTTAGGTTTGAATACTTCAACTCATGAGCTTTGAGAGGATAGCTTATGAAAGAAATGGGAGATTCCACACCTTATTTGCTCTGTTGAACTAGAATTACTGAAAGTGTGTGTTTAGAAGCATAACTAACATTGTGAAATCCTTGGTATAATCTAGACAAACTAGAATTGGGGCGTGGGTAATAGCAGTCTTGATATTTTGAAATGCAAGTTTACCTTCTTCAGTCCAACTGAAGGTGGCCTTTCCCTTCATCATGTTTACAATATGGCGAGTCTTCTCAGCAAACTTGGGGATGAACCTTCATAAGAAATTCACCTTTCCAAAGAAAGAGTGAACTGTAGTCTTACTCGTGGGCATAGTAAGCTCTTGGATGGACTTGACTTTGTCTGAGTCAATCTTTATGCCTTCTCTGGATATAATGTGCCCGAGAAGTTTTCCTTCTGTTACCCCAAAAATAAATTTCTTAGGATTTAGAGAAATGCCATTCTGACGGTAGCGTTCCAACACTTGTTGCAAATGGTGCACATGATTGGGATGATGCTTGGAAAAGACTATTAGATCATCTAGGTACACTACAATGAACTTACCCATTTCATCTTTGAAAGCGAGGTCCATTGCTCTCTGAAAAGTGGTGCCAGTATTTATCAGGCCAAATGGCATTCTTTGATAGGCAAAGGTGCCCCAAGGTGTGGTGAAGGCGGTTTTATGCTAGTCTGCTTCACCAACTTCAACTTAATTGTACCTTGAGAAGTCTAGTATTGATAACATTTCTAAACCGGTCACCATCTGAAGAACTTGATCCATGATGGGAAGGGGATAGTTATCCTTTAAGGATGACTGATTCAAGTTCCTAAAATCCACACAAAGGTGAATTTCACCATTCTTCTTCCTGACAGAGACTATGTTGGCAATCCATGTGGAATGATGGATTGGAAAAATTATCCTAGCATTCAACATTTTCTATATTTTAGATAGAATAGTACCTGATATCTTTAGCTTGTACTGTCTAAATTTTTGCTTATAAGGCACTAAATCACTTTTGAGAGGAATGTCATGGCAGGTTTCTTCAAGCCTGAGTGACTTTAAATCATCATAGGAGTATGCTAGGACATCCATATATTGGCAAAGTAGAGTAGTGAACTTGAATTTTTCTTCCTGAGTGCAACATTTCCCAATGTTTACCACTTTGGGATTTCCCTTGGTACCTAAATTTACTTGATCAAACTCCTAGGAGGAGCTTGAATCTGTTTTCTATTGTTTGATGAATCTGTCATGTTTGTCAAGCAACTTCTCAAGGGAAACTAGGCCTTTTGGAATTTTATTTCCTTTAAGTTGAAAGAATTCTTCACCATTGTCTGAACTTGATTCATGGACTGGTTCAAGCTTCTGAGGTTCACTGCCTTCGAAATGCAGCTATGTAAAGCTATCTTTTTATTTTAGGAAGACAATAATTTGGTTGTCATTGTTAAAAACCTACCAATGACTGGCATTATCAGGTACACTTGGTCAAAAGACCAGCTTGATGGTGTACTTATCTCCTTTGATGTCAGGGTGAGGAACCAATAGAGTTGCTGAAACAACCAAAGCATCAGCTCGGTCATTGAATTCCCTGGGTATGGCATAAATGCTGAAAGCATCAAAGCTTTCAATTTAATCCTAGACTAGATTGTGGTAGTGGCGTAATCTCTCATTTTTTGGTTTGATACATGTTCCTTACTTGACAAACCACCAATTCAACATCTCCTTTGGCATGGATTTTGACGCCTCTGTCTCGAGCAGCCTTCAATCTAAGCAATAGAGATTCGTACTCAAATGTGTTATTGGTGTTGCTGAACTGCAACTTGTATGAAGAAGGAAAGATATCTTCTTAAGGAGATATCAACACAATCTCAGCTCCTGAATCGATAGAGAAGCAACTGCCATCAAATTCAAAAATCCATACCTCATCAGACACTGATTTTTCCTTGGATTCATCTTTATTTGGAGGGGAAGATTCCTCTATACTTATACTGCACTCCACCAATCCTTCTATTATTCCATTTGAACCAATTTTTAGATTGTCACCTTCAAGAGCTTCATCAGATGCCTCATGAACTTCCTTCATGGATAAAAAGTAATTACCCAAGCCTGAAGACTCAAACAGAATTTGAGCTTCAGGTGCAGACGTTTGGGTAACCACGTATTTTGCTTCCTTCTCAGGGAGCAATCTTTGCATAATGCCTTTGACTAGGATCCTCACCTCAAATAGGTCCATGCTTAATTCACCACCAACATCCTTGCAAAAATTTTGCCCAAGAAAGATGCCGTATGATGCTGGGACGTCAGCCACCAAGACAATCATCTTGTTTCTCTTGTCTGAGAGCGCTATAAATGCAAAGTGCACATCCTTAATTTGTCCCAACAGTGGCACTTGTTTGTTATCCATGGAGAAACATCTCCCAAATGTCTTAGTCAGTGTGAGACTAAGGGATTCTGCCACTTTGGTAGGCATGATATTGTCTGAAGCTTTGAAATCAATGATGCAATTACTCAACTTGTGATCGTTTATCAACAGGGAAGCATAAAAAGGCTCTATTTTCCCAGGGGCAGTAGGAGGAGTAATGACAAGATTGTTTGGGATGGACATGTTCCTTGGGGGGTCATGGGTTACCTTCTTAGCATCTTGTCTTGTAGGAATGGTTTGGTTCTTTACACATTGAACCAACTTGTCTAACTGATTAGGGTTGGATTGAAGGAATTTAACTTCAGACATTTGAATTTTGGTTTTCTTTATATGGTCAATTATATAAAATGTTTGAAATGAACTAGGAATAGAGGATGGGAGTTCATATTTTTGGTTTTTGGGAGGGGGAGAACTGGTCTGCGAGTTTGAAGTAGAAGGTGTAGGGATGTTTGATGTACTCACCTTTTTAACAGTCACCGAGTCCTTTGGCTGGAAGGACAGAGTGGTTTCCTGCTTAGCAAAATTGCAGGCTGAGTTTGTTCCTCTATTATTTCTTTATCAACGTGCTGCGCTAATTGATTCTTGGACCAAGTGAATACAACATATGATCCTTTAACTGTATTACCTTCACTTCTGGGTTCATCCTCATAATTCAGGAAACTAATGTTGGAGTTGCCAAAATGTTGTTGGGTGAATATTTTGTAAATCAGCTAACTGATGAGCAAAATAGGTCGTATCAACCATAGCAAGGGAGATTGGTCAGCCAAATGTGCAAGTTTACCACATCAAAAGGGGACAAATCTCTCCTCTCATCAAGGGAGGTTCCCTATTAAATATGAGGAGCTATATACTATATATATAAGCAAAAAATAACACTCAAGGGTAGGACAACACCATCGATCTCTCTTTTTTCAGAGATGATGTTTATAGACAAAGGAGAAAATCTTGATGAAAATGTTGAAGGTACTTCTCTTCTTTCAGAAGTGATCTTGCAGGAAACAATAGGCGTTCTTTCAAGTAGTGACAAATGACTAGTAACAAAGTGCGCAATATCTAGCAGGATGAAGTGTAACCCAAAGTCTACACCTCAACTGCCCAAAGAGTGAAAAATAAAGGATAATGGAGGCACAAATTCATCCCAAGATCCTTCACACAGAAACATAAAAGAGACAAATACACTAAAGGTAATTGTAGACAGCACAAAGTCTTCCCACATTTGGCTTCAGAACACTTTCTTGATTACTTCCACTAGTTTTGCTTATTTCATTAACTGGACAAGAACACATTCAGAAGACAGACATAAGAACAATCTCCTTAATGACACAAGCTATAACAACATAAAGTCTGAAAGTAACTTGTTTTCTCATTCAACAAATAAATATGATGAATAATCTAAGCTCAAAGTCTCAGTAATCGCCTCTCAATTTTAGTAGAGCTTCGCTTATATAATGGAAAAGTCTCTCTTGCATAAGACAAGAGATTACAATATATGGTAGCCAAGAAAGGCTTGGCATTTTTTTCATGCAACGTCCCATGCTACGGTCAATGTATTGAATGCATTTTCAGTTCTGTCAAGGGACCATGCTTGGAACAGTGCATCGGCCTTAACTGTGGTGCACCCATTCATCTAACATGTCTCTTCCAAAGTATAGATTGTCTGGTCCTTTCCTCCTTATATGCACAGCTGCCCACTTTGCCTTTACTTCTTGGAAAAAAATAGGTCGTGTCCTTGATTTGGTGTGCTTAGATGACTACTTGGTGAACTGTTTCACCTACTAGAAATAACTCCTTTGTAGATATTTGTGATCTTTTTAGTATTGTTCTCTCTTCCCTGTAGCAATTTGAGCTCTCATTCTCTCTTTTCAGCTGGTCGCTTGGTTCATTTTTCAAATTATGTGCCATATTAAAAAATAAACAGATATTCCATTACCTTAAATTTGACGTCTGCGGGGATGTCAATGGTCGTTAGCTATTTGAACCATGTTGAACCATGAACCTTTGAACCTTTGAAAGTTCATTGGTTAAGGCGGTCTTTATCATTTCCCTGGTTCAATCGCTTCCTTGCTTTGTCTGGAGCTTCCTTTCTCTTTGGTTGAACCCTCCTTTTGAACTGGTCTCTGGAATCATCCGTGTTTTGCCTTTGTCTAGGACTTCCTTTGAACTATTGAACCTGTGAACCATTGAACTTTGAACTCTTTTGGTTCAAGGTTCAATCGGTTCATTGGTTCATTCTCTGCTTTGGTTCAATCCCTACTTCTTTTATTTGTCTAAGTCCCCTTGAGGCCTTGAAAATCCTTTAGCCTTTTGTCTTTGGAATGCCCAAAGGGAAGGTGTCCCTTCAGGTCTTCGAGAAAGGTCCTTTTTGTTGGTGCCAAAATCCCCCCGCAAGGGTACCTATCCTTCGGGGTCCTTCGGGTGGCCTTGATCCTTCATTCCCTTCAGACATTTTGTCTAAAGGAAATCTCTCTTTGCCTTAGCCATTTTTACGTCGAGCTTTTGCTTTCGGGCTTTTCCTTTTGGGCTTTTCCTTTGGACAAAAGTACGAAGGATTTCCTTCAAAAAATTTGTCTGAAGGAAATCTTCCCTCACCTTGAATGCATTTTTCATCGGGCTTTTGCTTTTCCTTTCGGGCGAATTCATTCAGACAAAAGTCAGAAGGAATTACTTCGAACATTTTGTTCGAAGGATTTGCCTTAGTCATTTTTTCACAGAAAATCTTTTTGAAGGAATTCTTTCGGTTCCTTCACTTAGTAATTTCCTCAGATAAAAAGTCTGAAGAAAATATTGCCTTTCAGCCTTAGTCACTTTTTGATCTTTGAACCAATGTTCCTTGTCCTCCGCAAGGGCACTTGCCTTTAGTTCATTGCCCTCCGGAAGGGCACTTGTTCCTTCTACTTTGGGGCAGTCCTTTGAACCGATCGATAGAACCAACCTTGGTTTAATGGTTCAACGATTCAATCTGTTCAATCTCTTTGTTTTGGCTAAGTCTTTTGACCGCTTGAACCCATTGAACCCGTTGAACCATTTTGGTTCAAGGTTCAACGGTTCAATGGTTCAACGGTTCATTCCTTTGTTCTTCAAAGCCTTCAAATTCCTCTAAGTCTTTTCACGTCATTGAACCTTTGAACCCATTGAACCGTTGAACCTTTTTGGAAGTGGGGTTCAATGGTTCAATCCTTCCTTTGAAGCTTACCGATGAAATTGTTTGGTTAAACCAAGGCATTGAACCAATCTTGAAAATGCTTAAGTGTTGGGAAAATTGCTCCTTTAAGAGAACTTGCCTATTTGAAGCCATTGAACCTATTGAACCTGCTAATCCCTTAACTGAAAAAGCTTGAATAATGAAGAATTTGAATGCTTAGAATAATTTTTTGAGAGGGGAAGAGATAATTTTGGCCTGTAGGACCAAAATAGTTCATATGTTGTCTCAAAAATGAGTGACATTTTTGGAGACAACAAATAGCTGAAAGGGAGGCTTGGTCTACAAATGTATGAGACTGAGCATCAACGATAATATTATCCTTATCCTTCTTACAAGTGATCTCATAGTCATAACCCATGAGTTTACTGACTCATTTATGTTGTGATGGGGTAGAGACCCATGATTCTAGGAAATATTTTAGACTCTGATGATCCATTTGGATGCAAAAATGATTCCCCAGTAAGTATGGCCACCACTTCTATACTGTATATAAAATAGCCATCATTTCCTTCTCATAAGTAGAGAGTACTAAATTCTTACCAGAAAGGGGGCTTTGTTAGTGAATGTAATGGGGTGTCCTTCTTTGGGGAGAACAACACCAAGTCCATTGCCATAAGCATCATCGCTAGTGAAGGTCTTGGCAAAATCTACCATAGCTAGAATAGGTGTAGTACACAGCTTATTTCAATTTTGCAAATGCACACTCAACAACTTGTGTCCATGTAAAAGCATCTTTTTTCAACATAGATGTCAGTAGAGCTACAATCTTATTGTAATCCTGGATAAACTTATGATAGTATCCAGTCAACCCCAAAAAACCATGGAGGGTCTCAAGTGTCTGAGGATGAGGCCAATTCATCATGGCAACTATTTTTTTAGGATCCACCCAAACCCCTTGGGTTAAAATAATATGCCCAAGATACTCCACTTCATCTTGGCCAAAAGCACATTTGGACTATTTTACACAAAGATGATGGTCAGAGAGAAGTTGTAGTGTGATCTCTAGATGTTGGAGATGCTCAGACCATGTTTTAATATAGATGAGGATGTCATCAAAGAAGACCAGAATGAATTTACATTGGTAGGGATAGAATGTTTTATTCATCAATGCCTCGAATATTGAAGGAGCATTAGTGAGGCCAAAGGGCATGACCAAGAACTCATAGTGGCCATCATGCGTGTAAAAAGTTATCTTAAGGATATCATCCTCATGAAGCTGGATCTGGTGATATCCAGAGTGGAGATCCAACTTGGAGAAAAAATGAGTGTCATGAAGCTCATCAATAATAGGGATCAAGAACTTATCCTTGATTTTGATGTGATTAAGTGTGTGAAAGTCAATGCAGAGGCACCATGCCCTATCTTTTTTTTTGAATAAAGAGAAATGGGGAAGAATATGGGCTAGTACTGGGGCAAATAATGCCTTGCTTTAGTAAGTCTCGAATGAGCATCTTGATCTTAGTCTTTTCTTAAAATGGGTAGTGGTAGGGCTTAATTTCAGGAGGAACACTTTTAGGAAGGAGCTGAATATGGTAGTCCTCTGGTCATGAAGGTGGAAATCCCATAGGTTCAACAAAGACACCTACACACCTATGCAAAATGGTTTGTAGATCAAAAGGAGTAGTGGAGATCATTGATGGTTGCACTTGAATAGAATGGAGCTGGGTAATGATGTCATGTGAATTCTTATTAAGAAGCTTTTCCATGTGATGTGAACTTATGATGCTAAGAGACCCCGATTGTAAGCTTTTTAATAGGTGTTTTTGCCCATTTTTTGAAAATTACATCCAAAGTTCAACAAAATCCCATAAGATGGGTCTAAGTGTGCGTAATCATTGGGCTCCCAAAACAACATCACATCCGCTTAAGGGTTAGGCAAATATGTTAGGGCACAAGTTATAATCTCTAATAGAGATACACGTATTGTGACACATCCTTTTGCAAGGTAATGTGCCCTTATTGGTAATCATGACTTCAAAGTTGGAGTAAGGATAGATAAAACAATCAACTTGTTTGATGATTTGAGCGTCAATGAAGTTAAGAATGCTATCAAAATAAATGATAATTATGAAAGGGAATTTATTGAAGTAACTCCTGACTCGCATGGTTTGTGGGGTGGTGACTCTAGCTAAGGCATGGAGAGAGATCTCTGGTTGGTCTTCTTGAGAAGAAGGTTCCATAATCGACATAGATTCTTTTAGATCATTTATTATATCATGAACATCTTCCCAATCTTTAGTTTCAAGGGGAGAGTCCACATCCAATAGGTAGAGATTTTTCTCGACACATCAATGTCCCCAAGTGAATTTATCATCACAGTTGTAACATAGTCTTTTTTCTCTACGGGTTTGCATCTTTGTTTTATTCAAATGCCTGATAAGAGTGGTTTTGGGGGCTGGCATTGTTTGAGATCATTGTGGAGCTATATTTTTTAATGGAGCAAAATTGGATTTGAATCACTATTGTGTTGCGATCTTGTCCTCTCCCAACTTAGCCAATCCTAAGGCTTCCATCATCATGTTGGGCCAAGACCTCAGATTGAACTACATCCTTCAGACCACTAACAAAGCAAATCCTAAAGAATTCATTAGACAATCCCTCTATGTGATTAGCTAGCTTTTCAAATTCTATTTGATATTCTCTCATGGTTCATATTTGGTGAAGTTTAGTGAGTGCTCCAGTGAAGTCGTGAAAAGCACTAGGGCTAAACCGTTATAAAATGAGGGTGCAAAAATCGGTCCATATGGGCTCATTATGAGCCTTGGTATACTAACGATACCATTGAAGGGCTCTGCATTCCAAGTGAAAGGATGCAAGCAGGACTGTAAGAATCCCTATACTCCCCAACTGAATTTTTGCACTTCTAATGATTATTTATTTTGAATTTGAGCCTTAAGGAATATTATCGAATAGTTATCTCACAAATTTTGTACTTGCTGACTGTAATATGTTATTGTTAATTTTCATGTAGATGATGATAATATGCATGAAATGAACTTAAATAAACTTGTAAAAATGGTTGATATAGAATAAGGATGTAATACAACAATTTCATGTTGGTATTTCAATGTTCATAGATGACTACTAGTGAATGCTAATGCCACCTATAGCTAGTAGGTATTTTTACAAACACTTGGCATGCATACTATTAATCTCTCACTCCTTATTTATATGATATATGAAAAATATTAAAGTATAATTTTCAATGATATGCCAAGATTCTTGGCTTACAATGACATCAACTAAGAATGAATGCAGCTACAGTCATTGTATGGCAGCAACTTGTACAACCTAATGATGTAATATGAAATGGTATTGAAAGACCCTGATTGAAATGATGATATCCAACTGGTGGATCTCCTTCAACTAAAAATATGCTTCCTTACTTGCCATGACTTCTCTCCAAAATACTCTTTAGCAATGATTAAAACTATTCTCCAATCTAGACTTGCTCATCTGCAACACAAATTCCTTTATTTTGGATGCCTAGTAACATCATGTAATTTTCCCACTATTTATTAGCAGCAAACTATCTTAATAGTTTACATGCCTTCCTTAATGATGAATGCAACACCAATCTTTAGGCATTTTTGCCCTAAACTCTAAACGCCCCTTCTTTGCTACTATATGGCCTCTTTGTAGTTGTCTAGTACGGCCCAACAAGTGTGCTAAAGTAGGTAAATAGACCTCCAAGATTGTTTCTTGAATGATGTGTAAGGTAGCTCTACCAACCCTTGTCTAAACTTCTGAATCTTTCACCAATGAAGCTTAGTGTTGACTCCTAGATGAAGCCAATCTCAGAGGCAATCCTTCAAAAAATCTTTCACAACCTTAAGTATGCACAATCAATGAGAGATTTTGTTCTCAATGATCAAGAATTGCAAAAATTATAGAAACCCTAGGTTTCTTCTTCTCCACAACAAAATCACCAAAGACATCAGTAATATGATCCCATAATAGCTTCGATTGATCCCTTTTTATATTTTCTCATGAAGAGGTTGATCCTCTAGAAGCCTCCCTTTTTTAATCATTTAAAATAACATTAAATGTGCATTTAAACTTTATCAAATATTTCTTTGAAGTGGGCACCCAAATGAATTAATCATTTAATGTGCTTTAACTCATTAAATGGCCCCCTTTAGACATAAAGTTATAATATAACTTTATAATATGTTTTTAATGATTAATTATATTTAAAGTCACCTTTAATAATAATTAAATGATATAACTTGCACATTAATCCTTAATTCACCAGGCCAACTGAAAACCAGGATCAACACTAAATTCATCACATGCCCAGGTGATTTACTATATATAGAAACACTTAACTCCATCAGCAAGATGAATTACTATAAATAGTAAGCGTGTGAAACTGAGTCCTGAATGACCAAATGAAAGCCAATCCTGAACCCAACTGAGCTCGGGAGAAGAAAACACTTAGGTAACTACCAAATAGGACCCTCTAACCATCTGTATTAGTCTACAAGGGCTAAATAATAGGCTAATCTACCAAGAAGCTGGAACGTGCTAAAAAGAGGACATTACAGTCTACCCTCCATAAAATTGCTTGTCCTCAAGTAATCTCAACTACCAAAAGAAAACCCTCTGAAAGATCACTCCACTTGGGTCCCAAGGGAAGACCTGTATAATGTCCCTCACTACCACAACTAATTCTTGGAGCACCAGAATATGTACAACTGATAAATCACTGTACCTAACTTCATATCTAGTGTCATATATCTCAAGAACATGAACCTCAGGAGGAAGCAACTTAGAATGTTGACAAAGTTTGTTTGCCCTTACTACGTAAGGTAAGATATCATACAAACTGTCCACCACATGCACATCAAAAGTGTGCATCTAAAATAAATCATGTACAAGTGAATCAAAAATGAAATTGTAGGCACTCCTCACCGTGTACACACTATAAAACTCCTCAGTGAGCCCCACCTAGAATCCTGATGCACTAGAAGGATCCTAAACACTGTGATTATCCAATTCTAAACTGGCACCTTCAGGAAGATCAACATCAAGCTCGAAGAGTGGATTGTCATAAACCAATCTAGTATCAGACTCGAATAATGGATTATTCACAAACTAATCAACTTCTCCACGTTGATCTAAGTCATCCATCTCCAAACTACTATAGTAAGGAGTAGAATCAAACTCCTACACTGACTCGCACTCCTCCTCCTGTACCACCTCCTCTCTCTTTTCGCTCCTCCCTCTACAGAGAGAGATAGAATGTAAGTTCCCATCTACAATTCCCCTCAACACATAACCTCTACCATTCATTTTAAACTTCATCTCCATTTTAGGTACATTAAGGGTAAATTCTCCAATATCTTGGAGCCATTTCATGCCCAACACTATGTTCATCTCATCCATGTTGACCACATAAAAGTTAGCATGTAACTCATAGTCATTCAACAACAGAGTGAGATTACATAACCACTTGGTGCACGTGAGGGTATATCCATCGACAACTCTGACTTTGAAGCCAATGAAGTACTCTATCTGGAGTCTACAATTGGCCACAAACCCCTCATCAATAAAATTATGCATTACTTCAATGTCAATCATAGCAATGCAACATCGTCCATTAATTGTTCCCTTGATTTTGAATGAAGACCATTTTTGTATATTAGCAAATAAGGCCAAAAGAGACAAATATACATCAGGTCCAAACTCAATAGAGGCTTTTCCACCCTCATCATCCCCTAAAGTATCTTGTTGATCTAAATTTTTAGAATCATAATCCTCATAATAAACCCACATCATACGGTTGGCCTTGCCCTTAGGCCTCAATGGACAGTCATGCCCCTTGATGTAGGGATCCTTGCACCAGTAACATAATTGCTTCCTCCTTAATTCATCTTGTGACTCCTCATCCACCTTAGTTGTTAATTTCTTTTTATTATCAACAGATTGTTGAGGACTCTCATTGTTCGAAGAAGTATTCTCTTTAGGAATAAACTGCTTTTTAGGGTAGCCAACTCTATACTTTGCACCTTCTTCATTGCCTCCAATACTGAAGGGAAATCAAAAGCCTTGATCCATCCTCTCAAAGGCTCCTGTAATCCTTCAATGAATAAAATAACTAGATGCCTCTTAGATAAACTAGGCACCATTATTGATAGATTCTAAAATTTACTGATGTAGGTCTCTAAGTCGCCCACCTATCTAAGCTGTGCAAGATCTTTTAAGTACAATTTTTTATCTTTCTTATCGAAGTGCTCAATCAATTTATCTATAAAATCTTGATAGGTGGTTATGAGGTTATGTTGTAAGGAGACCATCCCATGGTGCCACCAATCATGAGCTAACCCATCCAGGTGCAAAGTTGCAAACTTGATTACATCATCCTCCACCATAGGTTGAAGAGTCAAGAAGATATCCAGCTTGTGAATCCAAGCTCTTGATGTGACCTTCCCACTGCCATCAAATGTTGGAAGTGTGAGCTTGCTTGTGGCATGTTTTAGTTCCTTATTTTGGTTCCTTGGTCTCCTATCTTTCCTTGTTCTATTGTGATCTCTCCTTTGACTCATCTATCGATCAAAGTTCAAATGCTCCTTAACCTATGGGGGTAGAAAATCCCATTCATCGTGCATTGTCATGACATTATCTGCAAATGATGCATCTTCATTTTCTTCAACATTCTCTTTTTTTGGTTCATTCTTTGGAAATGTAGGATGCAAAGGTATATCAGTGGTATGAGTAGGTGCTTTTTGTGCTCTCAAAAACTGAGCAACACTTCCATTGTCTTCCTGCTCGTGATTTTATCTTCTAGGAGTATTCGTCTGTTGTATAGCTATTGTGAGTTACTGTAAAACATCTGCTACATGATGCTACCCTATTACAAGACCTCTCATGATTTCTCTTACTTCCCTTTCTTCATTATGGGATTCATGTCTTGGTGGGTTGCCACCTCTTCTATCACCCATCATGTCCTGCTATGTATTTAAAATTGGATTTTCTTATTGTGTTGCTCTTGTGGCTGCATGTGATACTTTAACCCTCCAGGTTGGCAGGATGAAAGATCTGATACCATTGTAAGAATCCCTATTCTCCCCAACTGAATTTTTGCACTTCTAATTTTTTTTTTTTTTTTTGAATTTGAGCCTTGAGGAATATTGTCAAATAGTTGTCTCATAAATTATGTACTTGTTGATTGTAATCTATTATTGTTATTTTTGGTGTAGATGATGATAATATGCATGAAATGAATTTAAATAAACTTGTACAAATGGTTGATATAAAATAAGGATGTAATGCAACAATTTATTTTTGGTATTTCAATGTTCATAGATGATTACCAATGAATGCAAATGTCACCTATAACTAGTAGGCATTTCTACAAACACTTGGCATGCATACTATTAATCTCCCACTCCTTATTTATATGATGCATGAAAAATATTGTAGTCTGATTTTTAATGTTATGTTAGGACTCTTAGCTTAGAATGACATCAACTAAGAATGAATGCAACTACAGTCACTAAATGGCAGTGACTTGTACAACCTAATGATGCAATATGAAATGATAATGAAAGAACCTGATTGAAATGATGACAGCCAGCTGGTGGATCTCTTTCAACTAAAAGTATGCTTCCTTACCTACCATAACTTCTCTCCAAAAGAGTCTTTAACAATGATTATAATTATTCTCCAATCTAGACTTTATGATTTGCAACACAAATTCCTTTATTTTGGATGCCTAGTAACATCATGTAATTTTGCCAGCATTGATTAGTAATAAATTATCTTAATAGTTTAGATGCCTTCTTTAATGATGAATGCAACACTAATCATTTGGCATTTTTGCCCTAAACTCCAAATGCCCCCTCTTTGCTACTATATGGCCTGGCTATAGGTGTCTAATATGGCCCAACAAGTGTGCTAAAGTAGGTAAATGAACCTCCAAGATTATTTCTTGAATGGTGTGTAAGGTATCTCTACAAACCCTTGTCTAAACTTCTGAATCTTCCACCAATGAAGCTCAGTGTTGACTCTTGCATGAAGCCAATATCACAAGCAATACTTCAAAAGATCTTTCACAACCTTAGGTATGCACAATCAATGAGATATTTCATTCTCAATGATCAAGAATTGTAGAAATTGCATAAACCCTAGGTTTCTTCTTTTCCATAGCAAAATCTCCAAAGACATCAATAATATGATCCCATAATAACTTTGGTTGATCCCTTTTTATAACTTCTCATGAAGAGGTCGATCCTCTAGAAGCCTCCCTTTTTTAATCATTTAAAATAACATTAAATGTGAATTTAAACTTTATCAAATATTTCTTTGAAGTGGGCGTCCAAATTAATTAATCATTTAATGTGCTTTAACTCATTAAATGGCCCCCTTTAGACATAAAGTTATAATATAACTTTATAATATGCTTTTAATGATTAATTATTATTAAAGTCACCTTTAATAATAGTTAAATGATATAACTTGCACATTAATCCTTAATTTGCCAGGCCAACTAAAAATTGGGATCAACACTAAATTCATCACATGCCTAGGTGCTTTACTATATATAGAAACACTGGACTCCACTAGCAAAATGACTTACTATAAATAGGAAGTGTCTAAAATTGAGTCCTAAATCACCAAACAAAAGTCAATATTGAACCCAACTAAGCTCGGGAGAAGAAAACACTCAGGTAACTACCAAACAAGACCCTCTAACCATCTATATTAGCCTATAAAGGCCAAATAATAAGCTAATCTACCAAGAAGCTGGAATGAGCTAAAAAGGGGACATTACAATCTGCCCTCCCTGAAATTGCTTATCCTCAAGCAATCTCAACCGCCAAAAGAAAATCCTCTGAAAGATCACTCCACCTAGGTCCCAAAGGAAGACCTATATAATGTCCCTCACTACCACAACTGACTCTTGGAGCACCAGCATATGTATAATTGATAAATCACTATACCAAACTTCATATCTGGTGTCATATATCTCAGGAGCACGAACCTCAAGAGGAAGCAACTTAGAATGCTGACAAAGTTTATTTCCCGTCTCTACGTAAGGTAAGATATCATACAAACTGTCCACCACATATACATCAAAACTATGCATCTAAAACAAATTGTGTACAAGTGAATCAACAATGAAATTATAGGCACTCCTCACTATGTACACATTGTAAAACTCCTCAGTGAGCCCCACCTAAAATCCTGATGCACTAGAAGGATCCCAAACATTGTGATTATCGCCCAATTCTAAACTGGCACCTAGAGGAAGATCAACATCAAGCTCGAAGAGTGGATTGTCATAAACTAATCCAGTATCAAACTCGAATAATGGATTATTCACAAACTACACAACTTCTCCACATTGATCTGAGTCATCCATCTCCAAACTACTGTAGTATTGAGTAGAATCAAACTCCTACACTAACTCACACTCCTCCTGTACCACCTCCTTTTCTCTCTTTTTGCTCTTCCCTCTACAGAGAGAGATAGAATGCAAGTTCCCATCTACAATTCCCCTCAACATGTAACCTCTACCATTCATTTTAAACTTCATCTTCATTTTAGGTACATTAATGGTAAATTATCCAATATCTTGGAGCCATTTCATGCCCAACACTATGTTCATCTCATCCATGTTGACCACATAAAAGTTAGCATGTAACTCATAGTCATTCAGCAATAGAGTGAGATTACATAACCACTTGGTGCATGTGAGGGTATATCCATCGACAACTCTGACTCTGAAGCTAATGCAGTACTCTATTTGGAGTCTACAACTAGCCACAAACCCCTCATCAATAAAATTATGCATTGCTTCAATGTCAAGCATAGCAATGTAACATTGTCCATTAACTATTCCCCTAAATTTGAATGAAGACCATTTCTGTATATTAGCAAATAAGGCCAAAGGAGACAAATTTGCATCAAGTCCAAACTCAGTAGAGGCTTTTCCACCCTCATCATCCCCTAAAGTAGCTTGTTGATTTGAATTTTTAGAATCAGAATCCTCATAATAACCCCACATCATACGGTTGGCCTTGCCCTTAGGCCTCAATAGATAGTCATGCCCCTTGCTATAGGGCTTCTTACACCAGTAACATAATTGCTTCCTCCTTGATTCATCTCATAACTCCTCATCCACCTTAGTTGCTGATTTATTTTTCTTATCAGAAGATTGTCGAGGACTCTCATTACTGGAAGAAGTAATCTCTTTAGGAGTAAATTGTTATTTTGGGGTAGCCAACTCCATGCTTCACACCTTCTTCATTGCCTCTAGTAATGAAGGGGGTAAAAATCCTTGATCCATCCTCTAAAAGGCTCTTGTAATCCCTCAATGAATGAAATAACTATACACCTCTCAAATAAACTAGGTATCATTACTGATAGACTTTAAAATTCACTGATGTAAGTCTCTTAGTTGCCCACTTATCTAAGCTATGCAAGCTCTTTGAAGTACAATTCTGGATCTTTCCTATCGAAACACTCAATCAATCTATTTGTAGGTTGTGCTATAAGGTGACCATCCCATGGTGCCACCAATCATGAGCTAACCCATCCAGAGGTAATTTATAAACTTGATTGCATCATCCTCCGCCATAGGTCGAATAGTCAAGAAGATATCCAACTTGTGAATCCAAGCTCTTGTTATGAGCTTCCTACTACCATCAAATGTTGGAAGTGTGAGATTACTTGTGGCATGCTTTAGGTCCTTATTTTGGTTCCTTGCTCCTATCTTGCCTTGTTCTATTGTGCTCTCTCCTTTGACTCATGTATCGGTTAAAGGTCAAATACTCCTTAACCTGTGGAGGTAGAAAATCTCATTCATTATGCATTGTCATGACATTATCTATGAATGATGCATCTTCATTTTCTTCAACATTCTCTTCTTCTGGTTCATTCCTAAAAAATGTAGGATATGAAGGTCTGTTGGTGATACGAGTAGGTGCTCTTTGTGCTCTCGAAAACCCAATAACACTTCCATTGTCTTCCTGCTCATGATTTTATCTTCTAAGAGTATTCATTTATTGTATAGTTATTGTGAGTTGCTTCAAAATATTTATTACATGTTGTTGCCCTATTGCAAGACCTCTCATGATTTCTCTTGCTTCCCTTTCTTCATTATGGGCTTCATGTCTTGGTAGGATGCCACCTCTTCTATCACCCATTATGTCCTATTGTGTATCTGCAATTGGATTTTCTTATTGTGCCGCTCTTCTATGAGTATAATACATGTGTGGACCAATCTCTTGTGGTTGTATGCAATACTTTAAACCTCCAAGTTGGCAGGATCAAAGCTTTGATACCACTATAAGAATCCTTGTTCTCCCCAAATGAATTTCTACACTTCTAATGATTATTTTTTTATGAATTTGAGCCTTGAGGAATATTGTCAAATAGTTGTCTCACAAATTTTGTACTTGTTGATTGTAATCTATTATTGTTATTTTTAGTGTAGACGATGATAATATGCATGAAATGAACTTAAATAAACTTGTACAAATAGCTGATATAAAATAAGGATGTAATGCAACAATTTCTTTTAGGTATTTTAATGTTCATAGATGACTACCAATGAATGCAAATGCGACCTATAGCTAGTAGGCATTTCTACAAACACTTGGCATGCATACTATTAATCACCCACTCCTTATTTACATGATGCATGAAAAATATTGCAATCTAATTTTCAATGATATGCTAAGACTCTTGGCTTACAATGACATCAACTAAGAATGAACGTAACTAAAGTCACTGTATGGTGGTGACTTGTACAACCTAATGAAGCAATATGAAATGATAATGAAAGAACTTGATTGAAATGATGACAACCAACTGGTGGATCTCTTTCAACTAAAAATATGCTTCCTTACTTGCCATGACTTTTCTCCAAAAGAGTCTTTATCAATGATTACAATTATTCTCCAATCTAGACTTGCTGATCTGCAACTCAAATTCCTTTATTTTGGATGCCTAGCAACATCATGTAATTTTCCCAGCATTGATTAGTAGCAAAATATCTTAACAGTTTAGATGCCTTCCTTAATGATGAATGCAATACCGATCGTTAGGCATTTTTTCCCTAAACTCCAAATGCCCCCTCTTTGCTACTGTATGGCCTAGTTGTAGGTGTCTAATACAGCCCAACAAGTGTGATAAAGTAGGTAAATGGACCTCCAAGATTATTTCTTGAATGATGTGCAAGGTAGCTCTACAAACCCTTGTCTAAAATTTTGAATCTTTCACCAATAAAGCTCAGTGTTGACTCTTGCATGAAGCTAATCTCACAGGGAATCCTTCAAAAGATCTTTCACAACCTTAGGTATGCACAATCAATGAGAGATTTCGTTCTCAATGATCAGGAATTGTATAAATTGTAGAAACCTTAGGTTTCTTCTTCTCCAAAATAAAATCACCAAAGACATCAATAATATGATCCCATAATAACTTTGGTTGATCCTCTAGAAGGCTCCCTTTTTTAATAGTTTAAAATAACATTAAATATGCATTTAAACTTTATCAAATATTTTCTTGAAGTGGGCACCCAAATTAATTATTATTTAATGTGCTTTAAGTCATTAAATGACCCCCTTTAGACATAAAGTTATAATATAACTTTATAATATGGTTTTAATGATTAATTATTATTAGTCACTTTTAATAATAATTAAATGATATAACTTGCACATTAATCCTTAATTTTTTAGGCTAATTGAAAACTCGAACAACACTGAATTCATCACATGCCTATGTGTTTTACTATATATAGAAACATTGGACTCCACTAGCAAGATGACTTACTATAAATAGTGTGTGAAATTGAGTCTTGAATCACCAAATGAAAGCCAATCCTGAACCCAACTGAGCTTGGGAGAAGAAAACACTAAGAGAACTACCAAAAATGACCCTCTAACCATTTGCATTAGCCTACAAGGGCCAAATAATAGGTTAATCTACCAAAAAGCTGGAACGAGCTAAACAAGGGACATTACAGGGACCTTGTTGGCATCAAAAGTATTATACAGACTAAAATATTATTCTATCTGATAGATCCATTCAGTCAGATCTGCACCATTGAATCAAATAAAATTAAGCTTCGACCCATGAAAAGTGCCGGAAGAAGAAAACCTAGTGTCTGAAGAGGACTCTAGATGGTGTATGTTGTTCATAGTGGTATGTTGAAGACTGAGGTCGAGAATTTCTTCATCAAGATCTTTGATGTGGGTCTTGAGGGCAGTAATTTCATCCTTCATGCTTTTTGCTCTTGTTTGGGTTACTACCATGACCAAAATAAGAGATTTTTTTTAGAGATGGGTAGGAAAACTAGAGTTAAGACACGTTTAGTAGAGGAATTTTTTAGTTTGGACAAAATCGAAAGGGGTAAAGGTACTTTTACTAATTTTTTTACATAGAGGGAGTATGATTGATGAAGGCGAGGGCAATTTCAGGAGTGAAAATTAAAACCCTAAAAATTTTATCAAAGAAGGAGAAAGGAGTAGAAAAAAGAGATAAACACTGTAAATTTTTTTTGAGGCAAACGGATAAAAATAAAAGTCATGGCAAAACCCCAAAAAGGGAAAAATTATGATTTACAAGAATTAGGAGTATGATTGGGATATGGGACCTCAAGGAAGAAAATGTGGGAAATGGAATTCCAGGTGTCAGGGTAAAGTTTGAGGATCAACATGGCTATAGAGGAAGAGATATGGAAAAAATATGAAAAAAATATTTATTTTTTCTTTTGATTTCTCTTTTTTGTTTTCTGTTTGGCAGTAAGTCCTCTGAGATTCTACTGATACTCTACAGATGGTTTGAAGATTTTGGTTCCTATCAAATATCTACCTGTAAGTCCTCTAATAGTCTACACATACTCTACTGATTAATTTTTTTGAGTTTGCTAGAAATATTTTGAAATTGATAGAAATGGGCCCCAAGTTTCAATGGCTACCTAAGGGTTTTAAAAATATCATTTTGGCCACTAATATCGTATAAACGAGTAATACTCTTCAAAAAAAATTTGGCCATGAATTTACCTCTATACGATAGCTCTTGGTTTTTCTCACGGATGAGAACTACTCAATCGGAAAGGGGTTATTTCCCATTTTGCTAGCAGATCCTCTCAATGGGCTAGCTACTTTGAGGTTCTTGTGGTACTCCTCACGATGAGTTTCAGGGATTTCATCCAAGCACTTCCCATAATTATGTGGTCAGGGTTTTACCCTGATCCAAAATAGATTACAAAAGATTACTTAATTGAGTTATGCAGTAGAATAGAGTTAAGTTTTTTTGAAAAATTATTGAAATGAAGTATGCAACACAACAAAGTTAAGACTTTTTGAAGGAAAAAAATTGTGGCCTTGAAAAACGCTCTAATACTAGATGAGAGGATCCTCCTGCAACAATCAATAAAAATGCATGAAATAACATGAATTAACCTATTTAGATAATTAGCATAACACTTGAAAAGATTGAATTGATCGTAGGCCACTTCGAGGGGGCAACCTCCTTTGAGCAAGCTCAATACAATAAATTCATGGATGCCTTCCTTGGCCTCAACACTTACTTATATACTAAATATAATATAAGCAACTACTACTTCCCCTAAATGTGGGATAAAATAAAATGCTCATGGGATGACTTACAAAGCATAAGTGTCCATAACAACTATTACAGTAACAAAATAAAGAGGAGTAGCATGGGTTATTAACATGTGCATATTGAATTTTACATATTTTGGATTATGGTTTGATTTCATCTCGATGGGTAGTCCCCAACTTCAAGCTTCATCAATCTCAAGGCAAAGCTCTGTGAACAAATAACATAGTCTACCATGCTTTGACCATTGCAAGTTTTACAAATAATGTTCCCTAAATTTGGCCATGCTCTCATACCATTGCATATAACCATACAAACTATATAATCCCAATAGTTCTGCTCCATAATATGTAACTCCCCCCTTTGCATCTTGTGATTTCCTTTCCTAAAGCTGGTCTTCTTCTTCTTCTAACCATAACAACTTGTTTTTCATGCCCCCTTCATTTTTCAAGTTAAGAACTTGGTTGTTTGTTGTTCGTGCATTGAAGTCCCCTGTGATCAAGACTTCTCCTAAGGTGCTAAATACTTAAATGTCATTTTTTAGTGACACATAAGGTTCTTCATAGTCTAGCTTCTTTTTTTAATAATTTTTTGAGCCTCTCGATGCAAATTAGCAAACGACGACCTGATTGTTAACTCATTTTTTGTTATTTTTAGCCATATGTACTATTTATTTAGGTCCTCTTTCTCCACTTTTATAATTTTGCACCATGTTTCTTTGATTAACACCATAACCCCTCCATGTCCTTTGCCACTTTTAGTCCTTTTGTTTCAAACTAATATTTTCTTATATCCTTCAAAATCTAAAAATTTGTAGCCTCTGTGTTCATGAGTTTCAATAAAAATAATAATGTATTTTCCCTTTGCTATGGGCCCCAACCCAGGGTCTCTTCTCCAAGAATAACCTCTCTAATTCTAGCTTACCAAGGTCAAGTGCTCCTGGGGGCTCCCAAATCCCTATTTTGTGTGTGTCATTTGGTGGTTGATTTGGGCTCTTCCATTCTATAACCATGCCTATTTTCCTGCATCTCTTGTTGCTTTCACCTTCTACCATTCTTTTCTTCTTTTTTCTTGTTGCACGGGAATTAATTCTTCATCTAGGTAGATGTGTGTCCCTCTAAGAGACCTTATGTTCCTTAATATATTGTTTTGTCTTCTGTGCTTTTCATGATAACTCTTACATGTCAGTCCTTGTATCTTCCTTTCAATTTTTTTATTCTATTTCCCTGATGAATAGGTCCTATCCAATGCAACTGATCTGCTAGGAAGTCTCTTGCTAATTTGTTGGTATTGTTAGTTTCCTCATATTCTTTCAGTCTTAAAATGATGATGTTTGTAGCCCTATCTGTCTATCATGTTCTCTTATTTACATTTTGACCTATTTTGATATTATCTCCCTCTGTTTGTCTGAAGGTCCTCTTACTACTTAAGCCTAAGACTTGGCCTCCTCATGTTGGACTCCAAGTGACTTTCTTTTACTTTTACTCCCTCATTTACAATTATGGATTGGGACTCTCTTGTTTGTGGTGCATTCCTTCTGTCATTCACCTTCAACTTATTTTCATATGCTATTATCAAATGATTTAAAGCTTGTTTTATTGCCATCGACTCTTACTACTATCCCTTTTCCATGTTTTCCTTCAAGATGTTTACTTGTTCTTTGAGTATTTTGTTCTCTCTTATAAGTTTCCAATTGGAATCTATAACCTCTTTCATCTTGTTGTTCTCATGTTGTTGAAATATTCCGAGCCAAATTTTTTCAACTTTTTTAGATTTTGGATTACAACATCACAAACAAGTTCCGTCAAGATTAAAAGTTAATCTCAAATTAACTGAAATAACTTTGCCACTAGAATGCAAGAAATGGAACTCAACGTCCAGTATGTGCTACCCAGTCCAAGGCGGAGTAGGGGCGACCATAAGACGGAGTAATTACAAATAAGGAACTCTACGTCAAGTATGTGCTACCCATAAGGGGCTACTATATGACGGAGTGAGCTTAATAACAATGTTTTAATGGAAATACTGAAAAGGAAACTACTCCACACCCAACATGTGCTTGCTAACCCAAAAGGGAAAGAAGCTACCATAGGGCGGATGCTCTACACCTAGAATGTGCTTGCTAACTCAACAGGGAAAGTAGCTACCATAAGGCGGAGCTGTAAACTATTACAATATTTTAAAGGAAAATTGAACAAATAGAGAAGGGCTGCCAGTACTACTGTCAGCTTACAAAATTAAGAGAAATTTGCCCTCAGAAAGAAGAAAAACCAGCCACCTATTAATTTCTTCAGATGTTCATAACTCACACAAAATTGGCTCAAACTTCCTGATTTCTGTTGCAAAGTCTCTTCTTAAAGATGGCGCCCAAGCTAGCACCCAAGATCTGATCCAATCTGCATCCAATAATTAAAACACGGATTCCAATGCAAACCCCAAAGGGGCATCCTAACTGAAAGGGGCGATTTGCTCTAGGAAATAAATGCAAGCTTTAAAAATTTTGAAAATATGAGAAAAGGGGTGCCTAGGCCTAACCAATACAATGAGATGATACCCAGAACTATTTTTTTTGTATTTTTTGATTTATGAATGAAAACCTAGGTCTATCTTATACAGAAATACAATATCTGATACTCTAATAATACCAAAGGAACTGACAATGAAATAATTGAAAGCAATACGTAAGCAAATACAAATATCAATGACTAATTCACCCCTAGATGCTGTCTTGCAAGCATGAAGAGATGCCCTTGCTAGGAGGCCTTCATTCCCCGAAGCAGTTCCAGAGCCAAAGCTGCAGCATAACAATGCATTAAAACCAAGATGAAGAAATGATAACCCAATGCCTCCTTTTATAGGCTTCAATTGGCTTTCCCTTGAAGCTTATCCCCAAAAGTGGCACCCCTTTCCATGTCATGATGGCGCCCCCCCTTCAAGTCCCTCTTTTAAAACAACATTAAGTTGTTTTGGTCTTAGGCTAAGGTCAACGTTAAAATATAACGTTATTATTATTTTTTAAAGTGAAATTCACTTATTCCACCAAGACCGAATTCAGAAGCCCAAAACTGAATGAGTCAACTAAAAAGGGAAGGTTAACTCCTTGTGGCAATCCTGCTAGCTGCCAAAAATAGAATTTACTAAAAATAGTAAATTCCTGGAAATGCACAGAAAACTGAAACAGACATACCTCCACGAAGCTCTCGAAAAATCCAAAAAGAATTTGCCATCAAAACTTTGAACAAAGACATCCTAAAAAATAGGAAACCCTCATTTGCACCTTCTGAATAGCCTACGGATTTTCAGGAATAGGCCAACGGTCATTATGAGATCAGATTCGAGAAGGGGTTATTACAGTCCGCCCTTCCCAAAATTGCTTGTCCTCAAGCAATTGTAAACTAGGATGATGCAAGATCTCATCATTTTTCCAAGTTGCATCCTCCATAGGTAGGTCCTTCCACTTTACCAGGTACTCTTTGATGGTTCTTTTCCTCAAAGAACGTTCTCGAACATCAAGTATCTCTTCTGAAATTAATGCCAACTGTCCCTCTTCATCCAAAGGTGGTAGCTGTGATGAAGCAATCACATTATGTCCAAGTGCCTTCTTGAGGTGAGACACATGGAAGACGTTGTGCACTCTGCTATCAGAAGGTAGCTCTAATTCATAAGCTACAGCTCTAACTTTTCTGATGACCCTAAAGGGCCCATAGAAGCGAGGTTTGAGCTTCTCAACTCCACTATTCTTGAGAGTAGATTGTCTATATGGTTGTAATCTCAGATATACCATATCTCCAACCTCGAAGGAACGCTCAACACGTTTCTGATCCGCATACAACTTTTGCTGATTTTGTGCAATCTGCAAATTATCCTTCAAGGACTTCATTATATCCTGGCTATTCTGCAACAAATCCTTGGCTAGGGGTGCCTTGCTGTCACCAAACACTAAATCTGCAAAACTAGGTGCCTCATACCCATAAAGTGCCAAGAAAGGAGACATCTTAATTGACATATGAAAAGTAGAATTGTAGTAATACTCACCAATATGCGGCCACTTGACCCAGGTTCTCTGCTGTTCTGACACATAATTTCTCAAGTAGCCCTCCAACCACTTGTTCACCACTTCAGTTTGTCCATCAGTTTGCGGATGGTAGCTAGTGCTTGGGGTGAGCACAGTGCCACTCATTCTGAAGACTTCTTGCCAAAACTTACTTAGGAACTTGTTGTCCCTATCACTCACGATGTTCTTTGGCAATCCATGTAGCTTAAACACTTCTCGAAAAAAGAGATCTGCAACTTGGGCTGCAGAAAAAGTGCTGGTGATGGCGAAGAAGTGAGCAAATTTAGTTAATCGATCCACCACTACATAGATGCAATCTTTCCCTTGGGCTTTGGGTAACCCTGTGATGAAGTCCATCGAAATACTTCCCCATTTTTGATTGGGAATAGGGAGTGGTTGTAGTAAACCAGCTGGTAAAATATGCTCATTTTTATTCGCTTGACAAACAGGACACTCCTGAATGTAGCGTTGAATCTCTCCTTTCAATCCCTTCCAAGAAAACCTTTCTCGGATCTGTCGATATGTTTTGAAAAAACCTTGGTGGCCAGCAACTGGAATATCATGAAAAGTCAAAAGAATTTTCTTCTTCAACTTAGAATCATTCACCAGAAAGATTCTTCCCTTATAGTGTATCAATCCTTCAACCACCTTGTACCTTTCATCATGAAAAATACCCTCAAGAATGCTGGTTGCAAATTGATTTTTAGCATAATCAGCAAGCAACATGTCTCTCCAATTTGAAGTAAGCTCACTCAATGAGCTAAGATGAGGTCTCCTGGAGAGAGCATCGGCCACTATATTATTTTTTCCTTTGACATATTCAATATCAAAGTCGTAAGCTTGAAGCTTACTCACCCATTTCTGCTGTCTCTCATTTAGATCCTTTTGGTGCATGAAATGCTTGAGGCTATTGTGGTCAGTCCTAACCACGAACTTATTCCCCACCAAGTATTGTCGGAACTTGGCTAATGCATGCATAATAGCAAGCATTTCTTTGTCATAGATTGAATATGTTCTTTCAACTCCTCATAATTTTCTGCTCTCAAACACGATAGGGTGTTTGTCTTGCATCAGGACGGCCCCCACTCCTTTACCTGATGCATCACATTGCAGCTCGAATGGCTTGGAGAAATCCGATATTGCCAAAACCGGGCATGAACTCATGATCTTCTTGAACTTGTCAAAAACACTTTGAGCCTTTTCTGTCCAAACAAAGGCTCCCTTTTTGGTAAGATCGGTAAGGGGAGCAACATTCTGTGAATACCCCTTTACGAATCTCCGATAAAACCCACATAGACCCAAAAAACCTTTCAACTGAGTTAAGCTCTCAGGAGGTGGCCAATCAACTATCGCCTTGATCTTCTCTGGGTCCACCTTCACTCCCTCAGCACTGATTATGTGGCCAAGGTATAGTAACTCGGTCATCCCAAATTCACATTTGGAAGCTTTTGCAAACAAACTCTCAGATTCCATAATACTAAGCACTTCCTCCAAATGCTTAAGATGATATCCCCAAGTCTTGCTGTAAATCAGAATGTCATCAAAAAATACTAACACAAACCTCCTTAAATGATTCTGAAAAATATGATTCATGCAAGACTGAAAGGTAGCCAGGGCGTTAGTCAATCCAAATTGCATGACTAAGAATTCGAAATGGCCATAGTGGCATCTGAAGGCTGTCTTCTCAACATCCGATCCCCTCATTCGAATCTGATGGTAACCCGATCTTAGATCAATTTTTGAGAAGAACTTGGCACCATGTAGCTCATCAATGAGCTCATTTATCCTGGGTATGGGATATCTGTTTTTGATGATGCTTTGATTCAAAGCACGATAATCCACGCACATGCGCATGGTACCATCCTTCTTCACAAGAACCACTGCAGAAGCAAAGGGGCTCTTGCTTGGGCGTATGAAACCCATCTTCAAGAGTTCTTGAATATTCTTCTCGATCTCATCCTTTTGCCGCTTCGGATACCTGTATGGAGTTATGATCACCGGTTTTGCTCCCTCTTTGAGCTCAATGATGTGTTCTAATCCTCTATCAGGAGGTGGTCCGGGAGGTAAATCAACAAACACTTTACTCTTCTTGGTGAGTAAAGATTGAATATCAGGAGGATGCTCTATTTTTGTTTCAACAGGACTAGTCGGAAGAACCATGAATTCTGCGGCCCAATCCACTTGATCATGTCGTATCAATCTTGCCATCCTTTTGAATGATACAATTCAAGGGCCACCATTTAACATCCCTCTCAACACCACCTTCTTTCCATCGGATTGAAACCTGAGTTCCATGGTTTGCAGATTTAAAGAGATGTCTCCAAGAGATCACAACCATTGAATGCCAAGGACAGCATTCGTATCTCCAATATTCACCACATAGAAGTCATCTTTGACTTCGTAATTGCCCAATTGCATTGACAAGTTGGGAACCCTTTTGGTACAAGAAATGTGGAATCCATCCGCCACCATAACTTTGAACCCTTCAAAATCTTCTATTTGCAACTCCTTCTTTGCCACCACAGCTTCATCAATGAAGTTATGGGTTGCTCCAGTATCAATTAGAGCAACGATACGCTGCCCTTTGATCGTCCCACGTATTTTGAAAGACTCATTCTTTTGGAAGCTTGAAAGTTGAGCCAACGTACCACCACTTTCTTTTTCGCTTTCAGGCTCTTCAGGGACTCTTTCAACTTCACTATCTTTGGAATCAGATTGCTGGTTCGAAAAATCAGAATTACTCTCACCAGCGGAGTAGTACTCAATCTGGTGGAATTTGACTCCTTTTGGGCAAACATGGTCTGGAGACCATTTATCTTTACATCTGAAACATAGCCCCTTTCTTCGGAGTTCATTGATAGTTTCCGGATCCAATCTTTTGCCAAGAGGTTTCTGCTGGTTAAACTCCTTTTGGAAAGGCTTTTGTTGAAACCTCCTCCCTCTATCCTTCTTGTGGAAGGATGGTTTAGGATGGAACTTAGTTTTGGGAGCAGCCCACTCCATGTTTCTAGCTTTTTTCATTGCTTCTTGTAAAGACGGTGGATCAAAAGCTTTGATCCATCCCTTGAGTGGCTCCATCAAACCTTCGCTGAATAAGATCACTAATCTTCTTTCTGTGATTCCAGTGACCATAACTGAAAGTCTTTGAAACTCAGCTATGTAGGCATCAACAGTGCCATACTGCTTCAACTGCGCCAACTCCCTAAAATGCACTTCCGGGTCCTTCTTCTCAAACCTCTCAATGAGTCTATTGGTGAATTCATCATAGCTAGTGATTGATCCATGACCCAAGGTGACTAGGCCATGGTACCACCACTCATGCGCTACCCCATCTAGGTGTAGCGTGGCGAATTTAATCGCATCTTCTTCAGCCATTGGCCTAAGGGCCAAATAGTTGTCTAATTTCTGAATCCAGACTCGAGCAGAACTATTGTCACTTCCATCAGAGTGGGAAAGCATTAGCTTGTTGATAGCTTGATGCAAGTCTCCTTGTGCAGGTGTTCTTTTGTGATCATAATTTCTCCCTTGTCCCTTACTCTTTCTTTTATGATCAATAAATTCATTATAGGACATGTCCATTTTGATGTCTTCAGGGAGAGAGTCATACTCTGCATGACCACGTCTCAATTGTTCCACAAATGAAGAATTCTCTTCAGGATCAGGTTGGGTATTTACTGGTGCTAAAAAGGTGGGTTTGAAGGGCCTTGACGAAATGTAAGTGTTGTTTAAAACAGGTTGAGCAACACTTCCATCAAATTGATTTGAGGCACTAGGCTCTCCTCTATAGCCGGAATTGGTCTGGAGATTTGGGTTCTGACCCACTTTTCCCAACATAAGGGATACCATATCCATTAAGGCATCCATTTTCCTTTCAAATCTCTTTTCCGGACTTAGGGATCTTTCTCTACCCTTCCCACTATCATTTCTAGGATTGGTAAACCTCTCGTTACCCCTTACTGATCTCTCACCTTCTGCCATATTTGTTTCTTGAGAAGACTCCCAATGAGCCCTCAAGAACTCTGAAGCAGTCTGACCTTCGGGAACTTGATACCACTGGAACTGTTTTGCAATTTTCTTATCTTCTCTTGCAATATATCTCTTTTCGCGGTCACTCATAGATGGTTTGCCCACAGGATGGCAGGATACGTGGCTCTGATACCACTAAAATATTCTGAGCCAAATTTTTTCAACTTTTTTAGATTTTGGATTACAACATCACAAACAAGTTCCGTCAAGATTAAAAGTTAATCTCAAATTAACTGAAATAACTTTGCCACTAGAATGCAAGAAATGGAACTCAACGTCCAGTATGTGCTACCCAGTCCAAGGCGGAGCAGGGGCGACCATAAGACGGAGTAATTACAAATAAGGAACTCTACGTCAAGTATGTGCCACCCATAAGGGGCTACCATATGACGGAGTGAGCTTAATAACAATGCTTTAATGGAAATACTGAAAAGGAAACTACTCCACACCCAGCATGTGCTTACTAACCCAGAAGGGAAAGTAGCTACCATAGGGCGGATGCTCTACACCTAGAATGTGCTTGCTAACCCAATAGGGAAAGTAGCTACCATAAGGCGGAGCTGTAAACTATTACAATATTTTAAAGGAAAATTGAACAAATAGAGAAGGGCTGCCAGTACTATTGTCAGCGTACAAAATTAAGAGAAATTTGCCCTCAAAAAGAAGAAAAACCAGCCACTTATTAATTTCTTCAGATGTTCATAACTCACACAAAATTGGCTCAAACTTCCTGATTTCTGTTGCAAAGTCTCTTCTTAAAGATGGCGCCCAAGCTAGCACCCAAGATCTGATCCAATCTGCATCCAATAATTAAAACACGGATTCCAATGCAAACCCCAAAGGGGCGTCCTAGCTGAAAGGGGCGATTTGCTTTAGGAAATAAATGCAAGCTTTAAAAATTCTGAAAATATGAGAAAAGGGGCGCCTAGGCCTAACCAATACAATGAGATGATACCCAAAACTATTTTTTTTGTATTTTTTGATTTATGAATGAAAACCTAGGTCTATCTTATACAGAAATACAATATCTGATACTCTAATAATACCAAAGGAACTGAGAATGAAATAATTGAAAGCAATACGTAAGCAAATACAAATATCAATGACTAATTCACCCCTAGATGCTGTCTTGCAAGCATGAAGAGATGCCCTTGCTAGGAGGCCTTCATTCCCCGAAGCAGTTCCAGAGCCAAAGCTGTAGCATAACAATGCATTAAAACCAAGATGAAGAAATGATAACCCAATGCCTCCTTTTATAGGCTTCAATTGGCTTTCCCTTGAAGCTTATCCCCAAAAGTGGCGCCCCTTTCCATGTCATGATGGCGCCCCCCCTTCAAGTCCCTCTTTTAAAACAACATTAAGTTGTTTTGGTCTTAGGCCAAGGTCAACGTTAAAATATAACGTTATTATTATTTTTTTAAGTGAAATTCACTTATTCCACCAAGACCGAATTCAGAAGCCCAAAACTGAATGAGTCAACTAAAAAAGGAAGGTTAAGTCCTTGTGACAATCCTGCTAGCTGCCAAAAATAGAATTTACTAAAAATAGTAAATTCCTGGAAATGCACAGAAAACTGAAACAGACATACCTCCGCAAAGCTCTCGAAAAACCCAGAAAGAATTTGCCATCAAAACTTCGAACAAAGACATCCTAAAAAATAGGAAACCCTCATTTGCACCTTCCGAATAGCCTACGGATTTCCAGGAATAGGCCAACGGTCATTATGAGATCAGATTCGAGAAGGGGTTATTACAGTTGTCTTTTTGTTTGTAGGTCTTCGAGCCTCATTGTCATGTTCATTAATTCATTAACATATAGTTTGAGTGACCATATTAGTGGAATTGATGTTGGGCTATACAATTCCTCGCTTTCTTGGTTCTCTTCATCTCTTCACCCTTTGTTTGTCGAATATGTTTCAATTTCCCTTTGCATCTTACCCATATATGTTTTTTTCCGTTCTCCTTATCCTCCAAAACTCATTTATGGTTTTGATGTGTAATATCGTTCCCATGTTGCATATGGTGAGTGAGATCGCTGTATTATTTCACACCTTGCTTCGATTCAATGTTGTTTTTAAGCAATGTAATTAGTTTTTCTTTACCTCTTTTTTGCCCTTATATTGCTTGAATTCTCTGTATTTGTTACGTTATGGAAGTGATTATTAAAATGTTGTTTATTGCCTTTAATAAAATAACTGTAAGTTTTTAACCCCTGATGTCTCTCAACTTCTAAGCCTACCTCTGCGTTAAAATACCTTTATATTATTTTACGTTAACACAGAGCAAATTTTCACCAGTCTCTGGTAAATTAAAATGAGGATATCCCAACATATGTGATTGAATATGTGATTACTATGCCTCTATTATTCCACCTTTATACCAAACCTCCCTGAAACATCGTACCCATCAATCGTCCCTCGTTGTACCTCTATTTGAGACCCACCTATTTCCTCCCTATTGCTCGGTGTATGTTTCTCTCTTATTGGTGTCTGCGTTCTGCTCTGTCAGTTTATTCTGTCTGTGGTCTGCCCTCTCGTTCTGCGTTGTTAGCAGGGAGCCGGTCGCATAGCTCAGATCTTTTGACAAAATTATTTCCTAGCTGAGGCTGTGGAGGTGCCGTGCAAGGATCGAGCTTTCTTTCAACACATGGCGGAGAGTGGGCTTGGCTCTGTTCAATACGCCGTGGTACGTATTCTTCTAAAATCATTCTACTCTCCCCTTCCAATCAACTTCTGACATGTAAAGTGTTATTTTCTAAGCTTCTTTTCCCTCCAGATTGATGCATTTACAGACAAACCATTCAGAGGGAATCCTGCTGCAGTGTGTTTGTTGGAGGAAAATAAGGATACAGAATGGATGCAAACAGTGGCAGCAGAATTCAATCTCTCAGAGACTGCTTTCCTAAGAAGAAGAGAAAATGGCCATCAAAATGGGAAGGCTGTAGATAATGATGCAGAAGAGTTCGATTTGAGATGGTTCACCCCAGTGACAGAGGTACTCTACTATCAGATTTTTGGCAAAGTTAAAAACATAGTTATATAAAAACTCCGATACAGGGATAAGAACCGCATACCCGCATACCCTTCCCCTTATTCATATTTTTTTACTTATGTACCCTTATTCGTTTACTTATGTACCCTGATTTGAATGGGTACAGGCGTCTTTGTCCGCGTACCAGTATCCCGAACCCCATGTTTCCTGTTAACTATGGAACTTAAAAATTTATTGCAATGGATAGTTCTAGTCATTCTAGATTAGTTGAGCAGAATGGTCACACGGAGGGGGCTTCACCTGTGATTGCTGAGAAATTTAGTATAGGTGCTGCTATGTGGGGAGAGGGTAAGAGTGTGGTCACATGAACTTCGAATTTCCTGCGAAGCAAGGGTGATTGCTGAATTTAGGATCACTTCTTACGGTTGCAATGACGTTTTTTAATTTTCTAGGTATATATATTTGAAAATATATATGGTGAATCTTAAAGAGCCGGTTTGTTAGCGTTGACTGGTTTTAACACAACTGTATATTTAACACTTTTGTGTGTTGATATCCCTTAACCTGGGTGCGTTCAACGCCAGTCACTGTGAGAAGAATATATATGGTACTAACGACTTGGAACGTCCACAGTCCATAAATTGTTGAAGAATAAATATCTGGAAAGAAATATGGGAAAAGAAATTTGGAAAATTGAGGGTCACCCATCATAGGATGATGAATGCTGCCAAATCGCCCAGTCCTAAAATTGGAACCCAATTGGCACCCACATTTGGTTCAGACCCACAGCCATATTTATGGTTTGTGTAACTTGGCTTGCTGCATGTTTTTTTAGTTAGTTAAATGCAAGATTTATATTCTATGGAAGGGTTATGTTCATTCACAGAAAATAATCGATTGTCCCTTACAGTCATCCTCCTGCAACTATCTAAATAGACCCTGGTTAATGGATTACCACAGAGCAGCCGGCACCCTTCATGGCAGAACAAGTTTCATGTACCAGAATATTCCCATGGCAGTTGGGAAAAGGCCAGGGGTTCAAGTCTATTCATAAATTTTAATCGAACTACTGTCCATGACTAATGCATTTCTATGAAGGACCAAAAGGAGATCATGGATATTGATACAAATAGCTGAGAGTTTATATGTTCTGAGCATAGCAAAACAAAGGCGTTAAGCCTACCAGGTATAAACCAATCAGATTACTACATGATCCACACCGCCCCCAGGATTGGTCTTTGCCAAAAGTTCTTCGACATCCTTTGAATGAATTCCTTCTGCTTCTTTTGTATCTTGTTCAGCTGAAGACAAATTGATTCCAAGTTTTGGGCATGCTAGTCCATTTTTTCATGTTGCTCTTATCTGGGCTGCTCAAGACCTTGCTCAAAACAGACCTGAATACTGATTTAATTTTTTTTATTCACTTTGTTATTCAGCATATTTTACTACACTATAGCATATTTTCCTACACTACCATAAATTTGCACGTAAGCAGAGCTGAAACAGCATATTCCTCAGTCTAGCATGTGAAAAAAACTCAGAAAACAGAGCAGCATACGAGAAATGACATACACATCAGAGACACCAAATTTACGTGGTGTGAAACCCAGAAACATCACAACAGAGCAACAGTGTTAGCATGGATATATACATAGCATATTGAACAAGAATATGGCCAATATGGGTGTAGAACTCAATGAGATCCACCCAGCAGTCCTCAATATGCTATGCACGGACTCACTGACTGAGTTTTGCAGCTAGGATGCTCCAAATCTGAATTTTCTAGACTCCTTACACTCCCACAAGCCTTGCGTTTATGCCTTCACCTGGATGGCTGGGGATTGTTACTGAACATACACAACTTGCTCTTCCTTTCTGGTAGCTGAATAGGCCCCCTTTTAGGATTCGTGAGGCTGTTTTGTTTTTTCTGTCATTTTTCAGTTTTATCTCATCTTTGAATATTTATTGACTTCGAAGGTCCTCCTTTAGTGAGGCTATTTTTTTTCTTTTTGATGTCTTTTATTGTTTTGAAGATTCTCCTGGATCATGCTCCCTCAGCTCCTTGAAGAAATCAAAATTCCTTCAAGCAAGATACTCAACAAACTGAGGTACTAGGGCTTCCCTAAAACTCAACATCTCAATCACAATAACTTATTTGAGATTTTTCCTTCTGCCATGACAAGCAGATTTCTCACATTCATCTTTGTCTTTGAAATTATCGTTTCTTTAGCTTCATTCTCCACTTTAATTTGATTCCTCACTTCATATTCTCCGAAGCAACCCTTTCTTCAAATTTCGCTTGTTTGAGTTTCCAGCTTTTACAAAACTGCCTTTCACAGAGATCTTAGGAGGTCTTCCTCTACACACCTTTCCCTCTCAATGGTTCTTTAGACTCCCCATTCGTATGATGCCTATACATCAGATTCCTACGTTTGCCTAAATAGAAATTATTTCCCTCTTTGAAGGGCTCTTGCGACTAGTTAAGCACTTCCTTTTTCAATTTATCAGCACAATCCATGGCCTTTGAAACCCTATAAGGCCGACTCATGAGAATAACACAGAATTGAGTGCTACTAAACCAGTAAAGACCGAATTCATCAATTGTAACATTAAAAATCAGCAAACTCTAGCTGTTGCAATTGCACCTCCAAACTGAAAATTGACTCCAATTCACTTTGAAATAAATACCAAATAAATCCCTCGTGAATTTGGCCACTAATGGTTCTTGTCGAAACGAAGAAAGACCCTGAAATGGGTGTTTCAATCCTCCAAATCCTAGCGCCACACTAACTGAAATGAATTCCTTTTTTCCCACTTTAGTATCTGTTCAAACTTAGTCCAATCCAATTGCCAATACTCAGAAAAATTACTGCAATAATTTATTCAGAATAAAAACACTGCAAATCTGCCCTCAACAATTATTATTTTCTACGAACAGTTGAAAACTTTAAAAATTCACAACTCCCTCAATATTTGAAATTATGATGCAAACAAGAGCTCAAATTGATTATAAAAATAATGGCTATGAAATAAAAATAATTTCAGAATTTTCCGTCCATAGGAAGGTCGTAAAAAATTGCTTCAAAATTTTGAAAACACTAGTTCCTTGTCAAAATAATTAAATAATAATTATGAAAATTATTATTTAATTTTCTTCTTCAAACCCTTCACGAACTCTTCCAAATCTTCACACAACACTCAAAAAATTAACAAATAAAATCAGAATATTTAATTTGCTTAAAATAGACCAAAAGAAGCCTTCAAACCCTAGATCCAAGCTTCCAAGGTGGTTTGAACCATTTGCAAAAATATGATAAATATTTAGCAAGGTTAATAAGCAAGAAAAGAATCACGAAACCCTCACAAAAATCCACATGAACTCTCCAAAGCAAATCACCCCACTTCTAGGGCAAGAACAAGATCTCCTTAGCAAAGGTGGTGTCAAAAAATACCTTTTTATATTAATCAACACCAAAGGTAGTGAACTTCTATTGGGCATACATTCCAATAGTTTTGTCAAGCATGATGAACAAATTATCAAAATTCAGCATATCCTCCATTGTAGTGTTTGCCATGTATTTATAACTTTCAAAGAAGATGAACCACTTTGGGAAGATAAAACACTTATTTTCTCTTGTTTTAGCTCCCATGCCGACATCTCCTTTTTGAATAATATATTAGTTAGTTGCCTTAATTTTAAAATAGTAATTAAAATTACTTTAAAGCAAATAAATTAATAAATAATTCATTTAAACAATTTAGTGGTAAAAACCACTTTTTAAATATTCTATTAATTAAATAATAATTGCTTTATGATAAAAATCACTATTTTGACAATTAATAAATAACTAATAAAATATGCAAAGACCAAAATCTGTGACTAAACTTCCTTCCATAAGAGAACTTTTAAGCAAAGTCCAATACCAATGGACTCGAATATTTGACAAATACAAAGCCAATAGTTTCGATAGTAAAAGGAAACATAAAAGAAGTGAGTGAACAAATATTTTACATAATATTAGAAGATAGCATTATATTTTACATTTGGGCTGAATTAAAATATAAGGAAAGTTTAAACAAAGTATCGACTGAATTCAAAACCAAAGTTTCAATGAGAATGTTTAATATCATGTAGTTCTATGGCCTCACCAACTCCTAATCAGCAAATTCTAAACCAAATTCAAACACCAAGGACTGACTAAATTTATTGTTGTCATGCCTATGAACAGAAAAGTTTGAAATAGAAAGAAGCTCGAGGACCAAATGTTGCAGGAGCACTAGGATCAATCATGAAATATATAAAATTTCCATACGTTTATATAATATTAATATAAAATGTCCAAATGTCTGTACATAAAATATATAGAATAATAACCATAATATCATTGTTATGTGCATCATAATAGCATTCCATTTACATGGCATCAACACGGTGTAGCAAAAAGTGTAAATGCAATTCAATTACCCTGGTTTAAAATGAGAAAAACTCAGCAAAGTAAAAATGTTTTTTCTGCCCTAAAGTAATTGCTCTCTCCTTCTGGGCTGATTTTTATGCCTCGTGTGTCAAAATGAAGGAAGAAAAAATAGTATATATAAAAAACTAACAAGGATTTTCTTTTTAAAAAGCTGTGTGCAATTCAATAAATCATGAGTTATTCCCCTTCTTCAAAAACCGAATGCTTTTTCAAAAAATTGGTGATTTTTTGAGGTCAAACCTCATGTTTGACTGTCATGTTGTTCGGCAATTCTGAACAACACTGCATAGGACCTGGGACATGATTAATCACGAGTACTCGTGGGTTTTTGCAAATTTTTCTTCTATGATGTGCATGGTCAGCATTAGAATAAACAAAAATTAACAAAACATTACATAATTCAAAATAAAATAGGTTTGTAAATTATGATTTATGATTTAGGTTGAGTTAGTTCTTTGTTTTTTTCGGTTTTTCAGCTTTCGGTAGAAACTTGTCATGGGTTTATCTTGAAAATGGCCTGGAAATGCCTGTGTCCTTCAGGAAAGATGGTGATTTTGAATAACCTGATACATTTCCAGGGAGAAACAGAACTAGATCGGTACCAAAACTGTTTTGGTTCGGATATGGAAGAGGGTTCTGGAGAATTCAGTAACATTGTTTTCAACCAATTGCTCTTTGCCTCCTTTTTTTTTTTTTTTTTTTTTTTTGGAATCTTTTCCTTTCCCTGTGTGATATCCAATAGTCATTGACACTTTAACAACTTTGATCGACACTTCAACAACTTTGACTTCATGTTGTCTTCCTAAATGGAATAGTTCTCTCCATCTGGAATGGCCATGCTTGAAATGGAGGCCATCTTTTGATTTGAATAGGCACTAGAAAAATCTATCTCAAACCCTTCTATTCCCCACTCTGTAGAGATATTTCCAAGCTTTCCATAGCTTCACACAGTTCGACAAACAGACTTAATTTACCCAAGTCATGGATCTCAGAAGTTTACCTTTCAAAACCCTAATAAGTGCAAAATAACTTAAGCAGAATACAAAAAATAAAAATGTTCCACACCTGACCTACTTTTGCCGAGTGCCACCCCTTGATTTGTCAGTTCAAATCTGTCTGTGTAGTATGACTTCATGTTGACTGGTTACGTAAATATAAATTTCAGACCAATTGGGAGCTGTCACATGTCATTGTCCACGCGAATTTTGGTTTTTTTCCTGCCAAATGTCTATATGGTCAATACTCGCACGTCACTGAGGAGGACAAAGGGTAAACGAGGAGGAGAGGAGACGGACAGATTGGAAGAGGGGTTTAAGTCACGACCTCCTTAGACCTAGGACACTGATCTGCCCTCCCCGTGCCCCTCCAACCCTCCGTCCCTCCAACCCCTTTGTTACGGGTATGGGTTCAATATGCTTGTGGGTTATCTGGGTACATTTGGTTTTGCTAATGAACCCTAGCATACCCGGGTCATCCTGTTGTCCCTTTTCCCTTTTTTTTTTACAATAAGACTTACGGTAATGAAAAAACTAAATAAAACACATTTAAAAACCCTAAAATTTGCTAAAATTACAAAGAGATAAACATAAAACAACATCTGCTTAGAATATTTATATTTTATATATATATATATATATATATATTTATGACCGTACTAAAGTTGTATTTGGGTTTATTTTTTCCATACCTGAAAGCTCAATTTCAGCACTTGAACCCATACACAAAATGAATTGGCTACTTAGCCTTATACTAATGCCTTCGCACGTTGGGCTGGCCGTTTGGGCTAGCTTGGGGACCTCATAATAGAAAGGATTCAATTGCCCCTTATAGAAGGGTCGTCGGCCCTTTGATTACATAGAATGCCACTAAGCCATTGCTCCACTTGTTGCCAATCTGCAGCGTTTGTGTTGCTTGACTTCTACTCTCCCCTGCGCAAACCCACCCGTGTCCTCTGCTACACAACTATTGCCACCTCGCCTCTCAACCGCCTACACTTTAAACAAACATGTCACTTAGGTACCCTTGCCCTGCCACTCTGATCAATGCTGCCCAAACACCACAATACCCTTGAAAGGAATATTCCTTTTCAAAAATTCAAAATTTGAATTTTTCTTGGGAAATTAGGGCAAATATTTGAGCACAAATTTGAGGGGTCTAACAACGAAATAGGAAAAAGTCCAAAACCGCATCCCTTGATGTTTTTTTGCAGGAATTTAGATCTACAAATGGTTTTTGGAAAATTTTGCATGTAGTTCTCAGAGTTTTATAAAAATCCCAAAATTTGAATTACTCCCAAATCGTGAAGAGTTGGAACTTGCCATTTGTATTGTGGGCTCATGACGTAACCTATCACTGGATGGAGCAACCCTACAAATTTCGGCCTCAAACTCTTGTAATTGAGTATTTTTATCCAAACACTTGTTCGATGCCCTAACACCTCACTTGGCTTAGTCGATGTCTCGAAAAGCTTCAAAATGTGGTAGATCGATTAAGTATACCAATTTAATTCCCACAAGAAAGGCAAGAAACAATGGTCCCAAGGTTGGTAAATTGCATTTCCAATGTATGTTTAAGCTACATGGTATCCCAAAGCAGATCATCTATGATTGGGATTAGATATTTCAAACTTGTTCTTGGTAGGAATTGTTTTGTAATGCAGGGGGGTTACATTTAACATAAGCATTGCATACCAACCCCATATTGATGATCAAACAAAGCCGGTGAATAAGTGCTTGGAAGGATATCTGAGAATGTATGCACCGGATAAACAAAGCAAGTGGGTGGAATGTTTCCATTTGGTTGATTACTGCTACAGCACAATGTATCACTTTGCCATCAAAATGACACCCTTTAAGGCTTTAAATGGTTATGAGATCCCATAATTTTTGGATTGGGTAAGTCAAAGGGGCAAGGTATTAGTTGTAGAGGAAGCATTGGAGGAAATGCTGAACACACTAAAAATTATGAGGACAACCTGGGAGTGAGTGCAAACAAAATAAAGCAGCAAGCGGACCAAAACAAGATAGGGAGGACGTCCAAAATCAAGGACATGGTATTTGTTCGGCTACAACCATATATATAGGTCACATTGAAGCATGCAAGGAAGAAAATATGGTCCATACAAGGTGAGAGCGAAAGTGGGGGAAGTTGCATATGCATTGGACAGACCATACAAGGGAAGGTTGCGCAATCTTTTCAAGTATCATGTTTGAAGAAGAAGGTAGAAGTGCATATTGTGCCACAAACAAAACTTCCTATCATAGATGGAGGAGGGAAAGCTTGCGTTAGAACCTGAGGGCATTGTGAGGGAGAGGTTATAAAGCTATGAAATCGGGTTGTGCGAATGTTCAATGTCAAGTGGTGGGGCTACCTGCAAAGGATGCAAATTTGGAGGTAGAGGATTTTATAGTCAAGTATCCCAACTTGCAACATTGGTTAAAAAACATATAGATCCAAAAAAAAATGAATAAATTAAAAATAAAATAAAGGGGCCTCCATTCCCATTCAAAAGAAGATTTCAAGGAAAGCATTTAAACTTGCCACATTGTTGGAAAACGTATCTAAAATGTGAGGGGAGCTTGAGGAGTAAAATAAAAAAAAGGCCCCCACTCGTCATGTATTGGTTAAATAGTATTATAGGGTATGTTGGTTAGAGCTTCCCTTCATGATATAGTGGTCTTGAGGTCTATTTTCTATGCATCCTTTACATGTATTAAATATTAAAACCCATAGTGCAAAATTTTGCACTGGGAAGTTTCTGGGAGATCACCCATTCTAATACCAGTCAAATTTGAGAGCACTTAACTTCAGAGTATTACTAGCTTTGAGGACAAAGCTTCTTAAGGGGGAGGGCATGTAGTCTACCTAGGTACAACATATGTTTTAGAATGTTTGTCCTTATATTTGTCTTAAGTCTTAGCACTATTATTAAGTTATGTTATATTTTGGCAACGTAGAGTTAGTGAAGGGTTAGGTCATGAGTTAAGAAGGGTTTCTTGTAGTTTTTATTAAAAGGGTGGTGAAAACCTAAAGTAAGTATCTTTTACCATTTCAACTTCTAATGCAATCAGAGAGACACCATTGTGTGATAACTCGTGTTATAGATAGATTTGTAGGTACAATCCACTCTTGAATGAGTAGGGGCCCCCAGTTTTTTTCATTTTATCATTTATTCTTTATATTTATAGTTTGGGTTTTTTGGTTTTTTGGAATACAACATGATTCACTATTACTAGAGGAGACAAGATTGGTAGGCCAAAACGTAGAGGGAAGCTAGGCAGGATTGGTTGAATGGAAGAATAGGTATTTCACAAGAACCACCAATGTTGCACAACCTCCACCATGGAATTTAAACACTATGGCAAGTCCATTGCCAATGTGAGATAGACATAAGTTCATAGGTGAGGGAAACCAAGACCTCGTGATGCATTGTAACACCTGCGTTACAATTTGGATTGTAATTAGACAAAATGACAAGGGATACTATTATAGTCCTTTTCAATGACCTTGAGAAGGATTGTGAATGAATAGTACATGCAACTATGTTACCAGATCCTTCACCCCAACGGGGCCAGTCCCGATACAATGCATTGCAAGTACCAATCTCGGTCCGATACAACTCTTGTATTGCCTTGCAGGGTTGGGTACGTCCAATTCATTCCAAAATGAACCCAAGCATACTTGACCCTGTTAGGCAGTACTTGGGCCATATCTGAAGAGAACCCACATTTTAAAAACATTTTGTTTTGTTTTAACTTTAAAAAAGTCAATGTTGAACTTTAAAAAGCAATAAATAAACAAATAAAAGCATGGGGAAACTCTAAAATCCACTTTTACATTCCTTTTATCAAAAGCAAACAACAACAACACACTCACCTTTCATTTCATACTTATCTCTCATTGCACATTTGCTCTCTCACCTTCATTTTTTCAATTGCTTTAGGCTGAAACTCCATTCTTTTGCTAATCCTACGCCACTAGAAGTGTCCATTTGAAGAGGATTGTTGATTGCACTATGTACTTGTTCTAAGTTAGACCACCAAACATCATGACATTTGGCATTCAATTATCAGTAGTATTTTCTAAGTTCAACTATTTTGTGGTAATCTAGCTTATTTTCTTTACCCTACATGTTATGTGGTTAATTTTACTTATTTGGCTATAGTTTTAAATATTATATATATATTTTTGTACAGCGGAACCCAAACTATACCCTTTGTATCACCGTACCTGGGAAAAAAAAAATGTCATATCGCCATAGCCGAACCCTGTTCTTGTATTTGTACCGATACAAAACAAGACAAATACGGATACTTGGGATAAGTTGAGAAAAGCCTTTGAGAAGGAATTCAAATTATTTTGGGACGACAAGGAGATCATGGCAAAGATCTACAACATAAAGCAAGGGATGAATGATTCGGTGCATCGAAATTCAAAACTAAACTAAAAATTCTACTACCTATGATGTAGAGGACACCTGTAGCAGTCCTGGTTCTAGTCTGGTACGCCCCCAGGTTTGGCCTGGGTACGTCTTGGCTTGCCTGGGTATGCTTGGGTTTGTTAGAGGACAAACTCAGGCAAGTTGGGCGTACTGAAGCCCAACCCAATTAACCAGGTGTTACCTGGGCCAGCCAAGAGGTACCTAGGCCAAACCTGGGGCCCATTTGATTGTTTTCTCAGTCATTTAACACATTAGAAAACAAAAACAAAACCTAAAAAGTGTTAAAACATCTAAATCAAACCCTAAAAGCCAACTTGTATGTCATTTTACCAAAAGAAAATAAACAAAACAGCTCACTTACCTGTCATTGCACACTCACCTTGTAGGAATGCTTAGGATTGAAAGTCCATCAAGCTAAGTTCCATCTGCATTTTTAAAATTCCTACACCACTACGAGTGCCCATTTGCAGCCAAGGAAATTGAGGAGCTTGCAACAAGTAGGATTTCTGGATTGAAGCTAATTTTAAAAAAAAATTTGTTTCCAATTTCCCCTGCGCCCCTCCGCCGCCGCCCCCCCCAATAGTAATATTGTGTTTGTTTTTAAACTTGTAGCTATAAGTATTTGCTACAATGGCAGCAAGCGCTAGCTCCATGGGTCAAGGGATAACGACCACCTTCAAAATTGATCCATTTTTTTCTTGTTTGAAATATGTCACAATGGTAGAACAAGTTCTAGGTGGAGGGTGTTATATTTGGCGTTGCACATGGTTCAATGCCAAATACAAGAGTTCATATAGTTAAGTAAAAGATCATTTGTGTGCTATTCTTGGCTAGCAAATCAAAGCTTATGTTGGGCCGAGCGGAAAAAGATTTTCAATAACAAAATCAAAGAGCAAGAAGAAGTGGATACATTGGTTGTTGTAAAATCAAAACATTCTATGGTAAACGATCTCGATCAAGAAAACCACTTGTTGGTCCATCTCGTACCCCAATTGTGGTCACCTCACATCCTCTTATGGCAGCACCCTAGACGAAGAGGATTCTACTTTTTCTTGCAAAAAAACAAAAGGTGTGGCCCATTGGAAAGGGCATTTCAAAATGAGTCTAGGGATGTTGCCAATAAGGTCACAATGTGATGTATTTATGCTAGTGGGCTATTATTTGATGTTGTCTGGTCACCATAATGGTGGGATGTGGTGAGAGGAATCAATGAAGCCCTTAAAGAGTACATAGGCCCAAGTTATGAAAAGGTGTGCACCACCTTATTGGGAAAGGAAAAAAATATGTAGATGCTTTATCCATTAGGGATTTGTAGATCGAAATAGGGGCGTCCATTTCTGATGGCTAGAAAGATTTCAGTAATTGGCCATTGATTAATGTGATTGCAATGTGCCATAAAGGGGCAATGTTTTCTAAGATTGTAAATTGTGAGGTGTAGGTGAATGATGCACAATTCCTTGTCAACATCCTCATAAAATCCATTGAGGTGGTGGGGCATCAAAAGGCTGTCCAATTCATAATGAAAAATGCTAAAAATTGCCAAGCCACAAAGATGTTTTTGGACACCTTGTGCCATTCATTTACTCAACTTGATACTACAAAAGTTGGGCAGCAAAATCGAGTGGATCAAACAAGTGTATGCCAAGGCTAACAAGATCCAAATGTTTGTCACCAACTATCACATGTCATAGGCTATCTTTAGGTTGTTCTCGAACTTGGAGTTGTTAAAGGTAAGTAAGTGAAATGATCTATTTTTTTATTTACTTTAATAATTTTAAATTTATACTATCTACTTTGTTTTTCAAATTTAGAAAACAAAGTAGATGATGTTGTAACTTGTATATATATATATATATATATTTGGATTGATACGGGGTTTTAACTGGCCTCCAACCATAAAAGTTGATTCAAAAAACTAGCCAACATGCAGAAGCATAGATGAAAACATAAACCGGCAAGACCAAACTAAGTGGTGAGCCAAACAGAAGCAAGAAAAACACGATAAAAACTACCAACAAAAAAGGGGTCAAACCCTAGCAAGGCCCAGAGGTCACCTTGTAGAAAAACGAAAGACAAAAAACCAAAAAGAGGCTTATGAAATTACAATCCGCTTACTCAGGTGTAACCATGTCATTTGGGTCGTGGACAATGATAATTTCCTTGCCTTTTGATGACGTGGCAAAAACCTCACCTTTCACTGTGTGTTTGAAACCCTGAATTTTTACTTTGCACTCACCCACGGATACTGCTGCTCTGTTACTATCCAACCTGCTCTGCATTACCTTTGTGGCATTTTTGGAAGCCAATATAGAATTGCAATCTCTCCCCAAGCCACCATTTTTGCCAACAATTTGACTGCCTCCACCCTTTCTTTGTTATGTTTGCTTTCCTTCCATTGTGTAATTTCCAAGATTGGGCTTTTGATGTGTGTCATGGTGGCAAGGACAAAAAATGCCCCTCCGAAGAAGCAGAGTTACAAACCTTCTGATGGAGTTCCTCAACAAAACTTACCAAAAGCATGAAACGAGTCTCCATCGTTCGAAAATCTGAAACAGGGACCAAACCAATTCCATCTGTGCTAGTGGAAGGAAGCTTGGGTAGGGGACCCAATTCATATTTTGCAATGTTCTCCAGATTTCCACGTCGGTGCTTCGGTTTGATGACAAACAAAACCAAATTTGAAACCACCTCTATGTCAGATAGTAGAGCCACAAGATTTGAGGCGAACATAGTCACCACTTCTGAGTTGACTCGACTGTGCAGGCCCTGCTCCAGGTAGTCATTTCCCAAAACCAACGCAATTGCTTGGAATAGTTCCTTAGTTGGCACCCAAAAAATATTCTTCAATCTTGCTCAAGAAATCCCTCCCTCAAAAGCCATCTTTTGGACAGAGCTGCCACCATAGACTGCGGGAGGAGCCAGAGCGAGTTTTACCCCATGATCCATGGTGAAAGGCCAAAAACACTATGAAAAAACAACCCATAGCCCAAGGAGAATTTCAGAAGACTAAAATCCACCATTCAACACAAGGAAATCGTGCCAAATTGTAGCAAATTAATGCGATCAAGTGCCATCATTGAAACATCGTAGACACGCATGCCGCGAGAGCGCCGTCAGAAAAGCCAATGAGCTGGCAATATTGGTAATAATGGTGGAGGTTGCGCTGTGGAGATAATCATTAAAAATGATTAATGCAAGAAGTTTAGCACAAGATTTAGCCTAACCAAGGAATTCATAGACCGAATTTAGAAAACATTAATAGAAAATAGAGATTTCCAAATAGCCAAGACTTCCCCTTTTTTTGATTTTGTTTTTTATTTAAAAAAAACAAAACAAGTTAAAGGGAAATATAGATTTAAAATCCAAATCAATGAAGGCTAAGGATGAAAAATCTTTTGAAGTTTTATGCAGATTGTCCATTTTGCTTGTTTCAAGTTGGTCAATGCCACAATTGGTAAGGAAATCGGCAGCAACGTTAGCTTCTCGGTAGCAGTGTTTAGATTCCAAAGAAGCAAAATTATTCAGGGTTTCCCAAAACACTAAACAAGATATTTTCAAGTTTCCAAGATTTGGCATTTTTTTTTTGAATTGTAGAGGTTATGATCTGGGAATCCCCTTCAATGATAAGCTTATCGATATTGCACTAAATTGCAAGCTCAATCCCAATAGCTAAAGCTTGTGTTTTTGCTTCATTGTTAGTGCCATCTGCAAGTTTCCTGGACATTGCTCTGATCAAGGATCCGCTACAATCTTGAATGATACAACCAGCGCCCGACGTACCCGAATTTCTTCAGAAAGCGCCATCAAAATTCAACTTGAACCACCGTGATGGTGGAGTCCAAGAGCTCTTACCTTCCTTACTTTTTTACTAGAATCTACTATTAACCCATTAACGGGGAACTTATATATTTTTTAATGTTCTTAAAATTCTATTTATTTTAAATTCCTATTAGGTTGTTGAGGCTCAATTTGTCTTGGATGGATCCTTTTGAGATGACTTATGAAGGTGAGAGAGACGTTGTGTAGCATGCTTATTGGCAATCTTTTAGTTGTATGAAAACATTTGAACATAGAGGGCACAAGAACTGAAAGGGTCGATCCTAAATGATGCATGATGAGTTCATGTGGATTACCTGTTTAGTTTTACCAAGCCTATCATGAGTATGATCAGATTTGCTGATACATGGCAGCCATGTTTGAGGAGATCCATGATGGCATCAACTCAATGATTAAGAAGATGAAGTCCACTATAAATGTGAAGAAAAGGATCTTATAGGAAGTTTTTTCAAGCAAGTGCATACATCTTATTCATTGGTGAAACAAAATTATCAGTGTGTTTGCCAAGATCAGTGGATCAATCGAATGCACTTGGTTCGAGCAAGAGGCAACCAATTGCATACAGTAACTGTGAGTAAATCAAAAGTGAGAATAATGCAAAAACTAGGATCAATCCATCCAACACACTACATCGATCAGATTCATTGAATTGAATTACAATAGCTTTAGGGAAGGTATATATATATAGGTGGAATATAGGCGTTACCCAACATCTTCATGCATGTGGGATTATCTTCCCCAATGACCTAATAACACCTAAGCAAGCTAAATAACATGTGTAGGGAAAAACCATTAAATGAAGTAAAAACCTACACTAACAGCGCCCTAAGCGTAGTTTAGGTGGGTAGAACATTTGGGTGCCGACAACTAGCACTGATAAGGAATTCATAGACAAAGCAATTCTGTTAAAGTGGAGAAAAAAAGGAGAAAATCTATAGGAAAAACTCCCCTCCGCCCCCACCCCCAAAAGAGAGAAAGGAAGAAGATACAGCTAAAAAACCCCTATTATAAGCTACAACTGCTTGTAGCTACCTTGTATCCAGCAAAATATGATGAATGTGTGCCTCTACAAAGAAGAGAGAGAAGGTAAGCTTAAAATGTCGCATGGCGAATGCTATAGTAGGTCCCTTTGCAACAAATGATGTCTCTTGCTTTCGGAAGAAAGAGACCTCGAGCTATCAAACTGCTAAATTCCCACTCAAGTGGAATGTAGGTAGGAATCAAGATGTAAATCTTCGAAAAATGCTCAAATTTCTCCAACCTCCTACTCAAATGTGGCAAACTCTGATTAGAAATCCGAGGGCTAATTGTAGATGGCAACAAGAAAGCATAAATTGAAGGAGAGAGAGCAAGAGGGTTTATAAGTACCCTCATTACATCTAGAGAAGAGGATGCAACTCCAATTGAGTTGTCATCAAAGAGAAGACAAATGTCCTCAATGGTGTCATCTAGATCCGAAATGTGAAACTCTACAAACAAAGAAGAGATGTTTTGTAGAGAAGTGTCCCAATAAGGTGAATCCATAAGACATAATCCTACTGCAAAGAATCACTGGAAGCTCTCGAAGGAGTAACTTTGAACTCTATACTAGCAACAAGGGAAGGTGGAATCTTAGTGCATGTCATGAGACTACACTGCACATCCCATAAAATGCCCTGTTGTGCAGAATCATTGGAAGCTCTTGATGAAGCGATACTGAACTCTGAAGTAGCAACAGGTACAAGTGTGTCCATTGTATGAACATCAGTCGATGAACCTGCGAATGCTGGAATGCAAGAGTCCTTAACCATAGACGAGGTTTTTGGAGGAGAAGGATCATTATAATCCACATGTGAATGGTCCTCGAAGGAAGCATCACTCTCAGATGAAGAATCAACGTCTCCATACAGTTACGGATGAAGGTCCAAGCAGTGAAAAGGCACTCAGTGTACTCAACATGATGCAAAATATCCTTAGAAACAATGAAACATATTAGTATGTAGACCATGTTGTTGTTAAACCATGCATGTTTATGTTCATTATTGCATGGCTTAGGAATGAGTGCAAGGATATAGGGTAGTAGATCATGTTCTAGGCAATTATTCATTATCCTATTTTTTTAGGACAAATAGTTCTTTGAATTTAGCCGAACAACATTAAATTGAACAAAAAAACCAAAATCCATGATGAGACCCCTTGTAAGTAATTTTCCATCAAACCTCCCTAAGATAATGAACAATAACCCCCCTTATGTTTGTAGGTACAAATCACGCTTGAGTGTTGGATGTCGAACTCGGTCGAGAATGTGTCCACGAGAAATCAATGCTTATGATGTATCGGTGAACACTCTAAGTATGGATGTCGGTCTCAGCGAAAATAGATCCACACAAATGAGAGCGATTAGTTCACAAGTGACAATGCATGTCTCAGACAATGAATGTCAGACTTTGTTGACAATGCATCCATAAATACAAACAATTAGTGCAGTTGACACCAAACTGTCATGCAAGAGTTGCGGAAACTGTGTGCGCACAAGAGAGAAACAAGCCGACATCAACCCCTCAAGACAATCAACAAAGCCCCCCAAAGTTTGCAAGTAACACAACATGCTCAATGTGATGGATGTCGGACTCGGGCGAGAATGTGTACACGAGCAATCAATGCTTGTGATGTCAAAAAAGAGCAACACACGTGATACTGGCGAAACACGCCAAGGAGGACGTCAGAATCTGTTGATAATGCATCCAAGAAGAGTACAAGTGTGGAAAGTGGAACAAGCAAAGAAGGAGAAGAAGAAAGTTTAGTTTCCCTGTGAGGGGGATTGGCCTCCTGCCAAACTGGACCTCACCATTCATCTTCGTTAAGTGAAAATTCAAGGAATGTGACAAAACAATACACAACCTAATTAAAATCTCTCAGATTTTTTTGCCCACAATAATATTGTTTTTATAAAAAAACCAATGAAAACTTCCCTCTAAATTTTGGCACTTTATAATTTTAGTGCGATTACCATAAAAATGGGACCAACGGGTCGGGTACGAAAAATCATGCACTTTTGAACAAAATGGCACTCAATTCTGAGTTATCGATTAAAAAATACACTAGATATCGTAATTCCATCATTAATGGTCCAAGTTAATAAAAATTGAACAAATTTTAAATGCACTAAAGTCTAAAAATAGATATAGCCTTACGTACAGGGGATTGAATCGAACCATTGACCTCTCCAACAACAATTACAAGTCTTAACCAATCCCTCTAAACACTTCTACGTGCATTCCTAGGGAATTTTGCAATTTGAAGGTGTCTTTAGAAAATCAAACTATTTTAAATAAATAAAACATGCATGATTTTATATTTTAGGGCAAATTAATTTTGAGTTAGCTTTGTATGGACTGTTTTACCAATCTGTTGCGGCCATGGAGCAGAGATTGCAAGGCCTTGAAGAGCTCAAGGGAGTGGAGTAATGTCGAAGTCAACGCCTGCCCTTTCCAAACTCAGTTTCCATCCACCTCGCAGACATTTGGCCATGGCCAAAGACCATGGGAAAATGAACGGAAGTGGTAGTTTTGAGAGCCAAGGGTTCATGGATGGTTTGGAGGGCACAAATTCAAATCTGTGTGCTCGAGGAGTTTTGACGTGAGGAGAACGTGTTGGTGGGCCATAGGAGCTCCAAGGTCAACATGGTTTTAGAAACACGTTGTAGGCTTGCGTGGGAGGTCGTGGACAAGCAACTCGACACCAAGAGAGATCTATGGATGCAACTTGAATAGGTATCGACGTATTTGGAGAGGCAGTGTGAACGTTGTGATAGAGCTTGCAAGGCGTTTGGAGAGCCCAAGGACTTTGTAGGGTTGAGCTTCAACACGTTGCAGGTTGTGTATACGTCGTTGGAATTCTGTGAAGGCTTCTGGGCAAATTGTTGACAATTCAAAGTAGGGGTTTCGACCTTGAGCCAAATGTGAGCTTGCTAAGGGCAAAAACGATGCAAAAACCAGACCCTACTCATTCTTTCTCTCTCTCACTGTACGAACAAGATTGCACATAAAACACCTAAAAATAATAATCCCTTGTTTTTAGTAAAAAAGTCCTCGAGATTTTTGAGATTTTAAAAAAAACACCCTGGATTTTTTTTTGTAAACCCTCTAAAAAAATGCCTCATACTACACTGCAAATAAACTCAAGATTAAAAACTAACAACAAATAAACTAGGCATTCAAATACCAGAATGACTTTAATACCATATTGGAGTATTCGCCAAGATCACTGGATCAATCAAGTGCATCTGGTTTGAGCAAGAGTCAAACAATTGCATACAATAGGTGTGAGTAAATCAAAAGAGAGGATATTACAAAAACTATGATCAATCCATTCAACACCTTACATTGATCAAATTCACTGAATTGAATTACAAAAGTTTTAAAAAAGGTACATATATAGGTGGAAGATAGGCATGATCCAACATCCTCATGCATGTGTGATTATCTTCCCCAATGACCTAATAACACCTAAGCAAGTTAAATAACATGTGTAGGGAAAAACCATTAAATGGAATAAATACCTACACTAACAAAAATGACCACTGCATCGTATTCTTTCATTTGTATTAGCTCCTAAATACTATAACACTAAGATCCTTTCTTTGCTGAGGGTGCCACAATATATGTATACTATTCCTGTATGGTGATGGGTATAAGAGGACATTCATTAGACTCTTCCCTATTCTAGATGTAGAAGACCCAGGTGTGGGTGAGTTTGGGAATTTCATAGTCTCTAGTTGCCAGGAGACAGGTACGAGTATGGGTATGAGGAGATGGGTACGAGTACTAGTATGCCATTTTTTTGAAAAATAGGGGATAGGGGTACTGGGAGACGGCAAAATATATATTTGTTATATATATAATATATACTATGAAAAATTTAAAGAGTTATGTACTATTATAAAGCCAATACTAGCAATATGTATACTTTGCAATCCCAATACTAGAAATATAGATAATATGAACCACCAAAGAACTTGAGCGAACGAATAAAAATACAAATTAAAAAAAAAAATATTAAATAATAATTAATAAAATTATAAATATTATTTTTTATTGTTTAATCAACAATTAAAAATATAATTTTAAAAACATTTAAAAATTGTAAATACTATAATCAATAATGTTTATTAATTTAATTATACAGTTATAAAATTAAAATTAATTTAAAAATATAAATTTATAACTTATAACTTTATAATATATAATAATAAAAAATTAACAATTATTTTAAAATATTTAAGTTAAAAATTGTTAAAAATATTTAATAATTTAAATGAATAAGAATTAACAATTATTTCTTATAACTTATAACTAATAATTCAAAAAAAATTTACATTTGCCGTTCACGGCAGATGCCTAACACTACCACAAATGACAGTGATTGAGAGCGTAACGCTCAGGTCACTACCATTCGCGACAGTGCCAGGCACTGCCGTTTAGCTCGGGGCATTTCAAAGAGTACTACTGCCATTCGCAGTAGTGTAGGGCACTGTCGTGAATGACAGTAGTATTTTTTTTTAATATTATTGTTATAAAGTTAGGTAGGGCCGAATGACAAGTAGATCAAAACAAAAAACTAAGCATTTCACTTGGCAGATAAAGTTCAAACTAGACTATAAACAACACCTTCCCTTTCAAACGATGATGTATTTTTACCCGTTTAGGGTTTGCACATTTTGGGTATGCGAAATATAGCATTTGAATGTAATGATATGACCAAGACACTCTCAAGCTACCCAAGGCCCCTTTTCTCTTAGCAAAATGGACTCAGTCCGTACAGGCAGGTTAGGGAAACCCTTGGTTCAAGGGGTGAGTATGGAGACTCCACTTAGGAGAAAGGTTTTGGGTGTATTCCTATGTTTAATAATCATGAAATTAGGGTGGAAAACATTTCTAATTAACTTTGATGCATGAAAGTAGTTTTAAATGAGCATCTATGAGGAGGTTTGAGCAAGAATATGCAAAAAATAGAGTTTTTTAGCCCTTTTTGAGAAGATTGAGATGGTTAGACCCCATAACCATAGAACCAAACAAAATACTTTGGTACAGTTGGTCACTAATACCTTGTGAAGCCTCCTAAGTATTCACTATATAGAAACAAATAGGGATAATACTCTCTATTTTATCTTCGAGGTAAGGTCTTCCCTCATGCACAAGAATGGCAGTTTTGGGGAAAAGTGAGGAATGGTGAACTAGAGATCAATTGGATCAGTCAATAAGGTTTGAATAGTTGGGGGACACATGGAGAAACATGAAAAATATGTCTAAAATATTGGAATGCGAGCAAGTTGGTCTAGGCCAGAAGGTTTGTAGGCAGACCTAATGATGAAACATGCAAATTTAGTGCCAAACGCAAGGTCATTTCAAGGTCATTTTACTCGTCTCCTCTACTCAAAACATGTCTCGGGTACTCCCAGGGGGGTGGGAGATGCATCTCCCTGTAACACTGCTTCCAAGTTACGTCTCTTTGATACAATCATCGAAACTACAATTTTATATGGTTAAGAGATTTGGGGACCTAGCTTGGGGCCGTTGACTAGGCTTGTATTGAGAGGGTCCAAATTCTCATATTACAGTGCATAATCCATTGCAAATGAACAACTCAACACATCATCGATGTTGAATTTCCTGCCTAGTCGCTATGCCTTGAGACTATCTTCAGGCTTACTTTCTACATCCATAGACTTAGATCCTTGGAGGACTCAGCTTCTGATCATGAGAGATATCCATACTTAGCACTTTTCTCCTCTGAGAAGATTGTTCCACTGGTTCCCACGAGACACCGACACATTGGTATTTTGAGATTAGGTTGCTTCTTCTTTCTATTGACATCTCAATGATAGGCTACCCTCTTTCATGTATTCCCTAGACACCCCCCAACTCCTTTCCACAAAAGACATCATCACTAGAGCTGCCAGAGGGGACATACAAAAATTATATCTAGGGCAGCTGGATCTCCCCTTGAGAGCTACTCAACCCCAAGGTTGCTTTTTACGTGAACACTTCTTACATATAGTGGATGGTATTATTCATCGCCCTCACTATCTCCAACCCCATTGCTCACATGGATTGAGGTTTCCCCTTGGCCATATGAGAGTCTATTCTCACTAGTATGGGTTGAAATAGATCACCACATTCTCCACATTCTCCGTCGTGACCTAATCTGTCATCTTTGTTCCCCCCAAATGGAGGTGGAGACCAAGAAACACTTCATTTTCAGATGCCCCATTCAATATGATATCTGGGGAAGATATCACTGCCTATATAGGGACTCAGGGAACACTCTTTCTACTTTTCTCAGATATCCAAATCAGCGGTGTCTAGCTCCATAGTTTAAAAACTCGTACTCGGCAATTACTTGGCAACGCAAAATTTTGACTTGTACTCAGTGTCCAGAGTTTCTCGGCAATTACTCGACATTGCTTGACAACTTTATCGCTATTTTAAAAAACATATAAATTCATAAAATAAACTAAGTAAAATGTAAAACATTGTTAAATGATATGAGAAATGAATGTAGAGAATGCACAAGTATATAACACACAACACAAATATATTTTTTATTAATTTTTGACAAAAAAATGTACAATGCTCAGTTTATATAATTTATAATTTTATAGAAATGATGGGTGTAATTGAAATAAACATCAAAGGAAGGTGTGAGGAATCATGAGTAATATGTATTATAATCTATAATGAAATAAAAATGTTTAGAGTTAACTAAAGGTTAGGTAGATAACTACTCAATGTATACCCCATATTACAAAAGCATTGTAGAATGCATAGTACACAGATTAACACAAAACACAAAGGGAAGTTAATCTTTATACATTATATATATATATATATATATATATATATATATATATATATATAAACAAAAAAAACCAAAAAACCCTGATGCCCAATGTTATTGTATTGATGCCCGATATAACACAAAGGTTCAACTAGAAATTGAACATTTGCAGTGAGCTACGGAAACCAAAATCGTGTCCTACTAGAGACAGTCCTCATGGTGGACAACATATGTTTACTTTATTTACAAATCCAGACAATCACAAATTTGGATGTGACTATGTGCTAAGCGGCTACAGTACTGTGAAAAGACCACAATTTTCTCTATCTCCAAAGTATCACATTTGATTTGGTTTGCACTTTGGATTTCTCCTACCATGCCCTATGAATTGCGATTTGTCTATAAAATCGTTCAAAAATCATGCCTTTCTCTTCTTTTTGTTTGTAGTGTCTCAAAGTCACAATTTTCTTCTTCTGTCTGGTCGACACTCTCATGCAGTGAATTGAAAATTGCAGAGGGAATGATAAAATCATATTAGAGCAGAAAATTGCAATGGAAGTGATAAAATGACATTTTTTTTGCCCTAAGCATTGTAATCGTCTTGTACCCGAATTGACAGTGGTTACTTGTAGATTTTGGTGAGTAATCGGGGTTAGTTACTCGACAAAACCCAAAAGTAAGCATTGTCGACCTGTACTGTGGTAAATTTTTCGATTACATGGCTAGGTAAAAAACATTTTGTTATTGCGAATTTCGGTCGAGTACCCACAAATTTTAATTTAGTCTCTGGCTCATTACCTTGGTGAGGTTGTTACCTTTTGGTGCAAATCCCTACAGAAGTGTAGATGCTTTAGATCCCTCATGTTGATCACCTCTTTCTTCTAACCCATCTAGGTGATTGGCAAACCTAAGCGCCCTTTGGACACCTGTACATCCCACATCAGAGATGTTAGATTAGTTAGGGGTTGCTTCTCTTAGGACACCATTTCTTATCAGACTACTCAGATCCCACAATATGTTCTTCCTTGGCATCATGGCTTTGTTCCTTGCTATCGGCGTGACTTTCCCCCCTTTTCGACAACATGGATCTACTACATGCTTGCCACCCCCTAGACCATAGGGGTAGACTCCTATCACGAGTTTATTTTTTACTACGAGAAGTACATCAGCCTTGGATATTAGGAGAGATTCTAGAGGAAGTGTTTTTCTTTCTTCTAGGCCCCCCTAGCCTAGCCCCTCCGACATTGTATACTTCTCGATGAGCACCATTAAATATTTTCACAATGATTGATGATGGCTCAAATGGCTCCTCCACTATAGACATAAACAAAGATACTTGATGAAGTCTTCCAAGTTTCATTGGCACATGTTTTTGGGGTTCTTGTTTTCCCTTCTTTGCTATTTGTATTGGTTCCATTGCCACCTTTGTTTGTGGCACATTGCTTTACTTTGTTCCTTCATTTGGCTTCTAGGATTCTCTTTGTATAGCTTCCTAGAACTTTCTATTATTAGTTTTTGTATCCTCAAGTCCCATTGACCTATGTTTGGTCAGCTATGAACATTAATATAATCTCTTTCTTTCTTTCTACAAGTCACACCCTTTCAGTCTTTAGTTGAAGTAAAAGGATACTGATACGTGGTCGTACATTCATGGCCAAGGATCCACACACTTGCGACTTTGCCTCAATAGGTTGTGAGTTCCTCTTCAATCGAGAAGAATTGGAGCACATGCTCCTTTATCCACTCAGTTAAGTGCGACTGGTTGGCAGCAAAAAAGGCGGAGTAGTTGGTCTACCTACAGTCCGACTTACACCTATCATACAAGTAGGCCAATTACAAGGAAGGGGCAACAATGTGTTGGGATGAAAGCCGGAGCATTTTGATTTGGATGATTCCATTTCCCGACTTTTATTAGCTGCCACGAAGCAAGAAGATGCTTCTTTGCAGAACCCACATAGTGCAGTTAGTGGGAGTGGCATTGCTACAGCTTGTGGTTATAATGAACCACATGATGATGTTAACGATCTTGATGTAGTGCAATATGATGATTTATATTGGGTTTACTTGTGCACTATGTAGTTTGACCACTATTAATCTATTTTAATTTGTCATGACATTTAACACTGAATTTTCAATTATCCATAGTATTTTGTGGTTAATTTTGTTTATTTGGCTAAAACTTTTATATTTTATATATTTTTTGTATAGTTGTACCACACCATATCAAACTTGAGGAAAGTAAGAATAGCCATACCATGGTACTTGATCCCCAAACCAATATTGTTACTTGTACCAAAACCAACAACCTAGGTGTGTGGATATTGTGTTCTCTTAACAAATTCAGCAAAATAGAGCCGCATTACAGTGAAAAGGCTTCATATAAAGGCTAAGAAACCAATGAATGACCATGGGCTCTACTTGACATTTGTTTGCCAATAAGTACCTGAAATCCCCTCATGATGACACAAACAAAATCAACATGACAAGGCCAATTTGGGCCACTGCTAGATCATTTTTGGCCCCTCATTTATATCATGCAAGGGTATAACCATAGTAGGAATACTCGCAGAGTACTTGCCAAAAATTATGCTCTACGAGTATATGTCATTTACACTTGCGGGTTTATTTTGGCGATATTGGCGCATGTGTGACTTTTTGCAGAATACTCGCTGCTAGTACTCGTCAGTGCTCGATGAGTACTGTGCTTGAACTCGTCCGCATTTGAACAGGAATCCACACGGAAAAATAGTGAAAAAATACAAGAAAACATGTAAATTTCTCTTTTTTAAGCACACATGCCCCCACACTCTCATCACACAACATTTCAGCATCCTTTGAGTGAATTGGAGGGAGATTGTAGTGGATTTCTACAGAAGAAATTCGATTTCTAGGCTAGTTTTTTCTCTTCTAGCATGTAAATTCTTTATAAATCGTTAATACTAGGTCTCTAAACATTTTTGACAAATTTACATGCATTCCATTCAATTCCATAATCCTTTTTCATGATTTATGCTAGTTTTTTATAATTTTTGAATAAAATTGTTGGTTTTTTTAGTTTTACAAATTTATGGTTTATGTTTTTTTAGATGTTTTTTTTTTTTTTTTTGTATATAGGGTTTAGTGTTTAAATTTACAACTTTACGGTTTAAGTTTTAAAAAAAAATGCTGTTTTTTTTTTTTGCATTTAAACATGTTGCAAGTTAAATGTTAGCATACAATGGCATCCAACGCTGCATCAAGGTCAACATCAATGAGTGGTAGCCATCTTGCTAAATGTCATACCGTTGCTTGAAAATATGCCATACAGGTTGGACCGTCCTAGGGGAGTGTGATTTGTACATTTTATTCGAAGAAAGTTTTTGGAGGCATCAATCATCTCAAGTACCATATTGCATACATTCTTTGCTGCGATATCATGCCATGTCCCAATACCATAGAAGAGGCAAAATGAGAGATGATTGCAAAGCATGCATTGTTGGATGAGAACAAACTAGAGATGACAAGGTACAAGTCGCTGTAACAACAACCGTTGTTTCCGCATCGACAACTAAGAAATTGTGGGCTCTAATTGCGATCCACGAATGTGAGGCATATCCACCTTATCCAGTTCAAGTAAAAGCCAGTCACATAGCCTTTTTGTACCTAGAAACATTCTTGGAGCACAACTTTCACTGCAAAGTACATGGTGGAACAAGGAGGTGCACGTGAAAACAAATAAGGCATGTGCGAATTTCTGGTACTCAACAACCTTCCCTTCAATGTGGTGAAGAGCTTGTACTCAGAGAATTTGGTGACGACATTGACACTAGTAAGGAAAGGGTACATGACACCCTCTCTAAAAGACTTAAGTGAGAGGTTGTTTTATGATGCTGTTGAAGATGTAAAGTCAATTATGGAAGATCAAAAGAAGCAATGGCAAAAGTTTGGATACACCATTCTTTCAGATAGGTGAACGAATATAAGAAACCACACCCTCATCAAATTTTTAGCTACGTCAAATGGTGAGATGGTTTTTTTGAAGTCAATTGATGCCTCTAACAAAGTATGGAATGCAAAAAATTTGAGCTTGATGTTCAAGGAGGTTGTGTTAGAAGTGGGCATCGAGAATGTTGTGCAAGTTATCACTTACAATGCAACATATGTGGTGGCTAGGACTCTGTTTAAGGAGAGATATCCATGACTCTTTTGGACCCCTTGCACGACCCATTGCCTTGACCTTATTTTGGAGGATATAGGCAAAATTGATTTGGTGAGACTAGTTGTAAAAAATGCCAAAAACATTTTTAATTTAATCGCCCTTAGGTTCTTACCCTAATCAGAGATCGCATCAAGGGGAAAGAGCTTGTGCAAGCAAGTGTTACAAGGTTTGCAACTAACTTCCTTACGTTGTAAAATATTTGTAGTTTGTTGACACCGTCGAAGCAGATGTTTGTGAGTCAAACATGGTTGGATTCAACATATTCAAAGAAAGTTGATGGAGAGAGGATTGTAAAGATAGTTTTGATGATGCCTTTGCGAATGGAGCTATAGAGATCATCAAGGTAATTTCAAATTTCAATTTGAATTTCAAGCCGATTCCTTTATTTTCAATTTTTTAAAGCATTTACTTTATTTTTAAGGTTGTAAGTTTAATTTGTTTTTAATTTTGGGAGTGTTAGAGAATTTGGTGAGGGTTTTGTGCTTTTGTGGATGGGGAGCAAACTCAATGGAATACATTTATGAGGCTATGGATAGGGCCAAAGAGGCCATCCAAAATTTTTATAGCGGGATAGAGGTAGATTTGATTCCATTTGGAAGATAATTGATTGGAGGTGGAACAATCAATTGTACCAACCCATTCATGTAGCAAGATAGTACCTTAATCCCAAGTTTTTTCTACTCGAATGGCTTCACAGATGTTAATGGGGAGGTTATGGAGGGACTCTCAACATGCATTGAGAGTATTACTCCTGAGGTTGAGGTGAGGGACCTCATTATTTCAGAGTTGTAGAACTACAAACAGGTTAGGGAGAGGCTTTTTTCCTTAGCACTAGTTATCTGAGGGAGATCCACTTAGACACTAGGTAATAAACATTGAAGTCTCTACTTATACTTTACTAGTTACAAATTTAGAATTATTAATTACTTACAAACTTTTGAATGCCCTGTTTGCATGTTCATGATTGAAAGATTGGAGTGGAAATACCCCAAATCTTCAAAAGCTAGCTCTCCGAATTTTATCTCAAGCTTGTAGCACTTTTGGATGTGAGGGCAGCTAGGGTTTGTTTGACGCCATGTGCATGAAGAAGCGCAATAAATTGACTCAACGACACTTCAATGACTTAGTTTTTGTACAATCGGCTTTGCATAAGAAAGGTGGACACATCAAAAGAGCCTATTTATTTGGATGAGATTGATCCCTATAGTGACTGGACTACACAAGACGAGGAAACTCCCTTGTTCACAGTGGACGAGATTGCTGATTTTGAGAGGCAAGCTATGAAGGGTGTGTGTAGGCAGTGGTACAACGGAAGCAAGAGAGATTGAATTGGATGACATCTTTGTAGATGTTGATTATGAGGTCGATGAGGAGTCACTGCCATCTGGTACCAGGGTGGAGTTGCACGCATAACATTCTAGGTAGAGCGAGGATGCGCAACAGAGTGTGAGGACTAGACTCTCTTAGGCTCCCATATTTTCACTAGAATGGGGAAGAGAAAATCGCAGATTCTTGTAATTTTTAAATTGCATCCATATGCAATTTATGATGATAATTTTCAATGATAATCATAATTAATTTATAAGTATTAGTTTACTCTTGTATTCACATGATTATGCAATTTTGTACTTTATTTGTATTTAAATCTAATAGAAAACACTTCCCCAACATTTTACACTCCTTTAATACATTTTGTAACTGTCATTGCATAACATTTATGTTTTTAAAAGAAATTGAAGTATTTTTTTAAGTTGCTGAGTATTGCCGAGTATTCACCAAGTCAATTTTTTTGGGTTTGTCAAGTATTTGCCGAGTACGAATATGCGGACTACGGGTATAACTATGATATGGAAATTTTCCCTTACACTTTTGCACATTCTTTCTCCTCTATTTCTGTTGTTTGAGACTAACATATCTGATATAAGGAGCCAAAGTTTGTGATATTTGCTCGCAGGTATTAATGTTTAAAGACTACATTTGAGACCCGACTTAGTAAGACACAACATAGTTGAATTTGATAACTAATTTGTATAGAACCATTTTTCGATCTTAGAAGTTAATTAGGGTGTGCTATAGTGCAGTGTACTTTCTTCATATATTTTTCAATCTTTTTCTCATGTTATCTAACGGTTTTGTGGCAGGTTGATCTTTGTGGCCATGCAACTTTAGCATCTGCGCATTTTCTCTTCTCCTTAGGCCTTGTAAATTGCAATTTGGTGCTTTTTCACACAAGGTCTGGAGTTTTAACAGCTCTCAAAATTGAAGGAATTAATAAAGAAGGCCAATCTTTTGGAACGAAGGCACACAGATTTGAAATAAAACTGAATTTCCCACAGGTTTCATTGTTCGATTGTGATTCTTCAGACATCCGATTGCTTTCCAACAGCCTCAAGGGACTTTCAGTGCAGAGTGTTAAGAAGACGACAGACAATGATTTGTTCGTAAGTGTATTTTCTTTTGTCCCAAAGAATTACTTCCACACAAACATACATGAACATAATGAAGTTTTGTCTTATTCTAAGCTTTCCAATAGTCCAAGAAAAGCAATCTCTGAGGATTCATCTCATATTCAGAGTCCATCACAACGTTGCCCTGTTTGTTTTTTCAGTTGTCTTAGTTATTAATGTTTTTGAGGATGATGCCAATTAATAATTGATGATGTCATCCCTCTTTCTTGGACCGAGTTTCTATTTCTTGTAATTTTGGCCAACTCAGACTGCCTTTTAGTTGATGGACTATACAATTGATTGCTTCTCTGTGGAGTAGAGGCCATCACAACCACCTTCCCACACTTTAATATACCCATCGTCTTTGATGAGTTTGGCTTCTCTGGGAAAAGTCAAACTCTCCCAAGTTTCTTCTTCTAAAGGTTTTTATCTGATGATACAGTAAGGTATTACTTGCTTAGTCAATTTCTTAATTTTCTTGTATTTAATTCCAGTATTCTAATTGGGTTGTTGGCTATGTTGCAAGAAACAAGAAATAAGGAAACATGTTTGAAACGAAAACGTGATTAGAAATAAGGTTGGGATAAGTTGCACATAAGAAATAGATTTTGGTATATATAATTTTTATTTAGAAGATCATTAGAATTTGGTCATAAGCATAGCTTAAACTTTTATATTCCCATAAATAGCAAATTATAGATAGTATATACTATATATAATTTAGGTTTTGTTTTTTTACATCAAATGTTTGTATTGTGACGATCTAATAATTTCAAGAGTGTTAAAAAATAAAAACATATACAATTACGTCTTGGATAAAATAAATTATTATCAAAATATTTTTAGTTGTGCCTCCATAAACTCTTTAACATTTGAAGTTGAAGGAATACTAATATTTTTATTTCCTTTACCTTCCCCTGTGTACGAGGCTTTGCCTGATAAAAAATTGACAATTCCAAGTATATAACATGGTGCTATTTTATCAATAAAGTTCCAACATGGAAGGGGAAGTCTTGGGAATTCTACCCAAACTGTGACCTTAAGGTTGTGTGTTGTATGACGACAACAAAGACACGTCTAAGACAATAAAATCAACTGGGAGCTACGGACATAACCATTTAAAAAATAATAATAAAGAAGATACACAATTATTTTGAAATTTATGTATTTTTAAAATTTAATCACAATTTTTATTTTTCATCTTTTATTTAAATATTTCAAACTAAATTTAAATATTTTTTAATTGAAAACATGTAATATAATTACATCTAAATCTAAAGTGAAAAAATATATATATATATATATATATTTAAATATTTTAAACTAATTTTTTACAGGTATACAAATTTAAATCTTATTTTAATTTTTAAAAAATTGATTATTTTTAATTATATATTAAACCCCCTTATCCATATTAAAATATTAATAATATCATATTGATTTCATTAAATTAATAAATAAATTACATTATATTATCTTACTACAATCTGATTACATTATATGATTTAAATCTTTGATATTATTTACGATTTAAGCAAATTGGTGCAAATCCTTTTAGTTTAAAATAGAAGAATCAGCTGAAATTGTTACATTAATGATTAATTAATTTTAGCTTTAATGACTGAAAGCCAATTGCAATTTTCAAACTGTTTTTTTTTTTTTTTTTTGGGCTCTGCAACGAAGCTACCACCGCCGTTGCTGCGGCCGCTGCAGTTTGCTGTTGCTGTTCTGCGTGACTGGTGAAATGCCGTCTGAATCCTATCAAAGGAGGTTTTCTTCCCAAAGTGTTTGGCTGCTTGTGACATGGGACCGTGGTGTGTCTTTCATGGTTTTATTTTAATATTTGTGTTTATTTGTCTGATTGCAGGTGGTCAGAACTGCCAGAGTTTAGTTGGGCTCCTAGACCTGTGTTAGAAATATACTTCTGTAGATTACCTGTGAACTTAGGATCCCTATCGCTAATAATATCCTTAGGCAGGGTGTACTTAAAAAATATTTTGTTGTTGAGAGGTGGTACAAGATCTAAAGCTTTGTACCTTATGCTACAAGGGCTAAATATTTTGGTTTGTTTATCTTCTATGATCCTGATTTGGCCATTTGTTTAGAAATTTGAGATAAATGTATGGTGAAGACTATGAATATGCTTTCCCACTTTTTGTCTCATACAAGGCCATTAAATTTTCTACAGACGGTACTCTTTCAACTTTGTGACCTTTTTCTCTATTTCCCATTTTTTTCCAATTGCTTTCTAGTAGTTTCATAAGTTTATCTCTACTAACATGGCTTTCGATTGGGTTGTTATGGAATTCATATAAAATCTTATATTTGATTGTTTTGTAAGTACTAGGCCTGTGTTGCAGTGGTATGCCCCCTTCGTCCCCACCTGACGCTTCCTGTTTTGAGACGCCTTCGGCACAGGGACGTCCGGGCACGCCCGTGGCCATGAAGACTGAGTAGAATTGAGATAGAGCATCAATTACAATATTCACTTTCCTTGGAGTTTTGGTTTGTATTTGTCAAAAATTAATGACCATTTATATTGTCTGCCAGATGTTTCCCATTTTGAGGAAAAGTATAGTAATTGTTTGACTTTATTATCTATCTATGCTTTGAATCTGATGTCCTAAGGTAATGCTTTAAAGTTTTGATTGTATGGATTACTACGAATAATTCTTTGTCAAATAGAGGCCATCTTTTTTTAGCATCATCCATTTTGTCACTTTCTTAGGATATTACTTTATCCCCCTAGAAAAGTGCTACTATTATTGCGTGTTTGCTAGCATCTGCATGGTCTGTGATTGCGTTTGGTAGTTCTAGGATGCAAACTTTGGTTAGTACTTTCTTAAGGATATCAAATTATTTCTGTTGCCTTCCTTGTTTTCTTTTGTAACTCTTGCAAGGTGAAGGCTGTTTTGGAGAGGAGCTTCGTATATGCAAGCTTTTCATCAATTTCATCCTGATGATGGATCTCGAAGGAGATCTGAAATGTCAATTTCTTTCTTTCCATACAAAGCTGTCTTGAGAATATTTTTATTAATAATTTCACTTTCTTGGACATATCATACCCAAAATCAATTGTTTCTCAGTTTGCAATTCACACTTCATAATTAATTTATTTGTGCAAAGCTTGGCATGACTTTTCAGGATGGCCTTCATTTTCATCCCAAAAATCTGAATGAATATCTCTATTACTCAGATGAGAGCGACATGAAATTATAACTATCCCTATAACCTGACCAAATTACTAGTCAAGAGTTTTTAAAAAAAATGCACGTTGTTTTCCATCATTTAGATCAAATTTGAAATGTACAAATTTAAGGAATACATACAAGAGTGCTTTTGTATCAATAGAAGACTACAAAAGATCAGTACTTTAATCATTTTGCTCAGCACTGTTTAATCGATATTTTCAGATCTAAATACAAGGATTGACAGAGTTACAAGCCCCACTTAAGCTCCATGCATTTTTCATAATATTTTCTAATGCTTAATACAAATGTAATTGTCAAAGGAAATGTGTATGGACGTAGCATGTTCAATGTTTTCACAGCAAGAAGATTATCTATTGCGGTGGCTTATGTTATCCATTTTTGAAGATTGAGCTTGCTTCAGGAGAAGAAGTTGAAAGTCTGCAGCCTCAATTTGAAGAAATTCTTAAATGCAGTGCCACAGGGGTCATTGTAACAGGGCTTGCTTCCAAGGAATCTGGATTTGACTTTTACTCTCGTTTTTTCTGTCCAAAAGCTGGCATTAATGAGGTAGGGAGTTTGAAGTTGCAAGATTAAATGGGTTGCTTTTCTCAAACAAATTTTTGTTTATTTTGAAATTGATAAAATATTGATTGTTTGGCACTATTTTAAAATAAAAATGTTCTTTAAAAAAATTGGAGCGTATTTGCAGGTGTGAAGAAGCATTCACACTGTGTGTTTTATTATGATTCCTCAATTGACAACTAATCTAAAAAACAAATAATGATGTATACAAGAAGTATCATTGGTTCCTTGGCATAGATCTTGAATCAAAAAATGCATCTTCATTTCTAAAATCATGAAATGCTATAAAAAAAGAATATTAATCGTCGACATTGAACTAAAGTTTGACATAAATTTCCTGTGAGCTTCAAGAGATCTTACTTTCTTCTTTGTTCCTAAGAATAGGGCATGTTTACTTTCTTCATAAACTCGTGTATTTATGCAATGAATATCTTACGTATCGGCTTCGAACATGAGAATTTGTGAATTTGATTCCTTTTTCCTAGTCTCTTGGAATCTTGTTTGTGTATTACATTCTCTTTTCACCTTTCAGGACCCTGTGACTGGAAGTGCTCACTGTGCATTGGGACCATATTGGGCCAGAAAACTTGGGAAAAACCAATTAGTTGCTTACCAGGTAAATTGTACGTTTAATAACAGGTTTGGATAGGAGTTGAGCAAATGGAGGATGCTTCCATCTAGTTAATTAAGAGATACCAGCCTCTCTAATAGTTTCTGTTTGATTAACTTTTTACACATATACACAATTAGCCTTTACATAGGAGCGTATTTATAATTACCTTTTTACTGTTCCATATATTGATAGTGTGGATGTTTATCTGAATATAACCACTCCTTTTGTTAATCAGGCATCAAAGAGAGGTGGCAAGTTGGTCCTTGAAGTGGTAGAGGACGAAAAACGTGTTGTTTTACTGGGTGAAGCTGTTAAAATCATGTCAGGCATTCTTTCATCTTAGTGTCAAAGAAATATTTGGGTGCAAAAATCTTGTTAAACATCACTATAATATGGGTAACCATTGAAGTGTACTTAAAGGTCCTAAACTCATTAACTTATACTTAGATTTCTGGAGAATTACCTGTCACGGTGTATTTTATTTTAGATATATATTAAAAAGCCAAAAAAGAAAATTCTATTTCAAAACTGCTATTGGCAACAGTTCTAATATAATTACTCCTGACATTGAGGTACAAAGCATTTTTCCCGTACCAATCATTTATTATAGTTGACTAGTATGATGATAGAGCACAGTACACCACAAGAAGGGTTTGAACGTGCATTACCAGTTCTTTTCAGCCTTGGTTGTTAGGAGCAGACAAATGATGGTTTAATCTAGCTGCGATATCTTTCTTTCTTTTGACTTAGTCTAAGGGAAATAAGTAAATGATTAAATTCAGTCTATAATCATGCCCAAAACGTCTTGGCATAATTACCCCTCCAAAAGACATGACCGTCCATCTCCTTTCTCCCACATCGGCTAAAAGACTGCTATGCCAACCTTGTGAAGTCTTGATTTTACTACCAAACCTTAGTGAATCACTAACCACCTCGAGAGACTATATTTGTAAAAAGCCCTTGATTTCAAAATAGTATGGCAGCAATTTTGCTGCCCTGCTTTAGGATCATTCACCCCCCAACGCTTGTTCAATTGTGGAGGTATAGCAGTAGTGCATCGCACTCGATCGTATAACTCTCTTGTCACATAGTTATCAAAGGCCTTACGGTTGCTTCACTTCCAATTTCTCCAATATGGCTTTGATCCTTAAAGCTGTAATGTGAGAAGATAGCTTTCACGGATTATTTTGGAGGGCTTCTGATGGGTTGGTTTGCCTACCCTGTTTAACATTTGTGCTAGATTTGGATTGCATCAATTGTATCACTTATGCACCAAAGTGTGGCTTGAGGCAGGTGGTGCTGGAAGAGAATTAGCCACACTCCAAACTGAAAAGGAGTCGGTAATCACAAAGGGTCAGTAGCTGAGTGTAGAGCACCCCAATATGCACATGGGAGGTCCTAGGTTTGAGTCCTAGCTAGTCCTTGCACAATGAAAAGAAGTCGAGCAACCCACATTGGGAATGAAACATCCGTATAGGCCCCAATGCTAGATCCCAAGCATCATGTAGCCCCTCACAGTGGCAATATGGTCAATTACCCCTTGCCAAGGTGCCAAGATTTGCATTTAGGTAGAGCTAAACTTGAAAGCAAAAATACCTTGGCATTACCACATAAGTGACAAAGCTTTAAGGGGTAGTCATAAATGTGTTGGACGATTTGAATTCTGTTTGAACTAAAATCTGCCACAATCTCCATCTGCGACTCTTACAATCCACTTTCTTACAAGGACTGCCCCATAATCTCTTACTCAAGGGGTTCCTAGATCCCCTTGATCCCTTGCAATAGTACAAATATCCCAAGATACTGTGGTTTGTCACTCCTAGCCTACTCCCAAAGAAATCTTCTAAGCAATTTCCCTATCATTCTAAAAGTTGCGTGAGAGTGGAAAATCCAAGATGTAGTAGAAGTTCCTTGCTCCCAAACTTCTATCACAGTCTTATCGATGTCATAAATGTCATTGGTTAGCAATAAAAATCTGAATACTGAAGGGGATACCTAAGTAAAGGAGATTTAACCCAACTCTAAAAGTTTTCATCTTCAGTTTATGTGGATTGGGGGTTCATTTTGACCAATAATAAAGGCCTCATTTTTTCCTTAGACATTGTGCCATCAATCTCACCAAATGTATCCAAACAATGTATAGGGCCTTGAACAAATTGATAACTCTATTTAGGAGTTAAGCTCAATTGATAAACTGTTGGTAAAATATCCTTTAAATTTCTCTTGCACCCTAGCCACCTCCAACTAACAAGCAAGCAAGGGAATTCATTGTAGGGCTTGGGAGTTAGCTCACTTAGTATTGGCAGCTTATAGAGGTAGCGTTGGTTGTGGGTTCAATTCTTGGTTTACCTGATGTGTGCATTGAAGGCCCCATTTCGTGCCACCCAAGAGGTTTAAGGTGGGGTTCGCCCTATGTTAGAGTAGACAACTTTGGGTTGTTGGGTTAAACTCTCAATTCCTCTTTGTTAGCAAAAAAAAAAAAAAAAGGGAATTCATTGCAATTAGATACGAAGCTAAAAGGTAGCCATGTTGAGTATACCTATGTAGATGAATAGGTTATGGATCACACTAAACGTGGTGGGTATGTTTTTATCTGTTTTTTCTCCAACTATCCGTTTTTGTATTAGAATTGTATTGAGCATTATGATGCCTTTGTCAAAATGTTTGACCAACAACAATACAATTATCAATATATAAGTTATTTGCAAGATTTTTTGAATATTTTATTTCATTCTTTGCTTAGAGTCTCAAATTGGCAAACTTGGTTTCTAAGTCCTTTGGGTGAGATTTGACCTTGATAACACATTTCTCTTTGCTTATATAGAATTGATACCTCCAACAAGGTTTGAAAAAATCAACCCCTATGTCTTTAGGTGAGATTTGACCTCCAATAACATATTATGTTTGCTTGTAGGTACTAAGAAATGTCATGTTATGCATATGTTTTACACCTCCTTAATTTTTTCAAAATAAATACTCGTTGTCATAGAGATGACTTTGTCATGTAATCTAAAACTGTGTCGGGGACCCAATCGGTTGATAGTATTTTAGATGCATGTTTTCAATTATGAAATGGTCATGATTGATTGATGAATTTATATTTATGTTTCTAAGTGGTTTCGAAAAGCACAGTGGATTAATGATTAAAATGCATATATATATATATATATATTTGATCAGTGGTCATGATTATCAGTCAAAACAATTTTGAGACAGTTCATGTTGAAAAATGGATTTGCAGTTTTGACAGTTTAAGCAAATTCATAGTGATTCTTTGATTTTTCTGGATGATATGATGTGGTTTATGATTCAGAATAGATAATGGTATTGTATGGATGATTATTGCATTTGAAAAATCAATGCATTTGAAAGCTATTTTCAAAGCAAAGTTTGGGTTCATAGCTTATTTTTATTACTTGTGATATCATGGGCATTTGAAGTATTAATGTGGATAAGATGATTTGGTGATGTCAAAATTCAGGGTTTATATTACATGACTTAAGATTGCTATTCTTAGGTCCTATTTGATTTTCTGGGTTTGAATCATTTTCAATTCAAGATCATAGCTATTATTCAAAGTTTAGTTTCAAAAAGAGAACATAGGTCTTGAAGCATGGTTAACATTCTTTTGTATCTCATTGGGCATATATATATCCATATGATTAAAAAGATTAGGACCTTAAATTTATTCCATGGAACAAGGTTGATGACAAAGGATGCTCTTTGAAACCCTCACATATTTTTTTAAAAAAAAAAAGCTTATATTGTTTGACTTAAGATCCTTGAAATGGTTCAAAGGCCTTATGACATGATTGAGGGCCCTTCGGGTCACGATGCTAAGAACATTTGCTAAGGTATAAGGGTTCAATGGAATTCTGTTCGTTTTGCTAAGTATCGATTATAGTTTAGAAGGGCTTTTGGATTGAATGCTAAGCATGTTATCGATTCGATTTTTTTGTGAGCTGGAGATTGGTTGGCAAAAAACAAAAACTAAGGCAAGGTGAGTTGGCATAACCATTAAACTCAAAGGGATGGCCTCAAAGTTTCGAGATTGGCACAAAGATTTGGCGGAAATGGAATTTAATGTGAAATGATCTTTTCTCGAACGGAAATTAGTGGATGATTTAGTATGAAAGAATAGTTATCACTAAGTTTAATCCTATGACAAATGGTTTAACAAAGTTACTAAAACACTCATGGTTTAATGTGAACCAATGAGATTCAAGCACGGTATTTGGTTGGTTACGACGGTAAGTTGGCGAATAAAAGTGTTGATTTTTTTTTGTTATTGTTTTATTATTTCCAGCTCTGATGCAAAAGCGGAGCCTTGGTCGGATAATCTTTGAGGTTGCTATGAAAGATTTGTAGAGGATATTGGGTAAGGAACTTTCAAGGTGCATAAACTAGGTATGTTTCATTCGACACAAAACAAAAGTATAAGTTATCTATGGTGTTTTTACAAACTTTGCAGTATCATGAAGGAAATCATTGCTCAGTTGCATGAACAAAGATAGATTTAGTCTGCATGGTTATTTTTGGTTCGAAGCTAGTTTTTCAAAAAATGAGAAAATAGGTTGTGGATTGAGAAAATCATTAAGTCTAAATGCGTGAAGACATTTTGAGAGTTTTGTGATACTTTAAAGGTTTTGCATGTCGTTTTTGTGATGCATGGTTCAATGGCTTTTCCTGTGCATCAATATTATTGAACAATAAGTGTTCAACATGCAAAATAAACTTTTGTCTTGAGTTGTTTTTGGGTATTTGAACAATATATAGTTGTTTTTGAAGATTAATGGCTCTCAGATATGTTTTGTTTCAAACTGTTAGATAATATGATAATGGTGCATGCAAAGGTCACATTCATACTTTGGAATAAGTTAGTGTGTTCTCTTAATCTTTGTGAATTTGTAGATTTGCTAGTTCTTTCAATCTTTGGAGTTGGTTCCGCTGTTGAATTTTGAGGTTCTCATTTTGTGGGTTGACAGTGTTGTTTCGGTATGAATAGTTATTGACTAGTAAGGGCTTCTATTTTTATTTTCTCTAAAATGGGTCAAAATCTGGAGGATTATGAATAGTTTCTCTTGAAGATTTGAGTCTTATTTTTCTATTGGTTCAACATGAGACTCTGCTAGAATTTTCAGAAGGATATATTTTGAAACATTGGTGAGAATCTTGTTCATATGTTGTTTGCATCTCAGTTTAGTTTTTGGAAATCAATATGCATAAGGAATGTTATCAGTATTCTGATAATATATTTGTTAAAATTGTCTACATATTTGAGAATCATGATGCATTTATATCGTGGAAATTGGGAAATCCCAGAACTTTGAAGTTATAGGAATTGGTTTTAAGCTTGAATTATGGAGCTCGTATGCCATGTTTTCTTTGAATATTTCGAAGATTTTGACTTCATGAGATGTTTCTTATTTTCGAAACCTAAGTTTTGGTTCTTAGAAGCAACTTCAGTTTATTCAGAAAGATATATTTTGGTTTTAAGAAAGTTTGAATAACTCAGTTGGTTATTTTGTGGAAATATGTCAAAGTTGTAGAATATATACGTGTGTGTGTGTGAATCTCTGAGTTTTCAAATTCTGTCCAACAATATCAATCATGTGTTGATTTAAAAAAAAAAAAATGATGCTTCTGTTTAGTTTGCATCTTAGAGTCGAAATCATAAGTTTTGATTTAAATCTGGGTATCGAAGTTGTAATTCTCTGATGACTTAGTTACTTCTCATTTGAAATCTACTTGAGGACTATATTGGGTAAATTGATTTGTTTCAAAATTATTTGGTGACTTCTCTTTGAAAATATTATGCTGAGATTTTATATTTTGATTTCTAGAATGGTTCAATTTCTAGTTGGTTCAATAAATTCTTGAAGTAGCAGGAATTTGTGAAGTAAATGGTATCAATTTTAAAGAATCATAAATTTTGGTATAAGTTGGAATTTCATTGAAGATGTATCATAATATTTGAAGATTCAGTGGAAAGTTTGATATAGATAAATGGTTCTCAGTTTATGATACAGTTCAGTTTTAGTTTATTGAGATATAACGGTTTTTAGTCTTGTTTTTTGTGGGCATTTGTTGTTTCTTAGTTTTAGATTTGATTGTTATATTTCAGATTGATCATAATGTCAGGGTGGGATCAACGTGCTTTAGTCAAAAGTAATGACAATAGGGATGGGGTTAGAGTTCTAGTAGTGATGCTAATCAACCCAATTCCAATAGAAATTTTCATAGAGGTGGTTTCCGTGCAAGAATTTTGGTCTTAGATTCTATAGGGGAGCTATAATGTCTATACATTTTGATGCTTCGAACCTTGATTTTTGGGATTTCCAAAGTAATTTATCTGCTAATCCAGTAAACAGAGTAAATAGAAGATATAGAGGTAATAGAGGTTTCTTTGGTCGTAGATTTACCCCTTCTTAAAGCAGTTCATCTCGTCATTTGGATAATAACTCTCAACAGTTGCCACTTCAACATCTTAATGTTGAAAGAATTGAGCCAATTGTTGATCCTCTTCCTGCAAATCAAGCCACACAATTTGAAATAGAGATTGTCCATGCTAAAAATTATAAAAATTTGGTCATCCCTTCAGATGTACCTTCTCTTTTTCATGTAGAGCATGTTGGAAAATGTAAAAAGTTGAGTTTAGTTGCGATCCGTAATTAGCCTGTCTTGAGATCTAAAAGATTGAATTTGAGAATTCAAGGCTATGATGGTAGAAGAAAGACAATGGACATTCCATATTCCATTGCAGAAAAGAAAGCCGAAAGTCAGTTAGACCCTAATACACTTATGGAGGTCAGGGTGTTGAAAAGGATTAAGCTAAAGATTGATGATAGTACGATTGATTTCGAAACAATAATAGTGCAGTTCTTTGCAACTGAAATGGAGCATAATGTTTGTCTTAATGCACAAGACAAACCAATAATTGAAGTGCTTCTGATTCTGATGATTATTGATCATTCAAGGGATAAATTTTTGTTTTATGTTGAACTTTTTCATGACAGAACTTTATAGTTTCAGTTGATACTTTCATTTCAGATTTTTGATATATTTTGATAATTTTAAAAAATACAATTTTAAATTTTCGTATAAATATATATGTTTAAGTTATTTGACATGTATTATTGATTAATGTAAATAGAATTTATTGATCTTTGACTTATTTATTTTATGGTTAAAAAATGTTTTCTATTATATTATTAATTGATGAGGGTCATCACCCGTTATGATTAGTACCCTTGGTCTATATTTAATAAATTTGATCAATTAAGACTTTTAAATTTTAATTAAACTTATCCTTAACCAACAAATGTTATAATTAATTGACTTTTTAAAAGTCAATTAGTTAGCATAAAATAATAACTAACTAAAGTTAGTTATAATTTATTTGCAACCAAGTTTGAAGGTATTAAAGGAGATCAAGGATTCATTTAGAAATGGAGAAGAACAATATGTATGAATGAGTTATATATTTTTGAAGTCAATCATTCATCTTTCTTTTTTCTATGCAACTTCTCTGAGATAGTACAACTCTTGTAGATAGACCCAATGATATTTTATCTGACGATTGAGTAATTGCTTATGCAATATAGGTATATTCAGTTTTCTTTATCATTTAATACTGATTATCTAAAGTTTGTTAATCTTAACATTTTTTGATGGTTGCTATTTGCAGTCCTATGCACACATTCTAAGTATTCAACTTGAATAATAATGAATACTTCGCTATTTTGTAACATTTGATTGATCTATTTTGATTGTAGAGTTGTCACTCAAGTTATTGTAAAGGAAGAATGTTGGTTTTCTCAATAAAGTAATATTTTTCTGTTAAGATGACTCTTTTTTGAGACTCACACTTTATTGTAATCTATTTTGACTCTAATTTTAATATAATTTTAACTTTAGCTTTTCTTTTAATATGATTTTATATCTGTTTTATTAGTTACTTTTTTTTCTCTTTAGTTTAATTTCATTTTTTGTTTAGTTGTTTATTAGTTACCTAGTTTAATTCTTGTTCTTTCTTTGGTTAGATAGTGATAGATCTTTCTTTAGTTTTGTTTTTAGAGTTTTAGTTCTTTAGTGTTTAGTCTTAATCTTAAACAATTTCTTAATCTGTTAGGTTTACAGTTAATAGTCTTTTCTATTTTTTTAAGTTAGTCATTTGGTAGTTATTTTATAGTTTATTAGAACGATACATGTTCAGTTTTAGTTTATATTATTTATTTGATTTTTTAGTCTTTAGTTTTTATTCTATTTTGAGTTTGCGTTTGATTAGAGTAGTTTGTTTTAGTTAAATTATATAGCTTAAATAGATTATTGTCATTTTCTTAGTTGTTTGCTTCTTTTATTAACTTGTTAGTCTCTCTCTCTTGTTTATGTGATTGGATACTTTATCTTTTTTTCAAATATATTTTTTTATATTTATGATTGTTTCTTGAAGTAAACTTGGAGAATATTACAACAAAAAAACAATATATACTTGAAATAAGTATATATTTATTGAATTAGATTTCTATTCTTGAAAAGATTATCTAACTCATAAGTTTTTTCTATTGGATTGAATAGATTACAGATTCTCATATTAACTAATTCACGATTGATAAAGTAGATTTCTGATTGTTATAATGGAATAAGTTGTATTTGATGACATATTAATTATTTCCCACAACTTAAAAAAAAAAATTCTTATGTCTTTATGATCGTAGACGAACATTTAGAACACCACGATTAGACTGGTATGATTCCACTTTGACCTTCGCGATAGACGAAAAAGGTGATTCATTGATGGTACAGTTTTTATCATCAACAAGTCACATAGTCACAATGTGTTGATTATGCTCCTTTTTGACTTTTGTAATATGAATTCAATCAATTTATAATTTGAAACCATGTAAGTGAAACATTTATGTTTTGTAAAAACACATTTTCTTAAGTACATGCTAGAAAAGAAAATTTTGAACAATAAAAATATATGAGAAACAAACACGAAACAAAAAATCACAAATCAAAATGAATTGCCATATACAATAAATTTATAAATACATCATAGTCACACGAGATGTCTATCAATGCACTATTATGGTCTCTTCCTCCACACTTGCAACAAAAGAAGAAAAGTGGTGCAAGAGCATCCCTGTTAGAGAAGCCTATCCTCTATTTTTTGCCATTTGGTGAAAGTGGCACATGATTGAGATAGGGACAATCATCCCTTTTTCTGTTGTAGTGTGCGTGAGTGATTCATCAACTAATTGTAATGTGGATGCATAAAGAACGATCAACCCTTCTTCCATCATCATCACCCATGGTTTGGGAACATGAAGAAGGAGAAGGGTCATGTTACATCCTTAATTTAAGTGTGTATGGGGATATATGCAGTTGACGGCTAACATAACCTTTTACCTTATCATGTCACAGTGCTTTATGTTCTCATATTGTTAGTAGGGTCGACGTATGAAATAGCCATAGCCTAAGTAGAGTATATATAAAAGGTAATTATTACTACTTGAACATCACATTACAAATTCTATTCTTCTTGCATGGTTGTGGAGGTTGCCTCCTTGAAGTGGCACAGTCTTATATTTTTAATATTTTGCTATGTTGCTAACTTTTGGTGTGGATGTGCACTATTTTGCTCTTAATTATTGTGATCCATTGTAGTTGCTATGTTCTTGATAAGTATATTCGCATCCATTGTTATGAGTTGGCTTGATCTATGTAAGTAATTTTATTACAATAATTAGAGCGCCATTTTGGGAACGACTCTATGATGCAGTTTTTTAGATTTAGCTTAATGGGGGTTTTTGAGCTGAATGATAAAAAAACATAAGTTGCAATCCAGAAGGAATTTATTTTTTTCATCAACGTAGTGTTGTTTAAGGTTTTTTTTATAAAAAAAGTCTTTCTTTTTCACACCCTTGAGCCAAATAACAATAATTGGTTTTGTTTTGATAAGACAATTGTAACAATATAACCCTATGATACATTTTTTTTGAACCTGAAACCATAAACCCTAAATCTTAAACCTAAATTTGTGAACCCTACATCGTAAAGTTCGTGCATGGTCGGACCAAACACTAGAGGCTACAAAAAAGGGCAAGACACTCTAGGAACAATGCATAGCAAGGAAGAAATGGTGTTTAAAACTTTTGATATGAGGCTTTTGGGTTGGTTACCCAACTCCAAGTAGATGTACAAAACATGGCTAAAAATAGGATCAAGATGTGGTCAAAGGTGACTTGGACATAATAAAAGGAAATATAAGCACCATTAACATGACATTGGTAACCATAACTAATATGCATACAATGCAACTGTGTAATAATTCTGCTCTAGACCAATAACTCACGGTTGTCTCCTCCTTATGGTACATGGACATAATAAACTGCTTAGTTGATAATAGCTGAAGGTGCCAACTCACAATAAAGGTGACGTTTTTGAATAATTGTGTCCAAGTATGTGATTATCTTCAAGTTTTTGTACTGAAAAGTTTTTGATGGAATTCTCCTTAGATGCATTGACCAAGAAGAGTATGAAAAAGTCCCTTTCCACTATCACAACGATGTTTATGGTGGACACTTCAGTGGCCACCAACTAGTTGCAAGGTCCATAGAATGGGTTATTTCTGGCCCAACCTCGAACATGATGCCATGGAATATTTAAGGAAGTGTAGGAAGTGCCAACATTTCTCCCACCAGATTCATATTCTTGTTCAAGTGCTTCAACGCATTGTTACACCATGCCTCTTCTCCACTTGGGGGTTAGATCTAGTCAACAAGCATTCTCTCATTTCTTCCAATGGCCACCATTTCATCATCACGACTGATTATTTTGCCAAGTGGGCAGAAGCAATGCCATTGACCACTGGCACTAGATTGGTAATTGTCAAATTCATCTTAAATCAAATCATTTGTAAGTTTAGAGTTCCACAAATCATAATCATAGATTATGGATCCCCCTTTAAGAACCTTGAGGTGTGTAAGCTATGCAAGAAATTCGCTATATCTCATTACACAACCTCTTTGTTCTACCCCCAAGCCATGGGTCATGTTGGGGCCACAAACAAGACTGAAATCAATGTTGGTCAAGACCCTGCAAGACAATAAAAGAGACTGACATCTTCATCTTTATCTTGCATTGTGGGCTTATAGGATGAGCATTCATATGCCCACGAGGGAAACTCCATATTCCCTTGTTTTTAGAGTCAAAGCAATTTTGCCTCTTGAGGAAGTAATCCCAAGCCTTCACATTTCCATTCAAGTCCTCTTAGATCATGAGGAAGATAGGAATGCACATTTAATTGAGCTAGATAATTTAGATGAGCATTAGGCCATTGCCCTAAAAAACCACATTTGCTTACGCGGATCATATGTGCTGACAATATAATAATAATGTTCATGAGTACCATATTCAAGTAGGAGACCTTGTCCTAAGACTTGATAACAGATTTGATAAAAAGAAAGGACAAAAATTCAGACCTAGTTGGTTAAGCCCATACTTGGTAACAAAAGACATTAACAATGAAAATTTTCAATTATGCACCTTGGAGGGCAAGGGGTTTGATAAATTTGTGAACCCTTTGCATCTTAAACATTATTTCATATAGATATTGCATTCACATTGCCCTCTTTGCATAAATAAATTTTTTATTGTTGATATATTATTCTTGCATTTTAGTTATTTTGTTAGGTAACTATTTAGCTAAGAGTTTGCATGACAAAATATTTCAAATGCAACATACCATTTCACCCTTTCGATATTACCTTTTTCCCCTTTGGAAAATATTCTCAAAATCAACATAAAATAAGAGTCTTGTCATAGTTCTTATGATAACTGTGCACCTCATTCTCATACACTTTGTTGCAAACTTAGAAACTCTAGCTTACAGCCTAATGTAGAAGCTTGTCCATGACAGATTCCTTTTTGATGATTCTATGTAAACAAAAACACTAGCATGCTCAAACTAGGTAACCTTATCTACGTACCTTGGTCTTCGGTGATGAGCTCTTGCATCTTACTAGTTGCATGGGGCTAAGACTAGGGGACAATCCAAAAAATAATTTAACATATCTTACCATTCATTGATCCTTGGGGATGAGCCCTCACATCCTACTAGTTGCATGGGGTTGACATTGGGGGGAGATGTCTTTACCTATCTACATTTAGTCTATGGTGACGAGACTGTGTGTCTTCCTAGTCACATGAAACTAAGTATAGGGAGTCACAAAATCAAAATCAAGAGAAAAAACAATACAAAAAGTGTCTTAAAGTGATAAAATCCCTAAAAAGTTTTCCTAGATGTCTAGGCTAAAAGAAGAATCTCATCCCTTTTACCGATTTTGTCACCATTAGCCATCTCTTGATTTTGTTAGTGTCACCATTGGCCAACAAGACTATCATTGTATAAACATAACAAGAAATACAATTATTTCCATTGCTCGTAAGGATTAGGTCAACCTTCTATTTCTTGTCAAATTTTGATGTGTAATTTTACTTTTTCAGTTATCCCGTATATCCCATCTTCCTTTTACTCCTTATTGCAAATTGGACATCATTTTTTCACATGAATAAACTAAATCATTACCTACAAAACAACTGGTAACACATTCATATTTTGTAACTATATATCATATTACATTTGTATACATTCTATTATCACATTCAAACACATATCCATATCATTTTACCAATACAAAGATCCATAGTACTTCATTGCATTCCTAGCCATCTACAATGCATAAATTAAAAAACATACATTACAAGAAATAGGGCAAGATGTTTGATAATATTAAAATAAAAAATAGGTTAAATCTCTCTCTCTCTCTCTATACACACACACACACACACACACACACACACACACACACACACACACAACGACAAGAGTGATCATGGTCCAATCTAGAATTACTCTATCTTTTTTTGGATTTTTTACTTTTAAGACACATTTGCCTACTATGGAGGTGTTTGTACTTAAACTTGATGTACATGAGACACATTTGCCTTACACACACACACACACACACACATAATCAATGTGTCTCATGTACATCAAGTTTAAGTACAAACACCTCCATAGAAGGCAAATGTGTCTTAAAAGTAAAAAATCCAAAAAAAGATAGAGTAATCCTAGATTGGACCATGATCACTCTTGTCGTTGAGCTCCCTTTGATGCAAAGTGCCTAAAGATCCTGCTCCTCCTTTGAGAAGGATCCAATGTAGAGTGGTAGGGGCTTTGCGTCTTGCATTTATGGCACCTACAACACATGCCTACCTTGGAGGCCTCCCTTCCCATAGTTTGTCTGCTAGAGAAAGCTCATCAACCTCTCATTACAAAAATATCACTAATATTCTTCGCTTGAGACTCTAAATTGACCACTTTGGCTTGTAGGCCAACATTCTTTGCTTTCCTATCAGATGAACACCTAAGCTCCATGATATGTAGGGGCAAAGATGTTGGTGTGTCTAACCACACCCACATGAAGGCCTGCATCAGTGAGAAGCTACTCTCTATTACTAATGTGGAACAAGTTCACCAAAGATTATCTAATCAATCACCTCCATTCCATGGTTAAATTTGTAAATCACATGCACACATGCATATGTTAGATATTAGATCGAATATATAATCAAAATTTAATAAATTGGAAAAAAAGATATCTAGATATTTAGATATCACATGCACACACAAACATAGGTTAAATGTGGTAAAAAAGATCAAAATAAAATAAACCACTGACTCATACAAGTCTACCTATTGCCAATCAGGGTTTGTGTTCCATCGAAACTCAACTCAACGTCCTCCCTTGCTATAGGCTCATCTTCATTAGGGGCTATCCTCCCTCTACTTTTTCTCTTAGTATCCTTCTACAACTGCCACTCGCTGTTGCTGTTACTATGGATCCACGTGTGGTGGAAATTATGTTTGTTATTGATCACTTCTAAGTGCTCCCTAAGCAACTTGGGTTGCCAATGTTGCAACCTATACTGCATCCCTTGCTCTTGATGCTAGTGCTAATCTTTGCATTGCACCCTATACTTCAGCTATATGTTGATGACCAACCTATGCTCCTCAACATTACCCACCTGCCACTGCAGTGGTAAGGGTCTTGGTGTTAGTGGCTACTACCCTAGTCTCTTGAGTTGTCTATAATTAACCTCCAACGTCCTTTTGTATAATACTTGGGGAATGGGTAACTTGGATACATATTGTAACCTAAATTGTTGTGGCACATTATCAACAAGGTGCATCATGGCTTGACCATGTTGATCGCACACTTGTCATGCACTCTTATAGGATGCTAGTGTAATCATCTCATCTGCCCACTGGTCGCCATCCCTTGGAAAGGCATCACACTCAGATTTCCTATTGTCAATGTGCCCACTATTCAAGGTGCATCTTTAAGGCGTGTCATTCCCATCCACCTGGAGGAATTGATGGACCCCACTGTCCTGATAGCTACTCCCCTGTGATACATTGTTGTGCTCATAAACCCAACATATGATGAGTGTAAGGTGGATGATGGACAAAGCATCTAATTGTGAGAAAATATATAAGTACCTATACATCCTGGATAACACGTCTTGTGCCCAGGGAAATCTCATGGTCCTCTCCTTTATGCTCCTTGCTATGGGAGCTCAATTGTATAGGAGGTGGTATGTCCCCTTTTTTCCCACTAATCGTGAGGCAAGGATCCTAATAATTTCCTTATGGAGGTTTAGGATTGCAACCCGCTCAACCCAAACCAATCTCATGCTCTTTTTACCTACCACATCATGGGCATTTTAACTCTAAAAATACTCTACCCAACCCTAGGCCTCAACTTTGTTAGTAGCCTTTGATGTAGAGCATCCTAAGAAGACATAAATTGTTAGTATGCTTAAGAGGTTCATTATAACCATTTTTGTGTGTGATGGGTGTTGTAGTTATTATAGGGATCCTTAGGTGGTGTTAGAGTCATTAGAAGTCTTTGAGAGTGTGTGTTTCATAGTTATCTAGGTTTTCTTGCTAAAAAGCCTCATTTGAAAATTAGAATTCTTAACTATGCTTTAGAGTGGTGTTTTGAGTCTTGGGTAAATATAAATGTTGGCAAATGATTATTTATGGTCCTATAAGGTCCTAGGAAGGTGTTTGAGGGGCGTTTCAACGTACAAGTATGGGTAGAGCAATATAAGCCAATAAAACATGAACATGTAACTGCCATTCAACGTGAGATTAGCCAAAAGGAGGTGGAGAATTGCATGTTGGAGTAATAAGAGGTGGAGAGTGTGTTTTAGGATAGTTTTAGTAGAGTAGGAGGGTATAACCTCAAAAATGATAGAGGTGGAGTGAAGGAAAGATCAAGATTTGGAGGAGTCTACGAATCTTTGTAAAATTTTTGTATGCCTATTTTGTGTGCAAGGAATCAGTGAATAAAAGAAGGATTTGGAGAGTATTTGTGTTTTTTCATGAGAATCATGTCATGTAAGCAATCTTAATTTGTTGGTATCTTTTCATGGAAGGGATTAACATAAGAATTTTCAGACAAGATCGAGTTCATCTACAACACAATCCCAATAAGAAGCCATTCTGTGGTAATGCAGTCAAAAAAGTCAAGAAAGAGAGGTATGTTGATGGTTGTTAAGTGGTTATTGATTTTTTTTGAATCATGATAATAGTTGAGAATGTATTATTAGTGAGAATAAATCCTTTTTAGGCCCAACAAACCATTTGAAATGCAAGAGACCAAGAACACAGTCACACAATCCTAGAAGAATAACTTAGAATTTTGTAAAACTATTTGTTGAAGCCTTTTGAGGATTGATCAAGACCAAATAACCTTTGGAGTACTTGAAGAGAGGTGGGTTAGACCCTAAATAGGCATCATTCCCCTTGGGAGATTCAAATTCCATTTAGAAGTGTAATATCTCAATTGAAACCTTCGCACAGTCAAGAAAAACATTTAGAAAGTATGCAAACTTGCTTGTTGGGAATGTTTTGTCATTGTACATGAACATATAACAATTAGAGAAGTATAAGGAGGTAAAAACATAACTTTTTCAAGTGGAATGAGATTTTGAAAGTTCATAAAACTCAAATTATGCAATTTATAGTGCTTGTTGCCTTGCCAACATTAGACCTAGGGTTTGAAAATAGAAACTTGAATAAATTTTGACTCTTCCATTCAAATTTACTCAAAATTTGGAATTTGATGTATTTTCATGTGTTCTAAAGAATTCAAGAGGTTAGAAGTTTTTATAAGGTTGTACAATACGGTCACTAGGACTGTGGGATTAAACTAGGCTTAAAGAGACCTAATTACCAAGAAGGGGGTAAGAGAAAGTGTACTTCCATTGAGAGTTAAGTCTTGAATTTTTTATAAATTTGAATGGAGATAATGGTTATCTAAAACATGTTTTATTTTATTTGGAAGCTATGTATTTTTCACACCTGCTGGATTTGTCCTAAAAAATGGCTACAAGGAAAGAGGTCTTAAGAGGAAAGAGTGAGTTGGGTTGAGAGTTCTTAATTTTAGATTATGTGATTTGATGGGAAGTGTATGGGAGTTGAAATTGATAGGTGGAAGGATATATGAGCCCATGAGAGAAGACAAGAACTTAGAAACATGTTTTAGGCTTTTGAGGCCTCTGAACTTATATGTGGGAATGACAAGTTTGAACCATGCAAGATAGTGAATTCATGAAACATGATGGATGAGAGTATGGTGTGTGCGCTAAGGGGAGAGAGTGTATGGGATGATGATGTGGTGATAGGTCATCAAGAGATAAAATTATGATGGAAACAAGAAGGCTTATGAATCTCTAGAAAGCAAGATGGATTAAGGATTGCAAATGACAAGCAATGTACCTGCATCAAGAAAACAAAGTCAGAGCTAAGGTAATGAACGAGGAGGTTGTAAGCATTAGGATCTACATCAAGTGGTATCAGCGCAGGGAAGCTCTTGGATAATTTATATTTTTGAAGTATTAAAGGTTTCTATGAGAAGTTATTAAATGTTCTAATGAATGTTGCAAGAGTGTAATAAGATGGAGAGCTAAAGAGTTGTGGTAAAACAACCCTAAGAAGAGAGCTAGCAAAAGCTCAAGAGAGAGGAGAAAATTCAAATGAAATTTGTAGTTCCAAGGTGAAAAAGACTTGGACAAGAGTGTCAATAGACAAGGTAGAGGTTGAGACACCAAAACAAGGTGAAAAAGACTTGCTTGTGAAAAGATGAACATAGAGAAGACAAATGAGAGTAAAGGCATGGCTGCGTTAGATTATCAAAATGAGAGAAAGAGGAAAGAAAACCCAAATAGAAGAGGGTTAGATGTTAAATAAGAGATGAGTGAGATAGATAAAATATTAGAGAAGATAAATCTCTTGGTGGAGCTCATGTAAGAATAAAAGAGCTAATAGCATGGCTGAGTGATGAAGACGAAGAGGATCAAGTGGCATATAAGGCTACTCATTGAGAGAAAGAAGATTATCATGAGAGGTAATGAAAAGAAGAGGAAGTTTATATGTAGGCAGCTCAAGGAGGAGATGAAGAAGTTTATGATGAATGAATAAGAGGGAGGTGAGCAAAACCTTGTGAAGAAGGAGATAGTCATGAAGACAAAGCAACTTAAGAAAGAGGAAATGGAGGCAAACAAGCCTCAAGCTTTTGAATCTAAAGATTTATTGTCATGTGTGTATGCAGGTACAAGAGTGAAGAAGGAAGAAGTCACTCCATGATCATATGGAGAAGAGAAGAAATGATGCATTAGATCTCATGATAGAGACAAAGAAAGAAGAGGACAACCATGATCCTCATAAAGGAGTTGATTGGAGAAATAATGCATGTTGGAGGAGGACAAGATCAATCCTAAGGAGATTCAAGGAATTAATAAGAACAAATTAGCATGAAAGAAGCAAAGAAAGGTTAGTCTTAGCCCAATAACCAACTCAAATATCATGCCAAGAGGTGAAGAACAAAGGCTCATAGAAGGAGAGTCCCATGCAATTGAGCTAGAGAGCAAGCAAAGGAAGCAAAAACAAGGTAATAAATTAACATATTCAATGGACAATATTGAAACTGATTTAGTTGAAGGTATGCATGATGTTAATAAGGTGAGAAATTTCCAAGTAGTGTTGTGGTATGATGAACCTAAATTGGATAATGAGATGCCATTACAAGATGAGAAAGGCAATGAAAAGACTCACCATGAGAAGGTGAAGTGTAAAGAAGAGGCAGTTAAGGAATATGTCAAGGAGAGTTTGATAAGGATGAATAAAGAACATAGGTATGGGCATCCATTAAAACATGAGATTCAAATTCCATTTAGAAGTGTAAGATCTCAAGTGAAACCTTCACACAGTCAAGAGAAGCATTCAAAAGTATGTAAACTTGCTTGTTGGGAATGTTTTATCATTGTCCAGGAACATCTAACCATTGGAGAAGTAGGAGGTAAAAACACAACTTTTTCACGTGGAATGAGATTCTAAAAGTACAAAAAAAATCAAATTATGCAATTTATAGTGCTTGTTGCCTTGCCAATACTAGACCTAGGGTTTGAAAAGGAAAATTTGAATAACTTTTGACTCCAGCCATATTTACACAAACTTTGGAATTTGATGTATTTTCATGTTTAATAAAGGATTCAAGAGGTTAGAAGTTTGTACAGGGCCGTATAGTATGGTCACCAGGACTATGGGATCAAACTAGGCTTAAATAGACCTAATTACCAAGAAGGGAATATGAGAAAGCGTACTTACATTAAGAATTAAGTCTTGAAAATTTATATGAAGCTGAATGGGGATAATGGGTATCCAAAACATGTATTATATTGTTTGGAATCTTTGTGTACTATTCACACTTGTTGTATTTATCCTAAAAGAGGGCTACAAGGAAAGAGGTCTTAAGAAGAAAGAGTGAGTTGGGTTGAGAGTTCTTAAGTTTAGATTATGTGATTTTATGGGATGTGTATGAAAGTTGAAATTGATAGGTAGAAGGCCATATGATCCCATGAGATAAGGTAAGAAGCTTAGAAACATGTTTTAGGCTTTTGAGGCCTATGAACTTATACGTGGGAATGACAAGTTTGAACCATGCAAGAGAGAAAATTCATGAAACATGATGGACAAGAGTATGGTTTGTGTGCTAAGAGGAGAGAGTGTAGGTGTTGATGATGTGGTGATAGGTCATAAATAGAAAAGAGTATGATGGAAGTAAGAAGGCTTATGAATCTATAAAAATCAAGATGGATTAAGGATTGCAAATGATAAACAATATACTTGTATCAAGAGAGCAAGGTTAGAGATGAATGAAGGCATTCAAGTTAGAACTCAGAGGCAAGGTAATGAATGAGGAGGTTGTAGGCATTGGGATCTACATCAACCTCCCTAAATGTCACTACCCTGCTTGTAGCTGACAACCCAAGAACCCTGTAGACATCTGTCAATGTGATCATCCACTCCCTAGGAAATTGAGGAAATTGAAAGGTGTTCTAGTCCACATCCTAATAAGTGAACATGTCACACAACCACTTTTTTACTAGGAAAATAAATCCCACCAACACAATGTTCAGAATGCTCGCTTCCAAAATGGCCAACTCATCTGTTCTCAAAGATCTCAACACGCTCGAGAGCCACCCCTGCTCCTTAGCTCTACTCCAATGGATGTATACACCCTACATACATAAAATAAACAACTTGAATTAGTCACTTAGCCTCCAAAAACCTTCAAATAAAACTATGATGAAATTGCTGCTACATGTAGGTAACGGTTACGTAACCGCTACAAAAAATTATGAAACTATCAGTTTTTGTAGATGGATGGTTATGCAATTATCATAATGATTATGCAAATATTGCACACAACTAAAAATTATGCAACCATTGCAACATTTATGCAACTGTTAGTATGATTGCATAACCACTTGTCTGCAAAGATTAGCAGTTTCACCCTATGATCGATAGTTCTTCCCTTTGTCCCTCCTACCAAAAAATCTCCAAAAAAACTCAAAAAATCACTAAATCAAACCATTTTATTAACTTACCCACTACTAAACCCCCCCCACACATTTTTTTAAATAAATGACTGATCTTAACATGTACTTTAAAACAAAATATAAACCTAGGGCTATTACACAAAAATTGAGATAACTTACCCATGCTTTCACACCACCCATTACCACTGGTACCTCTGCCATCCTCTTGTCACATCCTTTGATTTGAATGCACGCATGTGATTCCTTCATTGGGATATTAGAGTTTGAAATTCTCAAACTCATAATGCACAAATGACTTCCCAATTTAGTAAGTATTTAGCTTGTAGTTCAATTTTGTAACCATTATATTTTGAAAAAAAAGTTGCGTTTAATAATTTTCCTTAAAAATTGTATTTTTCACAAATTATGATGAATTCATGAATTTTCAAGATCCGAACCTACATTAGACCTGTTTGAATGCTAGAAATTGAAGTGTTTTATTTCTTGTAATTTTATTGCAAAACATGTTTTTCGTGTCTTAATCTTTTAGGTTAACATCTTTTCACATGACATTAAGATTAGTCCCATGACAAGATGGTTCAAGGAGTATTTTTATCTCCTTGTAAATGGTATGTAATGCTTGTCCATGTTTTGATCAATTAATATACATTATGCTTTTATCATAAAATTGTACTTGATTCCCATTTTTTGCTCACAAGTCCCAAAGGTGTCTTGGCTAGCTTCGTTGCACCACACATTTAAGTAAGGTAAGTTTCTTAACCCTCATTTTCCTACCAGTGTGCTACTACTTGAGAAAATCACCCTCTCCAACTCATTATGAGGTGTCTCCTTAAGGGGAAAACATGTACGCACCTAAATTTTACATGATACAACATTTCACAAAATATGATGATGATACAAGACCTCCATAAACAAGACATGCTTTGACTTGGTCCTTTCCCGTCTTTTAATCTTTTGAATTTTTTTATGGCCCTTTTAAAATTAAAAATTTCATTTTTATAAGTGTTTGCCTTCAAATTTTGAACCTTCCCGTGTCATGGTGAAACCATCATGATGTTTTACGAAGCTACTCGATGGTTCGCGACAATTTTTGAAACTATCCCAAAGGTCACCAAATTACTTCGATAGTTTTACTAACCATTGCTTACATAGAGTGACAATTTTTAAACTATTTATATGTTTTTAAATTGACTCCAAGACACATTTTAACACGTCTTGTAATCCTAAAAAAATTAGAGAACACTTTAAAAACTCCAAAACAAATGTTTGCCTCACTCTTGAATGTTGTTTCTAGAACAAGCTCATTTGCACATTGTAAGAAAGTTTCCCAAAGTGCCAACCCTTGTATTGACAAGAAATATCCAAATCAACATAGACTTAGAGCTTTGATTAGAAGTCTTTCACTCTATTTCTCTTCCCAATCTTATCATTAGTCAATTAGACACTCTTGATGAGGAAACTTGACTATAAAAAGCCTAATTAGCAAGATAGATCCATCTTCTAGCCCACCAAGCCAATAACTTACAAATTTAATTATTTCATTTTATTTTTGGGTCGAGCCTCATCATATTTCATTCACTTTTCAAATGACATTGTTCAAAAAAATGCAACCCGATAGAGCAAGCCAAATCCCTAGAATCCTCCAAGCTAACTTCCTCTGATTCGTAGAACATAGTATAGATCAAGAGCTTCACTAACTTATTCTTATTAACTCTAGATATTCTTGGAATGCTATCAGATCTCAATTTATATCCTTTAATGAATAATTTCATGCAACTGAATTATATTGGTATATGCAAGAACATCATTTACCACCCATTGTTTAAAATCCCATGCTAGTAGCTCATCCTAACCAACCATCCTTATGGCTCTTCCCATCCAAATCTCTCAACCAAATTGACCCAATTGATCAAACCAATAGACCACCCATCACATCATCCTTTCATTCGTTGTCTCAGCTAGACCTTGGGAAGTTAAGTACATGGAGGTTAGCATGTTGTTTTCTACGTATACATTACCTTGCCTGACTATTCCATGTTAGTTGGAATCAACACCATGACTTTTTGCACAACTAGCATTTTCCATGATAAAGGAATATAATTCAAAAATTTACCTTTGATTTATAGAAAAAAAAAATCATATGAAGCTTCAAACATGATGTATCCCTACATAGGAAACTCGACAATGTACCCATCAATGGTAGTATTCACACAAAGCTCAATCATATAGGTCAACTCTATGCTTAGATTACACAATTGTTTTAGCTTCTCTTCACTCAATTTTTTTTCCAATGCTACAAGGTTAGAAGCAATTATATTCAAGTCTAGATAACCATGTAGCTAACAACTCTGGAAAATCGCACTAGAAAACTTAATAAATTTCTCTATATATGTGAGTAGAAATAATCTCTTGGGCATGCACTCCTAGTTCAACAACTTCAAATCTAACCAATTCTCAAGGTCCCTTTGACTAGACAACCATCTTAACATTTTGTAGTCCCAACAACATAACCATTGTTAGTAGTGGTCATTGGATTTCCTCATTAGGACATGTTAATTGTTTTAGTCTCAAAGGTTGCAACGTGACTCACAAGATGTTAAGTTATTAAACCAAGTCATATAAATGAAATATGAATCTAGACTACACAAAAAAAATTCTAAATTGATTATGGAGATAATATCACACAAATTCTCATGCTTGTTTTGATTTCATTCAGAAAATATAATCTTTTTTCTTACCGACCATGTGGAATTAACTTGAAAGATAAGATGTAGAAATAGAAGTTCACAAAGAAGATATACTCTATACAAAAAAAAATGAATGCATAAAAATTCTTATGCTTATATTAATTACAAAACTATATGGGAGAGCTAACTATATTCCTTTACACATGCCGAGTATATATAGGCTTCAAAGAGAACATGGTTCTTTGCCTTCTTGAATTTTCATTTCCTCATCTGCTCACTCTAAGATAAATGTTCAATCTTCCATTCATTACATTGACTTACATAAACAATTACACTATACAAAATATACAAAATTATGCCTTTGTCACATGTACAAAATTATACAAAATGTGTGTAAAATATACTTCACATTCTCCTACTAACATGGTTGTAGCATAACCATTTCCCTTAGAAGTACAACCAACAAATATGTCTTTACATCTTGATTTATAGAAGATTGTTTATAAACACAATATTTTTTTGGAGCAATGCCAAAAAATTACCACCAAAAAAGGCAACATGATCATGCCTCTCAACTACTGCCAAACATAAGACCATACAGATACTAAAAATATGGTACACGAGATGTTGGAGGTTGGTATTATTAGACATAGACAAAGTGCATATTCATCCCCACTTCTAATGGTGCATAAGAAGGATGCTACTTTGAGGATGAACCATGATCACAAATAACTCAATAAGTACACACTCAAAGATAAGTTCCATATCTCAATCATTGATGATTTCACATGAGTTACATTATGGTGTCTTATTTATGAAATTGGTTCTTCATTTGGGTTACCATTAAATTGAGATTAGAGATGAGGATATACATAAGACAAGCTTAAGAACACTTGGGGGCTATTATAAGTTTTTTGTAGTGCCTTTTGGTCTGAAAAATTCACCATCTACATTTCAGAGTTTGATGAACATTGCCTTTCAACTTTTTTTGCATAAATTTGTCTTGATAATTTTTGATGACATCATAATATACAATAAGACATGGGAAGAACACTTACAACATGTGAATCAATTATAGATAAATCTAACATAGCATCAACTTTATACAAATCCTTCCAAATGTGCTTTTTGAGTGAAAGACGTGGAGTAATTAGGTCACATTGTTTCACACGAAGGCATCAAAGTAGACCCTCACAAGATCAAGGACAAGTTCCAAAAACCCTCAAGAAGCTTTAGTTCTTCTTAGGGCTGACAAGTTACTATCATCATTTTGTGAAAAATTATGATAACATAGCAACATGACTCATAGATTTCTTGAAGGACTCCTTCCACTATAACAATTATCGCATCGATGCATTTGATAAGTTAAAGGAAGCCATGTGCATCACTCCATTTTTGGCTACCTCATATTTTTTCAAGACATTCATTATGGAATGTGATGCATTGGGTTATATAGTCGAGGCAATAATCATGTAGGAAGGATGACCCATTGCATTTGAGATTTGTTAGATCAAAGGCAAGTATCTAGTAAATCTTATATATGAAAAGGAGATGATGCATATTTTTCATGCAGTCAAAGAATGAAGATGTTATTTGGTGGGTAGACACTTTAAGGTGAAGACAAATCATGATAAATTTAAATACTTATTAGAATAGAGGTTTTCATCTAAAAAACAATAAAAATAAAAAAAATGAAATGTTGGGATATTATTTTTAATTGATATGTAAGGAAAGCATAATGTAGTAACATATGCACTATCCAAGAGGGATGAGTCCATAGATGAATTATTATGCTCAATGTCTATATGGGAGACAAAATGGGTGGATGAGAAAAAATCTAAATGGGAGAATGACAATGATACATAGTTTATTATTCAGAACACACAACAAGATATTGTTGTATTTGAAAAAAATGTGTGGAAAGAGAATGCCCTATGGCAAAAAGATAGGTTGTGCCTTGTCAATAATTCTTTCCTTAAGCACAATATCCTTAAGGAGCTCGATGCATCTCCAGTACGGGGCATTCAAGATTCTTAAAAACCAATCATAGAATCAAGAAATATTTATTTTGGGAAGGACCTAAGGGGGATATCCAAAAATTTGTGGTTGAATGCATAGTGTGTTAACAAAACAAGGGTGAGACAACTAAGACACCAAGTGTTATGCAACCTTTATATATTCCTAGCCAAAGGTGGGATGAGGTTTCCAACGATTTCATAACAGGATTACCCAATTTGGATGGTAAAATTTTCATAATTGTAATTATGGATAGGCTCACTAAATGTGCCCATTTTTTTGCTTTTTCATAGTCATTTATAGCAAGTACAATACCATCTAATTTTTTTAGATATAACTCAAAATGGCCATGGTACCCCCAAGATCATAGTAAGTGATCATGATCCTATCTTTACCAGTAATTTTTGGACTGATTTATTCACATGTTTGGGTACTCAATTGGCTTATATCTCATCATATCATCCTTAATTTTATGGGAAAATAGAGGTGGTCAACAATGCATAGAAGATTATCTTTGTTGTTTTGCATCGGATAAACATGAGAGATTGGTTCGTTGGTTGACATTAGCATAATGATGGTATAACACTTCCTTCCATATCTCATCCAAAGAATGTCCATATTTGACACTATATAGATACCAACCCCCATCCATAACTTCATCCTTCATGGTACAAGTGAATTTTTGAGTTGTTTGAGATCACATTCAACACCAACATAAGGTACTAGCTAGTCTAAGAAATAACTTGGCAATGTACTAAATAGATTGATGCAACAAGTGGATAAACATCATAGTGAAAAATAGTTTTAAGTGGATGATTATGTATTTTTACATCTAAAACTATATAATAAAATGTTCTTGAAGAAACAAAAAAAATATAACAAAATTTCTCCTAAATATAACAACCCTCATCAAATCCTACATAATATTGGCAGTGTCAAATACAAGCTGGAGTTACCTCAATCTACACACATATATCCAATATTTCATGTCTCCTACTTGAATAAGGTAACTAGACAAAGATTATCCACCTAGAATAAGTTAACAAAGCTAATGAGTGGGTAGAGTCATTATAAAAATTGAAGAGATACTTCAGACATGCATATAGAGGTTGTGAAAAAGGGAGATCAAAGAGTATGTGATCAAGTGGAAGGATATGAATACTAAAAGATTCAACATGGGAGGATGAAACATTCATACAAAAACATCTAGAGTTATTCAATGTTTAAGACAACATTGTTTTGAATTGGAAGGGTGTGTTGCATCCTTAACCTATAGTGTGTATGGGGATATGTGTGGTCTATCTATGGATAAAATAATCTTTTACCTTATCATGTCACAATTATCTATTGTCACATATTGTTAGTATGCCAACCTATGGAGTAGCCATAACCTAAGTATGATATATATAAGAGATATTGGTTAACACTTGAGCATCATATTATAAATTATGTTCTTATCGCATGGTTGTGGAGGTTGCTTCCTCGAAGTAGTTTAGTCTTATATTTATAGTATTCTGCTACATTGTGAACTTTTGGTGTGGATGTGCACTATTATTCTCTTAATTATTACAATCCATTTTATTTGTTTTTTCTTGATAGTTATATTTGTATCCATATTTTTTAATTGGCTTGATCTATCTAAGTAATTTCATTACAGGGAAACCACCTTCTAAATTCAACTTGGACATAGAGGGAATGATTTTCCCTGCCTTTCCTATAGAATGTCAATTATGGAAACATGTATTGTTATGGTCAGAATTTTTTTGTCATTATTTTTCTGGTATTTAATTAATGATGTAGAAAGACCCTTAGTTATGTCGGTTGGGTTAACTAACAATTGTTGGGTTTTTTTTTTCAAATAACATATTGTATGTCAAGGTATGATCACTTGTTTTAGGACCTCCCTCTACTATATGAATTGTACTGAGATGCATATTTTATGAATAAAAAGCTGTTAATGTTCATATAATTTGATCTCCCATGTTATGTTATGCAATTACTATTTTATATACATTATTATCAATAGTTTAGTATCTCAATAGACATTAATCATTCTACATTTTGACACCATCCATTTAAAGAAAATCAGGTCAAGTTAAAGTTGGTTCACAAAGGAGCATGGTAAAGAACCCCATTATCTTATACGATCTATGTGTCAAACATAATCATGAAACACAATGACACTATTGATTCAAAATAAAGGTGATGGTAAGAGAAGTACATTTAGGGAGGAGACGATGAAGTTAAATGGTCTACTTGATTAGCGGTGAAACATGAGATAAGATAAAGGTTGTGACCAACAACCAATTTTAAAAAACCATCAAGAAAAGTATGAAGTGTGAAGCTAAAGCCAAAACAAAAGCCAAGGATAAGAAGTCATCATACCTAGAGCTAGATTCGAAGCCAAGATAAGGTTTATCTATAACTAGCGGACCCTTTGCCACTCACAATAAGTAGTGGATAATGATTTCCATATCCCCTTCTAGGAGAAGTAAGTGTGTGCCTTTTTGACTAATTTGGGTCGGACAATGCTATAAAAAAGTCATGTTAAAATTCTACGGGAAAGTTGAACAACAAGTTGGATGGTGCCATATGAAAATGAGACTTGAAAGTGTGAGGGATAGAGTATAGAATAATTGTAAGAGATGGGTTGAGCATAGGGACATTTCCAATAACATTAAGAGCATAAAGGAATATCCAAAAAATACCTTAGTAATAGGGAGATTCATATTCAAATCACCATGCCAAAATTAACTTATAAATAGAGGCATAATTACCCCATCTACTCCATCTCTAAGTATACCCCAAAAAAGTATGCACATTCCAAATTGTATCACACCACTCAATTGGCTCACCCCAAATGAGTAACATTAGAATGAACTTTACTTGTTCAACATTTCACTTGATTGGCACACCCCAAGGTAGTGCATGATCCCAAGCACATCTAGAGGTTGATTTGAATACCAACATATGCACCATCATTCCAACATTGGTGTCATCTATTTTTTGTGCTTTTTCCATGATTTACACTCTACTAGATTGTAGAGCCAGAATGGGGTTTACTTGGGACAATATTTGATTGTATTTGAGTGGTTTTAGCCCATGGTTTGTATAACCCATGTTTTTGGTACCCATGGTATTGTAATATTGATTTGATGGTTATCTATTTATGTGCTTATATATACTCACACATATAATAGAGGAAAACAAAATCGAGAAGTACTTTATTGTAGTGAAAGATAGTTAAGTTAATAGAATAAAAAGGAGGTAAATGTGTTAGGTTTTTTTTAAGGGTCTAATCTTGTGTGTATTCCATTTTTGTTATTGTATTAGCTTAAATATTCTATTAGTATTGCTTTTATCATTTTAGTTTATCAGATCTATTTTCTCTTCATTTTTCCAACATCCTTATGAACTGCACAAGTTGATTAGCTAATCCAAGAGGATCCACAAACCAATCCAATCAAATGATCTACAACCCTATTGAAATATCTCAAAATCAAAGATCTTGCTAAGATCAATCCAACACATTTTGAAAGGGGTCAAATGGACTTTGTATGTGAAAGTTATGACCTCTTAAAGCAAGTAGGGTATAATGATGATGTTAACAAGGTGATTGGACATGCACCAGAGGCTCAATTAGGGCTTGACACATGTACCAATGATATTTTGATATATGGAACATCCAAAAACAATTCCCCAAGATATGCTATGAGTTTTAAGCAAAGATTGGTCTTAATACCAATTCATATGGTGTTGATACTTTTATTAAAACATTATTGACACCGTATGAAAATTAGCAGCACCATCATTTTCGTAGCCTACCAAATTGACCCCTCAACAAATTGAAGAAAAACATGCTAAAGTTTTGTGTTTTGGATGCAATAAAAAATGGAGCAAAGGACCTTGATGTGCTGAAAAGAAGTTATTTTACATTGAAGGCACCAATGAGGAAGAAGAAGATGTTGACAATTCAGGGGTAGGTTTGGAAGAACCCGAGGATGAATTTAAAGAAACTCAACCTACTATTTTTTGTCATGCACTTTTAAGAATTATTACTCCTCAAAATCTTAAGGTGGTGGGTTTATTGAAGAAACAAAAGGTGACTATGTTAATTGACTCTGGAGTACACATAGCTTCATCAATAGTAATTTGGTTATTCGTTTGAGTTATTTCATGTACCCAACTCTAGAATTTCAAGTCATGATTGTAAATGGTGGCACCGATAACTATTTTGGTAAATGCCATAGCATTATTATTGATATGGGAGACTACTTGTTAGATTCCCTTATGTTTGTTATTTCTATGGAAGGAGCTGACATTTTTTTGGGAGTGTAGTGGCTCACCACTTTGGGCACTATTGAGATGAATTTCCAAGAACTATTCATGAGATTTCATTCAGAAGACAAGACCTTTGAACTGTGTAGATTATGGGCTAAATCTCCACAATTGGTTAATTTCCATCAGATGATGAATATTATTAGAAAAGGTGCCAAGGGATTTATGACACTTATTTTCCATAGAGGTTTAACCAACCAAAGAATCTACATATCCTAATTTACAAAGGGCGTTGGATGACCATTCTATTATTTTTGGTGATATTTCAAAAGGAATTCCTCCAAGCCATGTGCATGATCATGCCATCAGCCTCATTTTGAGAAGTACACCACCCAACATCAGACCCTATAGCTATCCCTATCCCTAGAGTGAAATTGAAAATATGGTACATGAGATGTTGGAGGCAGGTATCATCCGACACAGTCTAAGCGAATATTCATTTCTTGTGATCATGGTGTGAAAGAAGGATGACACTTAAAGGATGTGCCTAAACTAAAAATAACTCAACAAGTACACCATCAAAGATAAGTTTTCTATTCCAATAATTAATGATTTTATAGATGAATTACATGGTGCTATTTATTTTACCGAGTCAGACATTCACTTTGGGTATAATCAAATTCAAATATGCAATGAGGACACACCTAAAACAACTTTCAAAACTCATTAAGGCCATTATGAATTTATAGTTATGTCTTTTACTCTTATAAATACACCATCTACATTTTAGAGTTTGATGAATATTATTTTTAGGTCATTTTTGAGAAAGTTTGTGTTTGTGTTTTTTTATGATATCCTCATCTTCAACAAAAATTGGGAAGACCATTTGAAGTATATGAAACATGTACTTTTAGTTATGAAACAATATTAGATTTATGTCAACCTTCTAAATGTACTTTTGGTGTCCAAGAGGTGGAGTAATTGGATCATCTAGTTTCTTATGAAGAAGTGAAGTTGATGCTAAAAAAAATCTAAACGATGGTGGAGTGGCAGGTTCCCAAGACCCTCAAGAACCTCTAAGGATTTTTGGGGCTAACTAGTTACTATTGTAAATTTGTCAAAAAATATGGCAACATTGCAGCCCCACTTGCCTCTTTGTTGAAGAAAAACTCCTTTCATTAGCTTGATTCAATTATAAAGGCATTTAAACAGTTGAAAATGGCTATGTGAATAACTCCATTTTTGGTTACTTCTAATTTTTCAAAAACTTTTGTTATGGAGTGTGACGTATTAGAATATGGCATGGGGGTTATACTCATCTAAGTAATTTCATTACAACATTTATGTAGGAAGAGAAACTCCCATACAAGATATTGTTGTAGACTCTTCGTAAAGGTATAGCATAGATTATTTTTGCAGATCAAAGTCATATTTTGGTGTAAATAGTATATGAAAAGTGGACTTTGCACCATTTAATAGATCGGTTCAAGTGCTTTTTGGATCTGGAGACATAGCCCCCAAAAGGGTGAAATCCGTTATCAATTTCGTTTGTGTTTTTTCTATTTATATTAATTTAATTGATGTTTTAAATAAGTATTGAATCTAATTTTAATCAAATAATCTAATTTCCAATAAAAGGATGTAAATTGAGAAAAATATTATGAATATCTAAAATTGATAAATAGCCAGCATTTTGCATTAACTAATAATTCAGATCAAGTTTGGTATCAGATTAGTTGATTGTGGATATTTTAACATGGTTTTTATATTTGTAAGTTTTCATTTTTCATGCTAACCAGGTCTAAGAGAAATCATGGTAAATGATCACTTGATGATTATAACCCTAAAACTGATACAAAATGTGCAAGTCAATCCATGGATTCTCTTAGAGGAAAATCATAATCAGAAGTGGCCTTCTGTCAAGCCTTTCTTAAGATGAAGAGTACGATGGAAGAGCTATATCGTGAAAGGAAGATGCAAAGTGAAGGTAAACAATAGGAATAACCCTCAACTAGTGGTAAGGGTAAATGAGAATAATCTCCTAAATCTCCTCCATCTCCTTCTAAACCTTCTTCTTTATTTGATAATAAGCAAAAGAAAGTTTTTTATTCTTTTTTCCCATTTTAAAGCTTGATGTTAAGTTTGTTCCCAGTCTATAATGGAGAACTTAGTACAAATAAACTGGATCATTGGATCAAACAAATTGAAGTATTTTGTAGGATTCAAAAGATTGTGGATGATGAAGCACAAATCCAGTTAGCTACTCTTTGCATGGATGGCACAACACTCATCTAGTGGGAGAGTAAGACATAAGAAGATCTCCTAAAATATGATAAAGTGATTTTTTTTTGGGTTGATTTTATTTTTGCATTGAAAAATTAATTATATCTATTAGGCTACATACAACAAGCTACTATGGATTGGCAAAATTTAAGGTAAATTAAGGGTCAAAGTGTACAAGATTACACTTAAGAGTTTAGAAAGAGGACTTTGATGTTAGGCATTCCTAGTTACACTTAGGAGACTATTTTATAATATATTGGTGGGTTACATAGTTACTTAAAGCATATAATCTTTATGTTTAACCCCACTAATATTTATGAAGTATGTGTCAAGCTATCCATATTGAATCAAGGGGTAAAGTGATTAAAGATAGGGAACACTTCACAAAATAACCTAGTAAACCACTTGAAATCAAAGGTAAAGGAAAGGGTAAGATGAAACATACCTCCATAGTTAAGGAGTATGATGGAAATATTTTTTTATCTCATTGCAAGAGAGAAGGCCATGAAGATGATAAGTGTTGGAAGCTCTATGTATAATGTAGGTCAAAATGGCTTGGGAACAAGAAAGGTAAGAAGACTAATGCAATAGTACAACAAGATCTTGGCTCTAATTTTGGTGATGAGACCAAGGTCACTACCATGGACATGCAAGGTTCATTTTATTTTTATTCTAACACTAAATCTCTTAATTCTCCTTCTCCTTTAAATTCTAAATCTATGCATGACGGAAAATAAATAAATGAGTTGTTCCAAATTAGAGTGATTTCTAAGCATAGTAAGATAGATACTCTTTTCGATAGTGGATGCCAAGCTAATCTCATTTCTGAAGATGTTGTTAACAAATTAGGGCTTACTACTAAACCACATCCTAAACCATACCCTTTGGTATGGTTATGTGATGATTCTAAATTTCAAGTCACTAAAACATGTAGGTTGCGATTTGCAATCACCTCCAAATTCATTGATGAGGTAGAGTTAGATGTGGTTCTACTTGATAATTATGGCATTGTACTTGGTAGTCCTTATTTGTTTGCTAGAAAAGAAATATTTTGTAGGGAAGAGAATAAATATTTGATTGTAAAATATGGGAGTGAATACATTATAAGAGCCCATCAGACAGACAAACTTATCTCTTGTATCTACAAGATAGATGAAAAGGCTTGTCAATGCAATCAAGAAATTTGTACTCATGGTTGTAAAAGCTAAGGATGATGATAAATTCAAAGCTCTAGAAGGTTGTGATCCTAAACATATAAATTAAATAGTTAATATTATGTCTAATTATAATGATGTTTTTCAGGATCCACAAGGTTTACCTCCTAAAAGACATATTTAACATGAGATACAACTACAACAAGATGCACATCTTCTTAATATTGACATGTACATGTTGTTCATGGTAGAAAATAAAGAAATAAAGAATAAAATTTAGGAGTTTCACAAGAGAGGGGTAATATGGCCAAAAACTTCTCCATGTGGTTTGCCAATTGCCTTGGTGCCAAAGAAGGATGCCACTTGGTGGATGTGTATAGATTTTCGAGCATTGAACAAGATTACAAAGAAAAAATGCCACTCTCTTCCTTGTATTTATGATATTTTAGATCAAGTTAAAAATATTTTTTATTTCACTAAGTTATACTTAAGAAGTGGTTATCACTAATTTAGAATTAGCGAAAGTGATATTTGAAAAACTACTTTCAAAACCAAGCAAGGTCTTTTTGAGTGGCTTGTTATGCCTTTTGGGTTTTGTAATGCTCCTATCACTTTCATGCAGGTTATGAATAATGTATTTAGGCCATTCATAGATAATTTTTTAATAGTCTACTTAGATGGTATTTTGATCTTTATTCAAAATTGGGAAGATCATATAAAACATATTAAGAAAGTCTTAAAAACTTTATAAAGGAAGAAATTATATCTAAAGATGTCTAAATGTGAATTTGGAAAAACATATTTAGTATATTTAGGCTATGTTGTAGGGGATGGTAAATTAAAAATTTATCCCTCTAAAGTTGAAGCCATAATGAAATGGCCAAAGCCTATTTATGTAACTGTAGTTAGAAGCTTCCTAGGGGCAATCCAATATTGGAGAAAGATTATTTTTAACTTTTCATTGATTGCATCTCCTTTGCATGCGTTGATAAGTATTAAATAGGTATTACAGTGGGGAGGCAAGTATCAAAAAGCCTTTCACATGCTGAAAGAAAATATAAGCACAACCCTAGTGTTAAGACTTCTAGATTTGCAACAACCATTTAAGATTGAAACTGATACAAGCAATTATGGCATGGGTACAGTTTTGATTTAGAAGCAAAAGCTTGTTTGTTACCATTTTTAAACCTTCAAAAGTTTGGTAAAATGATATCCTACCTATGATAAAGAGTTGTGTGATTTGGTTCATAGTATGAAAAAATAGAAGCATTACTTAATGGGTAAAGAGACAATCATCCATACGGATCACCAACCTTTGTAATATCTCAAATCATATTCAAAGCTATAACAATCAAGACATTCTCATTAGATGGGATTTATGAACCAATTCCATCTTGTAATCAAATATAAGAAAGGTACACAAAACAAGGTAGCTGATATGTTTTCAAGACTTAATATTTTATCATTTATTCTATTGCAACATAGTTCTTTGATGCATGAAATTTATAAAGAACAATATGCCAGAGATGCTGATTTTAAGGAAGTATATGAAGATCTAACCCAAGGAAAACAGGTAGAAGAATTAAAATATCACATGCATGATGGATTATTGTATCATCTTGGTAAGCTTTGCATTTCACAAGATGAAAGTGTCCATGTGATTAGAGAAGCATATAATTCTCTTTTTTCAAGTCATTTTGGCATTGGAAAAATAGTTACACAGTTATGAAGATTTTGTTATTGGCCTCAGATGTTTGAAAATGTATCCAAATATGTTAAAGACTGTATTCTTTATGCCACTAGCAAGGCTAGTAATACGAAGTTGGGATTATATATCCTATTTATCGCACTAACCCATCCATGGGAGAGTGTTTCAATGGACTTTATGAGTGGATTGCCTATGTCTAAAAAGAATCATGACTATTTGTATGTGGTTGTGGACAAATTTAGTAAAATGTGTATATTGGTGCCCTGTAAAAACACTATCATAGGCGAGGAGACTGCACACTTGTTCTTCAACAATGTTTGGGTTAATTTTGGTTTTACCACATCCATGATTTATGATTAGAATTATCGATTCATTGAGAACTTTTAGTTAGCTTTGTGGGACATGATGGGCATAAAACTCAAGAAGAGCAGTACCTTTCATCCATAAACTGACAGTCAACTAGAAGTGATCAACTAAAAAATGATTCATTTGATATGAGGGTACTACAATAAGCATCCTAAGCTTTGGGATGAACACTTGATTTATGTGCAACATACTTATAATCATGTCATACATTCTTCTATAGGTTAATCTCCTTTTGAGACTTGTTTTGGTTATTCACCTAAATCACCTTTGGACTTCTCTTTTGGGCAAGATTCCATGTTAGATGGATAAAATGACAAAGATAAAGAAAATAAATTCATCCAAAAGATCCAATCAGTTCATCAAGCTATCTAAGAGCAATTAGAGAAGAGCCAAGTCAAGTATAAGGCTAGACATGAAAAGTATTGAATTAAGCATCACTTAGAAGTTGGTGATTTGGCTTGGCTTCACATAAATAAAGAATGTCTCAAAGGAGAACATAACAAGCTCAAACCAATTAGGCATGGCCCATTTAAAATTTTGGAAAGGATTGGTAATAATGCTTTCCAATTAGAACTACCACCTTACATGCAGATGTATTAAGTAGTAAATGTTAAAAATTTGAAATTATATTAGCCACCTATGATCATGGATCCAGGTTAGAATATTCAAGTACCCTTTATAGATGATTTTGCTCCTGAATATCTTGATAAGTTGCATGAAGACATGATTCTCGACAGGAAGATAAGGACATCACGCAGATAAGAGGTTGAATACCTAAGAGTTGGACTAAAAGGAAAAAACCAAGCAACGCAAGGTGGATGAAAATTGGAAAAGTGAGGGAGTTGTACCCTTACTTCTTTTTAGAATAAAACCAACCTTTTGGTGGTTCAAAAGCTTTTTAATAGAGAGGAGTGATTGAAAAGGATCCTCACATTGATCTGATAAAATATTCTGTAACCCTGTTTGAAACATTCCAATTTCTAAGAGCTCATTGAGATGAATTTAATGCATTTTGAACGAGGTCAAACGTACTTCGTATGTGAAAGTTATGACCAGTTGAAACAAGTAGGGTACAATGATGATGTTAGCATGGTGACTGGACATGTACTAGTAGCCCAATTAGGTCTTAACACATGTACCAATAGTATTTTGACACATGGAATGTAAAAAAAAAGGTTCCCAAGATATGCTATGAGTTTCAAAAAAAGATTGATCTTAATACCAATTCATATGGTGTTGAAACTTTTATTAAAATATTATTATTAAAAAACCCTCTTAATATGGGATTGAATCCCGTCCAAAATGTGTGGAAGCTTTATTCAAACCTAAAAACAAGGTAATGGAAGGAATCCCAATGTATTGGGTAAATAGATAATACTTCAACCCATGAAATAAGGGCCTTAGGAACATATAAAAGGCTCATTGTTGCAAAAACATATACATGAAGAGAAGAAAACTTAATTTTTTTTCCTTTAAAGGAGAGCAAGTAAGAAATAAGTGTCCTTTTATGCAGGAAGAGCAACTCCCATACAAGAGATTATTGCAGAGACTTCTTAAAGATAGAGAAGAGGTTATTTTTATAGACCAAAGTCATATTTTGGTGTAATAGTATACACAAAGTGTATTTTGCACTATTTAATAGATCAGTTCGAGTTATTTTTGGACCTAGAGACGTAACTCCTACAAAGATGAATTACGTTATCAATTTAGTTTGAATTTTCTCTATTTATATTCATTTAATTGATGTTTTTAGTTAGTATTGAACTTGATTTTAATCAAATAATCTGATTTCACGTAAAATGACATAAATTAAAAAAATTGTTATGAGTATCCAAAATTGATAAATAGTGATTGTTTTCAATTAACTAATAATTTGGATCATTGGTTCACCCTAAATTAGACAAAAATGATAAGGAAAGATTATTCACATGCAAAATGCCACACAAAACTCACAACCTCTCCAGTCTTGCATAAACATCCAATTTTTTTGTTGTCATGCCCAAATTTTTTTTCCACCACATAACTTAAACACACGCAAACAATCACTAACCTTTTTTATATCCAACACATTGATCATGCATGTATTGATGAACGACTGAAAGCTTAGACAACTTCACAGGATAACAGGTAGATGCTATGGTGCCCATAGCTAATGAAACTGTTAATTGTTTGTCTTAGTGATATAGTCGCATGCAATATTATGAACATATTTGGTGGTGTCAAACCGATTACACTGGACAAGAGGAATCCAATGCCACACAAGATTCCATGAGAAGGAACTAAGTTCTGTTCTATTCGAATGTTATGACCATCAATGTCGATGAAGGAATGCGACTCTACGTAAAAGTCAATATGTAACCAAGCAAACCATTCCCACACGACCAACAAAAAACACATGATCACAATGACAGAGGATGTGATCCATTACAAATTGTTGATTCACTGTCCCGAGATACACAACCCCAAGGTACGAGACCGTAATGTAAGTCAAAAGACTACAAGTTGTGCAAAGTTTAATATTAACCTTATTCAAACCTCTGTAAACTCTGGATGTGAAATAGACAAATAATTCTAGTGTGTTGTGGTAAAACTACCACAAACAAGGCACAAACAAGCTTAACTAGCACATTTCACTGCTAAATCACAGCCCTACGATTTTCCCTTAAAATGACATTAGAAAGAGCACCTCCACAAGGATAAGTAAATTTTCGTCAATAAATACCAATTCCATTATCTACAGGGTCCACCTATGAACTCACGAACCAAAAAACAGCCAAAATATACTTGCATTTCAAACTGGTTTTGGTGAAAAGTGACTGCATTACCTAGAATTTTCTGAATGATTGGGGTTTAAAAATGAGTTTCTAAAAACAACAAACCTATTTTTAATGTTTAACAGTCCCATGTGTAAAATAAACATCATGGAATATATAACCAGACTGTGTAGAAATCTTGCAACGATCTTCAGAATAGGCTTTCCAAAAATAGTAAACCCAACCAAAAGAGTTAAAATGAAGTTCTATGGAAAATGTAAAGGTTAAAATAAACACTATCAACATTTTTTTTTTTTTTTGATACATTGCACTTAGCTATTTTTGGCAGGCCGGTATCAAATCGACTCTGCAAGCTGAAAATGAACAACAGGGGCATAATATCGGTGAAGAACTCTTAAAATGGGCCCCCGAACGACACCTCGTCAGGATAAAATAAAACTAGTTGAGTTAATCTCTAGTTTGGTAAAATAAGATGTTCCAAATCTTGTTTTCCATCAACTATGAGCTTAAGCATTAATTTAAGACCGTTCTTCGGCTGTTCTAAATGGATAAAGTGGGTATAACTTCTACTCTTACATAAATTGTTTTGCTAAATGGAACCACTAACACACCGAGATTAATTCTAAAACACAAAGGACTGAAAAAAATATCAATTATCTTTTTTTCTGGTTCAAATGTTCGCATTGCTCATCGGAGTTATATGCCATTTTTTCATACCATTCATAATTCGAAGGCAAAACAAGGAATGTAAACCCATATCTCGTCTCTACAAGAAATTATCTACGAATGGTCCACTAAGTCCACAATAATCTAAACTTCTTAGGAGTGCTTTCAAAGTTAAAAGGTTTAAGCCATTATCCTTTTTGAGTGAAGGCTCACAAATGATTAACCGTTTTATGCACTATAAGTAACTGATAACTGTTCATCATCAAGCAATTCCAAATTATTTGTTTCCATTTCAGGATGAACATTGTGCATTTGATATCTTTTACTTTCTATATCAAACAACCTCTCAAACTATCTCAAACTACAATTATAATAAAAATGTAGAGAGTTACATCTAGTATTAAATTAATGTTTTACAATCTGGTAAATCAAGTCTATACGTCTAACTCAAAAACTCAATGAGCTTCATTGATTCATTCAAATACCTTAATCAACTTGTTTATTGTCCATTAAGAGGAAACAAGATTATCAACAATGAAAACAATAGTTTTCAAACACAATATGAAGATAATTTCAAGGACAAACTTAGGGATTACATTTTACTTCAACGAAATAGTAGAAACATATTCAAGTGCTATAAATTCACACATAAGACGAACAATATACATATTATTTTGCTACATTTACAACCTTACTCAAGAAAATATATTTCTATTTCAATAGTAATTTACAAGATATTTCAAAACATAAATAACATTTGTCTATATCTCTACCAAAAATTCAAAATACAGCTCTATGCTTATTTATCCAAATGATCAAAACTCTTGTCGAACCCTACAGTTCACAACAATCACTACAGCTGTTAAAAACAACCACAAAGCCTCCCGTACAAAGACGAGTTTAAACAATATTGTCTACTATTACACTCAGCTCTAAAAGCAATGAAACTACTTACAACTGTCTTCAGGCAACTCTAGGCCCTCCTCTATCTACTATGCATCTCCCCAAACTTGTCAATTCTGTATGTTTTTAACTCACATAGAGACTGGCGCTCCTAGAGAGGTTTGAAATGTAAAGGAAAAACAAATTATAAAAATTGTACAGCCACCAAATGACCCCCAACTAGACAATAAAATGTTTATAGTTACCTCGAGCGTAACAAAGACTCAAAATCCCATATTGAAAAACTCATTATTACCACAAGCTTGAAATATGAAATCTGTGGGACTCAAAGTGGTCACGGATAATGCCAGTGGAATAAAAGAACCTAGATGACAACTAACATCTTGCGTTCTTTGAACACACCGAGATTGCCAAGGGTAATGACTCGATGTAAGGGTATTACATTAGTTCTCTTGGCTTACAAAATTATGTGCAAGTAACTCACAACTCCTGAAATCTAGAGCATTTCACAAAGCATTAATTGTAGCTCCTTCAGCCTCATGTCAACTTAGCTCATAGATTTATTAACTTCTATAATGTCATGCATTGCTGTGTATCATTTGCAACTCCTATAATGCCGCATGCCACTTTGAAATCTCGCAACACTTCTCCACATATATATCTTTCTTTCTAGCATACATGTTTTTGTAGTTTTGCATAGAGACTTTATGATCTACATCCACTTGTCAACATCCCACTACCATTCAACAAGACGAGTGGCACTCTCCATGCATGTGCCATGCCAAACCATCTGTCAATGTAACACACACTAGACGTTCAACCACCACATATATAAGAAGTCTAACCATCACTCAAGAGGAAGATGAACCACTCTTGTTAGTATTCTTCTTCATAACCATCATGAGTTGTAACCAATTTATTTTAATGATATATTGTAAGGCATCCAATAGAAAAAGGGGAGGCAATTGTCCTCTTTCCTAATTGGCTATTTCCACAACATCCTGAATACTTACATGCCTCAAGTATCTTTTATCAATCGGCCATATTTCCCACATGTTAACATGTTATTTGTATCTAACATTTGGATGATCATATTCTAACAAGAAAAAATAGTTAGGATGTGTCATCCTCATTATTGATTATAGAATATTTCTCTCATCGTCTTTCTGGTCACTCGTACTCTAGGCAAATCAACAATGACACCTTCCCCTTCTTATCATAGGAGAATGCTCTCCTAGCCTCATTTTGCATTGCACACATATTTAATTTTACATATTATTTCATCTTGAATAGAAGTGGCACAATCATGCCAATATCATGCATTAAATGTATAATGTTTGTTCTTGCATCTATTTTTTAGATTCCATTATATTTTTCACAATTTGTAACTCTATTTGAGCATATCTGTCTAGTTTAAATAATTGTAGCCTTTTCTGATAGGAACCTAGGTTCACAAAGCTCTGACACCAATTGTCAGAATTAAGAGCACACTTGATTACCTTTGTATAAGCAACTAAACACTCTCCCTTGATCTTGCAACAACCTGCACATCAAAAAATCTTACTTACCGTGTAGATCTCCCCTGATCTTGCTATACCATAGATCAACCTGGTTTTGCACACTTGTAAACCTAGATCTTACAATCGAAAGGATCTCTTCCTTGTCCTTGATTACAATACAGCCCCATGGGCCTATTATATAGATCCCATGAAAACAATAATTATACTTCTAATTACAATAATTAGAAATGCAGACTCAAGACTAAAATTAGTCTTTTACATGCAAACAAACTGTTTGTCTAAAATAAGACCAATTTTGGAAGTGCATGCAAACACATGCACACACAGGCTGCCGACGTCGATGCATGTCTGACCGATGTCGGCCGACCCATAATCGACGTCGGTTACTACGAACACTAAAGATGACTGATGTCAGTTGCGCTGTCGATGTTGGTTTCTCTATAACTCAACAATACCTGAGAATCCACTAAACTGATTTCTAGTGCTTCTTTCTCGGATTGACCACAAACTTGCTGACAACACCCACTGCTTGGGCAACATCAAGTCTAGTACACATGTACTCAACCTCATCATGTGAATTGAGACACTGTTCTGTGAACTGTCCATCCATAGGTGTGCTAACCAGTTCTGCATCTTGCATATTGAACCTCGCCACTACCTTATTCACACAATCATCTTGAGACAACATCAATCTGTGATCTTCCCTGTCTCTAGGAATACTCATGCCAAATAATTTTGCTGCTTCCAAATTCTTCATGGCACACCTCTGAACTAACTTTACCTTTAGCTTAGCAACTCCCTGCATGTGTGACCCTGCAACAAGCATACACACAACATATAGTAACAAGATAATGTAGCTAATATTATCCAACCTGGTAAATAAAACACAATGGTTACATTGACATTGACTAAAGCCATGCTTTGTCATACACCTGTCAAACCTCCATTGTCCTGCAGCCTATTGAAGACCATATAACCTGGCCTTCTATCTCACGTGTCCATTCTCTCTCTTCTTTAACTTGGGAATCCATTTGTCTTTTAGTGCTTTCTTTTTGGCTGACAACTCTACCAAATCTCTCATTTGGTTCTCTTCCAAGGAATCAACTTCCTCATTCATGCCATGCACCCACTGTTTCCTAGATTCTACCTGCTCTGCTTCTTTAAAACTTCCTAGTTCTTGACCATCAGTAAGCAAAAAGTAGTATAAAGAAGGGGAATAATGAATTTGAGACTTACTTACCCTTTCAGTCCTCCATATGGGCGTTTGAGACTCCTTGATAGCTTGCTGTCTGCCCAAAATCTATTCTGACAGTGACCGACCTCGATCACCTCTCAGTCTGCATCCAACCGACGTCAGTTCCATGCGACTTACCTGACTATTGACGTCAATTCCCTGATCAACGTCAGTGTCTACCTGATCACTGACACTGGTTCTCTAACCGACGTCGGTGTCCACCTACCTGACACCACTGACTCTGGTCTGTACATGACTGACATCGGTACCTGCCTGTTCAATGTTGGTTCTACCTGACCGACATTGGTAACTGTGTTTTCCTGTGAGTGATGACTTTTTACCCGCGAGCTTACTTTGAATCAAAACCTTGTTCAAATTGCCCTGCTCAGAATTATTCAGCCCCTTGAGCTGATCTCTATCCATCATCTTCTCCTTGAAAACTAAGGCTTTCCTGTTCTTGTCAAAAATATCAGATTTCCTTTTTATGCCATAAACCCGATCCTTTCTTGTAGCATGTGTTTCAAGAAACCTCACTTTCTTCTGTTGCTTACAAAAATCTTGATCTATACTTTCTGGATCTGAACTCTAACCCCTTTGACTCAAGAACATGCATCCCCTTCTTATTCATGTGACCAAGCCTACGGAGCCACATCTTTGCATCTACATCTGAAGTAGATAAACCAGAAGGAGAATCAGTAATACAAGTAGATAGATAAAGAGTACCCACTTTATTAGAGCACCCCTATGCCTAGTCAAGACTTGTGATGTGTAGATGATGATAGATGCAAACCTAGCAGTTCCTTATCATTCCTCATAGTTTGATTCAACATACTTGTTTGATATCTTTGAGAATCACATTAAAGGATTTGGTTCCAAGTTCTAAATAAAATGGGCTATGAAGTTTAAGGCCTATGGAAAATGGACCACGGCATCATCAAATCCCTTTAGATTGAGACGAAATCACATAACATGGGTCTTGGCTACACTAGTTGCAGTGCAATCAGAGAAAGTTTCATACACTTCTCCCCATAGTCAAGTGCAAGCATTGCTTCAACATCACACTCTATGTAACATTGTCCTAGTGTTTCCACTTTCATGCTATTTTCATCATCCTAGCATCTCTCCAAGAAAATTTAAGAAGTCATGTGAGCATCCTAGCAATACTCCATGCATAATTCATTGTTTCAACATGTGTAAGTTTTATTATCACACTCTGTGTAGAAGCAACTATAGGTACACATGAAGGATTATCAATAAATACCTAAAAAATAACCGTACCAAATATGGTGCAAATCTCAACATAAGCCAACATAACAACAACAATGCATTAACACCATGGCTCAACTATGCAAGCTGTGAAGACATTCTCGATGAAGATGCACATTGCACTCCCTAGTTACATGCAACCATTGCCATTGTAAAATTCATAAAACTCAGCAATGTTAGATCTTCATCCTTCTAGACTTTGTGGAAGAATAAGACATTCCTTGTTCACTTGTTAGTTTGTAGACATTTCTATGCAAATAGCTATGATTTCATTGAAAGTGCATTGTGGGTGGATGGACATTGCCATGGAAAATTTATCTTCTTTGCAATGTTCTTACAAGTGAAAAGCATTACACATCAGTAAAATGTTGGATAAAAACACATCAATTTTTACATCTATTCATACATCAGTACTTGCATTGTGCACCTTGTTTCAATAGGGAATTATGTACCAAGACTTGTACAACTCATCACCATTAGTATGCCATCTTTACATCATCTTGAACACATGTAGGAAGATTCATAGTTCTTCATAAAATTATAGCATACAATTTTCTCAATTCCACATTGTATCTTAGAGTTTTGATATTGGACATCAAACTCATGTTGCACTGCTCTAGACATTACTTATATCAAGTGCTACTCGATTAGTTCACCTTGAGCTCGACAACATTAGTATTACATTTCACTATTCTAATTTATTTGGCCTAAAATCTAAAATACTATAACATTGGTGTCACATTGCATTGTTTTGATTTGGCTCACCCCATAATCATCACAACTACACCATGATTTCAAGATTAGTGGTACAACCTTCATTGACTTTAGGTTTGGTTTTTATAGCTAACTCAAGAAAAAGAGAATGATTCGTACATAGTTGCATAGAGTTTTTCAACTTCTTCCTTGTGTATCTTCTACTTGAATTCACCATTATAATAAATTTTTGAAAGACTCGAGAGTGTTTTCAGAGCTCACAATGCATCAACACTAATCTTTAGTTGGGTGAACTTCTAGATTGCAAGTCGAGCTTTTCAAAAATATATTATGGTCCTCTATCAGAGTATACCCAAAAAATCATGTGCATTCTAAGTTACCTCACACCATCTGATTAGTTCATGTTGAATCAATAACATCATAGTCAAACATTCTTTGTTTTATGCTTCACTTGATTGGCACACCTTGAGGTAGTGCATGATCACAAGGACATCCAAAATTTGATCGACACACAAAAATGTGTGCCATCATTCCAAAATTGGTGTCATATCTTTATGCACTGCTCAGCTTGACCAGATCACCCCTAAGCTGGCACAAAATACTAATTAAATATTGTGTGTATGCACAATGACACATAACACTTGTAACCTTTGCATTCTTTTACAGTCATGCACTTTTTAGTTCTCACAATTTATACAATTCCATGTAAGTGACTTAAACACTCACAGATCCCACAGTCTTGCACATTTCACAATGCAATGCTCATAGCTCCTGTAGCCTCATGTCAACTCAACTTGTAGGATTTATAGCTTATGTAATGCCATGCATATCTATGTACCATTTGTAGCTCTGAAATGTCGCACACTATTTTGCAATCTCACAATATTTATTTACATGTGCATCTTGCTTTCTAGCATATCACGTGTCTTTGCAGTTATACTTAGAGCCTCTATGATCTATGCCCATTTGTAAGAATATCACTACCATGCATTACACTCGGTGGCACTCTCCACACATGCACCATGTTAGAGAATCTGTTAGCATACCACACACTAGAATTTAAATAGACACATTTACAAAAAGTCCAACCATCACTCGTGAAGAAGATGAACCGCTCTTGTAACTGTTCTTCTTTATAACCATCATCAATTGCAAATAATTTCTTGTAATGATATATTATAATGAATCTGATATAAAATGGAAGGCCATTGTCCCCTTTGTTAATTGGATATGTCGACAACATACTGAACACTTACATGCCTCAAGTATCTTGTATTAGTCAGTGATCTCTCCCACATGTTAGCATGCTCTATGTATTTAACATCTGAATGGCTATATTCTAATCAATATAAATTAGTTAGGATATGTCATCTACCTTCATGATCACATGAGATTGCTCTCCTCTTCTTTTTGGTCACTTGTAATTTGGACAAATCAACAAGGATGTATTCTCGTTCTGATCATAAGATCATGCTCTCATAGCCTCACTGTGCATTTTATGCATAGAAAATTTTCCGTATTCCTTCATTTTGAATAGAAGTGGCACCATTTGGCCAATCTCATGCATTGTGAATGTGTAATGGTTGTTCCACATCCATTTCATAGATTCCATTACATGTTCTACAATTTGAAACTCTATTTCAATATATTTGTCTAGTTTAAATAGTTGTATTGTCCTCTAAATAACCTTTTACACTAAGTACAGATCAACAAACCATGAATCATAATTTAGACTTCCAATGTGCATGCTGATAAAGGAGCATCTGGGTTCACAAGTAATCCTACATCAAACAAAAAAATTTAGTGTATAAAATAAGTAGTTGTAGCTGTGTACAAAATTCATTGTTTACGAGTAAGTCATTTTGTGTGCACATGTTTCTCTCGCACATCATTGTTGGTGATGCAGAGCTTGGAGTCTCCTATGAATATTTTGTGTAGGTCTATGTAAAGGTTTTTTCAAGTATTTCATAAGTTTGGAGGTTCAACTCAAAGGATTTATAATATTGTGATGCCAAAGTGATTGTGTGTAACTTTATTTTGATAAGTTTGCAATATTTTATAGAGTAGTAGTGCTACATAACACTGTGATGGTGAGGATTCTTGAAAACCTAAAAGTGGACTTCTATGTGAAACTTTTGGTTGTGAATCATTGTAAATTGATTTTGCAAGTTGTGATCTCCACACAATATCATTTTGGAATGTGAAAGGTCTTATGAATAAATTTGGCCATTGAACATAGGATCTATTTCAAGTTCCCAACCATTCAATTTAATGCCTTGAAGCATGGATAGTTGTTGAGAGTTATTTTAATGTCATGTTGTGAGGTGTTATGGGTCTTTGGGATTTTATTGAAAATTTAATTTTTATTGCACATATTGAGGTGTTATGAGAATTTAATGACTGTAGTGGGTTATTAAGCTAGCTGAGAGCATTAATGCAAGTATTTGGTTGTGTATCTATATAAACATATCCAATTTATAATATGCCCAAGGTTGTGGGTAAAAGAATAACAATGTAGCATCTAAAAGTGTAGTATCGTGTGTAACCTATATATTTGCATAGCACCCACTCAAAAAAATACCATGAGAAGCACGTGTGTAAATCATGAATATGAAAACCTATATCATAGGTATATATATATATATATATATATATATATATATATATATATAGATAACCATAAATAAAGCAATACTTTTTATTTTTACATTTTATAAATGTTTTTGGTATTTTTATAATTTTTTTTATAAAATATTACCCCTTGGTGGGAAATTTAAGGCAATAGGTAAATCATGTGTTATAAGGTTCCATATATATAAAATATGTATCAATAAATTCCTTGGAGTGTATATGGGTATGATGCCCTTATTGGAAGTGTATTATTCATGTACACCAATGTGTGTAGAATCTAGGCATGTATAAATCAATTACAAGAGTTATAATGTTTCTAAATGTAAAATGTGTTTAGGGCATAACGGACCATTAATGTAGTAGTGGAAGGCCCATATGCAATGTGGATCCATAAAATAAGATAATATCAATGAGGCTCAAGGAGACATAATGTGTATTATGCCCTTATACACAATATGAGATATAGATAGATATGTAATCATGTAATGCCCAATATTAATGTAATGTCATAAGAAAAATGTCACGTTGCACCTAGTGGAAATATATAGATAATAGGCTCAATGGTGAGAAGGATAAATAGTATCCCGAAATAAATGCTTTGTATGTGTAAGATAGGTAAAAATTAAGCTCAAGGAGATAGGTGGGGGTATGGTTCCCCCAATATTAAATCAAAATGTGTGCCATGTAGGCAAAGTTCCCATAAGAGAGTTATGTATATAATATTGAATCAAAAGTATAGTAGTATAAGCATGGATGAGATGTTACTAATGTGCAATATGTAGGCAAGTATCGATCATAATGGATGTAGTATAATAAGTGAGAAAATAATCATATGCATGATGTGTATCATGATAATGTAGGAAGAGATATATGCCATATGGATCATGAATAATAAAGGTTCCAAGGACATGTGGCAACCAATCAAGGGAGGGTACATAGAGAACAAGCATAGCATGTACGTATTGTGAAAATAGACAAGTAAAATGTCAAATTAGTAAAATGAAATAGCCCAAAATAGGGTGGAAAGAAATTATGCAATGTCATAAAACCAACAAGGATAATTGTTTAATCAATTAGAAAACAAATTAATAAGATTAATTTACAAGATAAAAGACTGAAGCTCATAGTAAGTAGGCATTAAAACTATCCAATGATATGATCACAAGTGGAAGCATCAAAGTATATGATTGTGGTGCATGGTCATGCATAAGTTGTAGTATGAGAAGGTGATGGATCCACATCAATCATGTCATCATCATTAAATCCAGTGCATTAAGATATATCATTGTAATAAAATTTGTCCTCTATAAGAGATGGAGTGAGGAAATAATCCTCAAATTCTTATAGTTACTCTATAATATCATTACTATTATATGTTTGATTGTGTACCCACTCTTGAGATAAAACCATATGCACTTTGGGATGTTCTTATTCAGTTGTTTTTCCATCTCTTAAAATTGAAATAGTCTCATCTTGGAAACAAAATGTACTATTATCATGAGTCTCATCTAGGGTTACATCCATTAATTCTATCCAAAGAGTTCCTAATACAACATTGTATTTGAGCAAAGGGGATTCAACATGAAAGGTGGAAAGATGTGTTTTGAGACTAAGAGATATAGGTAATTAAATGTATTAAAATTTTGGACTAGCCAGGATCAAACACATCTATCCTAGATATATTTCACACTAGATAGAGAAGATATATACAACACAAAGATTTGGGTACAAAAATACCTCTCTATTGTATACCTTGCACTAAACTAGCAACAATGCATAAAACCTCTCATTTTCTCTTTTCCATTCCATTGTTGAAAGTGAGGGAGAGCCTTGTTTTAATAGATCCTAGATTGTCTTATAAATTCAATTGGTTGTATAAAGTTTATATTGGTGTGTAACATAGACTTTTGAGCAAGTTACCATGTTTGCAAATTGGACTTTAGTGCAAGTTATCATGTGTGCAACTTGGAATTTAGTAAAAGTTGTATACACATAATATTTTTAAACTTTATTAGTTATTGACACTTTCTCTCTTGCAACAACCTATTGAGTTTCATTCTTCCTAAGTGCATGCCTTAAATATTGCACTGGAAAAGGGGTGAGCAGGTCATTGGTGCTTTACGAGAGATATTATTGCCTATTTATCAGTCCTACATCCATTCTAACTTCATCAGATTTGATCTCCTAAGTTATCTCCTTATATCTTAGATCCTTTAGCTATATCAAGACCTATAATTTTATACTATATTGGCCATTTAATGTAGTTTTATTTATTATATGTCCTTTCCCAACTACATCGATTAGATCAATGTAGTTCTGAATGTCTCAATGCAAGCTTTATAACTAATAAGCCTAGCTGACCTAGTTCGAGGCTAGTCAACCTATTTAGGACTAAATCATGCTAGATGTTATCATCATCTTAGTCTTAGAGAGGGATTAGGATCATTCACCCTTATAAATACAAGTTACCATTTCATTCTAAGAGGGAAGGACATTCATTTTTCACATTGTTATTACTTGCACCTTTGCCTTAAGTATATGGTTTGAGGAGTTATTTCTTAGATCTTGTCTTTAAGGAAGGCTTATCTTGTGGAATCTTAGATGCAATAGGATTCCTTTTAACATAGAGCTTGATTCAATATTTGAGATCCAAACAACCACAAAAATATATTATAAAGCACCATTGGCCAAGATGGATATTGAGGCTCGACAAGTCTTGTTTAAGGTAAGTATATTCTAACCCTATCTCTTTCATTTGATAGATAAAAGTTTCATAATTGCTTGGTTAAAGAATATATATCTAATTGTTTAAATTTTCTCTACACTTATACTTAGTGTGGCTATAAGCTATCCTAGGCCCCCATTTTCCTACCATTGATCCTTGCCCATTTTAATATGTTTCTAACCCTTCCCTCTTTACTTACATTGCTTGATTAAAATATTATATTGCTTACAAAATAGAGACCTAGTTAGAGATACTTCAGTTTGTTGATTGCCTAGAGTCTTTAAAACCCTTTCTTTTGATATTGTGTTTTAGGTTCTCTTGCTAGGTTTGTGGATCCATTTGGTCATATTTGAATTCATTAAGTATCAATGTGCTCTCTTTGATTTACCTTCTTTGAATTTAGATTTTTAGATATGATAGTTGCAGGTTAATCCTAGCTCATTGCATACATTTTGGTGAACTTGACATGAAGCTAACCATTACCTTTACTTCTTCAGCCACCTATATTGAATAGATTGATACAGTTCTATTTATACATTTTTAGAAAACCATTTCATCTATGCAATGCAATTTTGTATTCAGATCTATTTTCATCCAACTGTATCAAATGAATCATTAAAGTTTTGTCCTATTATTTTCACCCAAATTTATCTCTAGGGAACTATATTGAACATGTTGATATAGTTATATTTAGGCATCTTTTCATGTAATTATTTTGGTAAGCATGATACACATTTTCCTCTAATAAACTATATCGAATCAATAGATATAGTTTGGTTCAACTCTATTTATAGCCAACTATATCAATTTATTTGATATAGTTATGTATTTTCATTTTTGCTTCTTTCTAAGCCTTTTTCTAGTGAATTGCATTGATCTATTCGAATCAGTTCTGTACTAATATGTAGAAGGTATTTTCCACAGTGAGTTAAATTATGATATTGCTATCAAGATTCAACTATGTAGTTTTTGAGTCAAACTCATCGACCCATGTTTCATGAGTAGTGGTTCACATGAACCCATCTCTCAAGAGAATGAATGGTCCACTTAGCACTCATTTCATCTAGGTGATGATCATAGGGGTGAAGCATTGGGCCTTCCCAGGAGGTCACCCATTATAGTATTACTCCAACTAAAACATGCTTAACCATGGAGTTTTATCTAAGGTTAATCCCACTTAGCTTGCTACCCTATTTTCAAATAAGATTAGTCTCCATGACACTCCCCCTATCGATAACCAAGAATTATAATAAGATCAGGCTCCACCATCCAACAATCTTACACATGGAGACCGATTGCTGCAACTTCACCACTAAAACTCTTCCTTAGAATTTTCTTTAAACTTTGACCCTAGAATGTTTCTCATCTTCCTTGTTATCCTTGAGGACCTATTGAAACTAAAAAAATCTCTAGCTTCTCCTTTGTGACTAATTTTGTTATCATATCTACATAATTTTGACTCGTATAGATCTTTTCCAACTTCAATTGACCATCCTTCAAAACTGAATGAATGAAGTGATACCTGAGTTATATATGTTTGGTTCTTGAGTGGAATGTCAAGTTCTTTGCAAAATGAATCACACTTTGGATATCACTATACAACATACAATCTTCCTGCTTATGCCTCAATTCTTCCATGAATCGTTTCATCCATATCATCTCCTTTCTAGCTTTTGTAGCTACAACATACTTTGCCTATGTAGTTGGCAAATCAACTATCTTCTATAATTTTGAAATCCAACTAACTACTATATCACCAACAATGAAAACATAACTTGTGGTGCTCCTCTTCTATCTAAGTCTCCAGTTATGTCTGCATCAACATATCCTTGTAAGGTAACATTTAAACCTTCATAACACAATCATCTATCAATAGTCCCTCTCAAGTATCTAAGAATCCACTTGGCTACATCCCAATGCTCTTTTCATAGATTATTCATATTTGGTCTCGTGCACACCATAACATACATTAAACTTCCAACTGCTGAAGTAAATGGAACTTTAGACATGTAATTGATTTATTCTTATATTTTAGGGCACTGTTCCTTGCTTAATTTTAAGTTCCCTCCCAAATTTGTACTTACAGGTTTTGCATCTTGCATATTGAACTTGACTAACACCTTCTTGATGTACTCTTCTTGAAACAATATGATTTTATATATTTTTTGTCTCTTGTTATTCTCATACCAAGGATTTACTTTGCATTACCAAAATCCTTCATTGCAAATGAATTTTCTAATTTTATTTTGAGATCATTTATATCCTATATGTTAAACCCTGCAAAAATCATGCATCTACATATAATAACAAGATAATATAGCTGCCATCATGTAATCTCTTAAAATAGACACAATGGTTAGAATGACATCTGCTATAACTGTGTTCTATCATAAACATGTCAAATTTCAAATACCACTGCTTTGGAGCTTGCTTTAGACCATACAAACTCTTCTTCAACTGACACACAATTTTATCCTTATCTTTTACTTTGTATCCCTGTGGCTACTCCATATATATTTCCTCCTCCAAATCACCATGAAGGAAAGCAATCTTCACATCTAAGTGTTCAAGGTGTAAAACTTCTACTACTATCAAACTTAAAAAATTTCTTATGGAAGGCATTTTTACAATTGAAGAAAATATTTCATCAAAATCAATACCTTTAGTTTGTGAAAACCCCTTTACAACAATTCTAGAATTGTACCTATTTTTGCCTCCATCTTCTTCCTTCAACCTATAAACTCATTTATTCTGCAATGCTCTTTTACTTGCAAGCAATTAAACTAAATCCCATGTTTGGTTATGTAACAAGGAGTCCATCTCCTCTTTCATGCCTTGCTCTGACTTCTTTTTGGTTTCTACCTACATTGCTTCTTCATAGATTTATGGCTCACCACCATCAAACAATAATAAATAATAAAGTGAAGGAGAATATCATTTAGGGAGTCTACTTACTTTGGTAGATTTTCTAACTACATGTTTCAGAGTTTGAGGTACTTGTTGTAGTTGTTGCATATTCTAATTTTTTAGCACTTTTAGTATTTCATATCTAGTGATTTCATCAAGTACTGCATATTCAATATTTGTCTTTCTTGTTTCTTTCCCTGTAATTGATCTCTGTACATGACCTTCTCATTAAAGATCATATCTTTACTCCTAATGATTTTATGATTTTCAAAATCCCATAAATGGTAACCAAAATCATTAATTCCATATCCAATAAAAGTACATTTCTTGGATTTTGTTTCAAGCTTGGCTCTATTTTATTTATAAATATGGACAAATGCTTCACAATCAAAAGTCTTTAAAAAAAATAATCTACTTTTTTACCTGTCCATGCTACTTCTAGAATGCCACCATCCAAAGGACTTGAAAGCCCTCTATTTATTGAATAAAAATCAGTATCCATAACATTTGTCCAAAAAGGTAAGGGCAACCCTGCATGTAATCTCATGCTCTTTGCACGCTCCATGATTGTCTTGTTCATCCTTTCTGACACACCATTTTGTTGTGGTGTTCTTGGAACCGTCTTCTCTCTATGAATCCCATGGGATGAATAATAATTATCAAATTCTTACTATAGTAATCACCTCCATTGTCTGATCTAACACACTTCAACATATTTCTTATCTCATTCTCAACCAAAGCTTTTCATTTCTTAAAAGTATTAAAAATATCAATTTTTTTTCATATGCAATAAACCCAAGTTTTTCTAGTTGCATCATCAATATAATTAACATAATAAGAAGATCCACTAAGGGATAATACCTGAGCTAGCCCCCATAAATTTATATGCACAAGCTCTAACTTTTCATCCTTCTTTGTCTTCCCAACTTTGAAAAATTTGACTCTCTTCTATTTTCCATACACACAGTACTCACAAAAGTCCAAATCCACCTTCAAATATTGCAATAAATTTTTTGAGTAGAGAAATTGCATCCCCTTCTCACTCATGTGCCCAAGTCTGTGGTGCCATAACTTTGTATCCACTTCTATAGAAGCTAAAACAATAGAAGAGTCACCATTACCATTAGATAAATATAATGTACCTATCTTATTTTCTTTTGCTATTACCAGTGATCCTTTAGTGACCTTCCATGAATTTTCTATAAATGTAACTACGCAGCCCTCACTTCCCAAATACCCTACTGAAATTAGATTTATTCTCAACTTAGGAACATGCCTCACCTCTTTTAGCAACTATTTATTTCTATTCTGTAGTTTTATCTATATCTTACCCTTTCCTACAATTTTACAGGGTTCACCATCACCCGAATAAACCTATCCAAAATCACCTTGAACATAGTCATGAAAATATTTCTTATGAGGTGTAACATGAAATGAAGCGCCTAAATCTAACACCCAAGAATCATTAATATTATCTAAATAAAGGATTAAAGCATCTTATAACACATCACATACTACATTTGCTTCCTAATTTTTATCTTGTTGTCCATCTCCTTGTTTTCCTTTTCAAAACCAACAATCTTTCTTCATGTATCCTTTCTTCCCACAAATCCATCACACCAATATTCCTCTGGATTTGGATCTACCTTTCGTAGACTTACCATGATTCCTTTGGCCCTTTCCTCTATCCTTTTGTTTTACCTTGTTCTTCATAGTCAAAACATTACTTAATGTCTCACCTGTGCTTTTCCATCACATTTGCTCACTAAGAATAACACCAATAACATCATCAAACTTTAAAGTTTTTGAACTAGAGACATAATTACTCAAAGCCATTACCAAGCCATTCTAGCTTTTTGGTAATGAACACAGAATCAAAAGAGACCTAATCTCATCATCAAAATTTAATCCTACAGAGCTTAACTAATTTGTGATCATGTTAAATTTATTTAAATGATCAGCAACAAACCCACCTTCTAACATTTCTAGATTAAATAAATGCTTCATAAGAAATACCTTGTTGGATGCTAAGGGTTTTTCATACACTCTATCCAATGCCTTTATCACATCTACTATTGTCTTTTATTTTGAAATATTGAAGGACACCAACACTGCCAGTCACAACTGTATTATTCCTATTGTCTTTCTATCAAAAACCTACCAATCTTCATCCTTCATGGTCATCGACTTCTTTGCTATTTATCCCAATGGTAGGAAAAGATCCTTCTAATATAGATAGTCCTCTAATTGGATCTTCCATAGCTGGTATTTTTGGCCATTGAATTTCTTTACCTTAAACTTTTCTTCTTCTACCATTACTCCCACTTGAATCAGGAACCCTATTTTCTTGCAAGTTTATTTGCCAAATAAATCTATGGTTCTGATACCAGTTGTTAGGAATATTGAACACAAAGCAATATTAATAAATTAAATAAAAAAATAAAATGCAAAAATTAAAACATAATAGAGATATATTTAACGTGGTTCACCTAATATGGGCTATGTCCACACAGAAACAACCAGTCCTTATTATTTAGTCTAACAAATGAAGGGAAAAACCTACAATACATCCACTACAATATCCTCTTCACCCACACATAATATGCCACCATGATTACAATGCCCTCATATCAAAGGAGGGTTACATATTAAGACAAACTTGCATAAACATAATTTCTATCATTAGATCTGTGACCTAATAGTGAATGGTCCAAATTTACAATAAAATTACAATATTTTACCATAATGCCCCCCACACCCCCTTGTCAAGAACTGGGCATTATAATAAGATCAGGCTCCACCATCCAACATTAGCTACAAGTAACCTCATAATTGTACCACTTATTACTAAAAAGATCTTCTATGATCCCCATATTCTCTTTATTTCCTTTCATTTGAGGCACCAAAAGATCAATCACCTATGTTATATTATGTTGTGGCAACACATCATCCATGATGTCATGGTGTGTACTCTCCATCATGTTCCTCCATTGAGCCTCATCTACCATTACATCTACAAAACACAATCCAAAATAACATTAGATCTCATATATAATTAAAACATCATACATATATCTAACATATACTTCTATATATCCAAGTAAAATATAAATAATCAACATAACTCATTTTACTCATCCACAATAGTACCATCTACTCAGTCGCCTATCACCTCCAATATTTTGTGGATCTATGGAGGTACAAAGCATCTATATTATCCCATCTAGATGAAATAATCATGTCATGCCTCACGACATACTCATCACACTATCATCCAACTAGGTGATGGCTTAGTGATAGGATCCCCTTATTGTAGTTATACTTGACACTATCTCTATAGTTGTAACCATAATTGTGGCTACTACTATTTTTGATTAACCACTATTGCTCCCCCTCTTGTATCATGTTCTCCATGTTGTCACCTCTACCATTATCTCACTACACTAAGACAAAGAGGCCATATAATAGGTACCTTAGCAGGTACCCCTCCACCTCCCACATCATGTCGTTCTCTCACATAGCAAGCCAAAAATGTTGAGATAACTAGAGGAGTGGTTGGGCGTGGCAACCCAAGATGATATGGTACATGATAAAATGAATAAGGCTTTACCCACCATGGGTAGTGCCATGTAATCCTCACTCGTCTCTATGTCTGAATAGTGGATGGCCATATGGTTAGGTATCCAATGATCTATAATCAACAATATTCAAGTGTTGTAATAGCAAAAATCACACTTGTAATTAGATCGAAACCTTAATTCAATGATTTACTCAAAATTGACATTTTAATTGATTAAAAAATTAAAATTGATTTTTAAATATCCAAAATAGACATAATTTGAAGAGTGTAATAAAATAAGAGATAATAATTGATAGAAAATACCAAATGATTTGATAATGGAGTTCAGCTATAAAGCCTACGTCTCTAGATCTGTTATAAAGGGGGATCACTAATTAATTGTAGCAAAATTGCTTTAAAATAATAAGTCTTAAAAAATCATCTTACAACTTTCAAATCTATCTTAGAGAATCTCTCAAAACTATATTAATTTGTTCAAGTCACAAAATCTATCTTTGTTTCTCTCCACACTCTTTACATGCTTTGGAAACACTATTCATGTCCAAAACTTGTATCCAAATACAACTTGACCCCTTTATTTATTGTTTGCTCTAGCATCCCAATTGCTTGGGAGCTTATCTTTTTACCTCAAATAACAAGGTTCGAGTCCCTACTCCATCAGTTTTGGTGGTCATATAAATCATATATCCCACATTTGGGAAAATGATAAGGTAAGTTTGTTTTAAATACCATGATGTACGTGGTAACCATTGCCAAGTGATTGGCATTGCCTTCAATTTCATGGAAATGTGATGGCAAGTGAGGTATGTGGGAACCATGTGGCATGGAACATAGAGTCTTGTGGCATATGTATGGGAAGAATGAGGGGTCACATGGAAAGTTGGATAAAATGTTATAAGTGGCATGAAATTTAATTACATAATATAAAATTAGATCATATCGAATGGTGGCAAGCCATGTGGTGGATTGAGGACCCACCACATAGTCTGATCTCCATTTTCCACTTGTTGACATTCATCGATTGTTGACCTCTTGTCGCTTGTCGACAAAACCCAATTTGTTTTATTTGTCCGAAATGATCTTCCAGATGCCATAACTCATGCATACGGGCTCCATTTTGAAAACCATAAAATGCATCAAAAATCTCTCAATGAGACCTTTACCATTGAATTGATAAACCTATAATTTGAAGACTTTATTTTTGGAGTGAAATATAGATCCTCCTAAATCATCCATAATTCCTCAATATGGTACTAGATAATTTGATCACATTGTACTATTTATAAAGATGACATATGTGCAATGCAACACACCATATGGTCATGTGTCCTCCTCTACACTCATGAGATGTCATAATCCACATGATGGGGAAACGTTGTTAACCTGTACATTGGGAACCACTCATAGATCCAGCTCCCCAAAATAATAACATGCCACATAGTCTGATGGCCTCTAGATAAAATCTCATACAAATAATGCACTACCTATACACAAATCACATAACCTAAATCATACAATGTTCCATGTTCTAACATAGAGTGACACGGTCTATAATATACAGGGGAACTCTCTAATTTAACTTGTGATAGATCATTCGAGCTATCACAAGTCTAATAATGACCTTTTAGATATTTGAGATGTTTAATAAATATGCATCAAATAAATGTATGAGAAACACTCACTCATCATATCTCTATGATCCTTTAGCCCACAAAGCTAAGGATTTCTTATCATCTATCTAAATCACTACAACAACCATCCCATTTTCTAGAATACATCAGCCATGTACATTACTACATCAACCATCTATCACTTAGCACTATATTGGCCCTAATCTATATGATCGACCTAGTATTTATACTGTATCAACTTTTCTATATGACATCAGTTGTCCATAAAAAAATTTATATGCCATTGACCACTTGTTCAACTACATCTACTAGGCTATCTTTGAATGCCATTGACCATGACATATGCCATAGTCTGCCTTAAAATTTCCTCCTACATTAGACATGCTTAATGACATTGGCTAGAAATGATTCAACATCATTGATTACTTCATATGGTATCTACTAGAATAAATCATCATTATTTTTATACTCTGGCTGATACCATTCAAACTATTTGAATTTTTTATTATGCCGTAATAAATGCCCTTGACTTAAATTTTGAATTTTCATCACCTACCTATTACCCATCTTGTTTTTCACTCTAACCTATGCTTTTTAGGGTAAATTTTGCTACTTGGATTTACCTCGACACTTAATTTTCTTAATGTAATTCATTTTAATACAAAAATTTATAAAATTAACAATTAGTCCACCCCATACCAGTACCATGTTAGCCACAACAATGCTATTCCCACCAACTTTTCCATCTCCTTGATTGTAGGCCATTGTCTCTTAATTTGCTAGATTTAGACACATAGAGCTCTATTTAAAAAAAATAGTAAATGCACAAATAAATAGTCATTTACCCTTTTATAGTAATATCTTTGAATTTGTTAGCCTTGAGTTATTTATTGATTAATTTTATATTTTTATCATATCTTTATTTTTGTAAGTCCTTTTCATGAACCAAAAGAAGCTTTAGAACTCTGGTAGAAAGATAAATTTTTAGCACTAACAAAATATTTTTGCAAAAAAATCAAAATTTCTCTTACTTTTTAGGTCTACCTCTTGCTCCACACACAGGGCACCTCTCATCATCTACTACACATGCAACCTATTTTCAAAAATAATAAGGTAAATGATGGAACACATTTATAATTTATTTACTTTAACTTATTTTTTGATTTTTATTACATTTAGATAAGCTCAGTTATTATGTTACTATGTTCTTTTCCTAAGTACCATCCCATATTACACTTTGGTGACATGTGATGAGCTTCGAGTGGGGCATATATATACACATAATATTTTTAAACTTTATCATTTACTGACATTTTCTATCTTGTAGAAACATTTCAAGTTTAAATCTCCCTAAGTGCATGTATTAAAAGGTGCACTGAGAAAAGGGTGGGCAAGACTTTGGTGCTTTGTGAGATATGTTTATACCTATTTATTAGTCCTACATCTATTTTACCTTCCTCAGATTTGATCCTCTAAGTTATCTCCTTCCATCTTGCATCCTCTAGCTATATCAGGACCTATAATTTTCTACTATATCAAAATGTTTGATATATTTTTATCCATCACCCATCCCTTCCCAACTACATAAATAAGATTTATTCAGTTTCAAATGTTTCAACACAAGTTTTTAAACTAAGTTAGCTTGTCTGACCTAGTTCAAAGTTAGTTTGCTCATTTAGGACTAAATTGAGTTGGTCGATATCATTGTCTTGATCTTTGGGTAGGATTAGGATCATTCACCACTATAAATATAAGATACCATTTCATTCCAAGAGGGAGGAACATTCATTTTTGATTTGTTATGTTTTGAGTTTTGTGTGTGTTTGTGTGTGTGTGTGTGTGTGTGTGTGTGTGTGTGTGTTAATTCTACCTTAATTATATGCTTGGAAGAGTTATTACTTAGATATTTTCTTAAAGTAAGGCTTGTCTTATTGAGTCTTGGATGCAATATAAGGAATCCTTTTAGCCTATAGCTTGCTTCATCCTTTGATATCCTTACAACCATAATGATCTCTTGTAAAACATCATTGGCCAAGGGGGAAATGGAGGCTTAAAAAGTCTTGTTCTAGGTACATATATTCTAATCCTAAATCTTTCATTTTATAGATAGAATTTGCTTAATTGCTTGGTTAATGAATGTATATATCTACACTTATACTTAGTGTGGCTATAGGATTGTTTGAACTTACCATTTATCCACCTTAGGTATCCTAGGCCCCTATTTTACTACCATGGCTCCTTGCCTATTTAATATGTTTCTAACCCTTATTCATTTACTTAGTTGTTTGATTGAAATATTAGGTGACTTACAAAATAGAGACCTAGTTAGAGTTTCTTCATTATGCTGATTTACTAGAGGCTTTGGAACCCTTTCTCTTTCTATTGTGTTGTGGGTACTCCTCTTGCTAGGTTTGTAAATCCATTTGGTCATATCCCTATTCATTAAGTATCAATGAGCTCTCTTTCATTTACCTTATCCGAGTCTAGATCTTTAAATATAATAGTTGTATGTCAATCCTAGCTCATTGCATACACATGTTATATGTCCAAATAATATTTTTTTCTAAATAAAAAAATAAGAAATCCTAGGATAATTACATGATAACTAAATAAGCTTAAGGTATACTTATAAATATACACTAATAGACCCCTTAAGTTTTATTAAAGGAGTGTGTATAAAACCAAGGCTAAACCTCTAAAATGGGTCATGTCACTAGGCTTGATGAGGTACACATGTACAATGAAAATCACTGCAATCAACATAAGTGCAAAAAGGTGCTCAAATATGCAGTAAGGATACCGAAGAAGGTAGTGTAACACATAAGAAATAGTAAAATGTGCTAAAAGATATGTGCCTTAGATGGGATTCATCCCTTACAAAAGGTGCACTAAGTGGATTGATCCATCAATGAATAACAACCAAAAGTAGATGATGATATGTATCACAAAGATGCCCAAAATAACTACATAAAACACCCAAATAAGGAAGTATAACAACCACCCCTTGCCTGCCTCTACCCCCATAATACCAAATTGATGGAATTGATTATTAAATTTACATGAGTGGTATGAATCCACTACTTTAACACCAAATAGATGCCAAGGATTCAATAATTCACTCACCACATGATCTTTCACTATTCTTACACATTCCATCATTATTTTGCCATGAATGAGGGTGGGAGTAGTGGGGGGATTTAGAGGCATACATTTATAGAACCTAACAGCTCTCTTAAACAGACTTAGTTGGCCTACATTTATAAATGAAAGTGGTCGTATAAATGCAAGTGGTTTTATAAATACAAGTGGTTTTATAAAGTCCATGTTGGTGTGTAACTTGGACTTTAGTGAAAGTTTCCATGTGGGTGTGTAACTTGGAATTTAGTGCAAGTTGCATTTCTAAATAGGATTATAAGAAAACCTATAGAAATTATCCTTAGTAAACTTAAGCACTAAGGTATAATTATAAATTTACACTAACAAAACATACCCCATTGTGACATGTGTAAAGAAAAAACTCTTAGTTTAATTTTTGATGTTATATTTGATCAATATAATAAATGTAATACTATACATATTTACTTGGGTGGTGTGATCAATCATAATATTCTTGTATTTTTTCCTTCTATTTAAGTACTAATGATCAAAGGTTCTGTACTTGAAACATAAGTCTTGATTGGTGCATTGGAAACCCTTTTTGGAGCATTAGTGTTCTTAGGTAGTATTACTTAGGAACTTCCTTCTTAGGCACCCATTTCTTGGAAAAATATAATTTTTGTAAATCTTATTTAGGATATGACACAATAGTTTGATCATCTTTAAGAGAGTCCCTAGTGTCACTAGGATGTGGGTGAAACTCAATGTTTTCTTTTCAATAAGTTTAAGGATTTCATATTTTGAATCATAACACCTATTAGTTGAATGTCCATGTGTTATGTGATAGAAACCATAGTATCTTGATCTAAATGAGTTTGGTGGAAAATATGTATTACAAATAAGAAGAAGCACAACCAACTTTAAATCAAGCATCTCATTTACTATTGCACTTAGAGAATCATTGAACTTACGTTATTAACGTGAACCACTAAGAGGAGTAAGACTTGTTGTAGAAGTAATTTTTCTAGCCCATGGTGAAGATGTATTCTTTATAGACACATGGATTTTAGTTGAAGAGCTAGAAATAGGAGTGTTATTAGTATGATCAAGCTCTTTAGCATATGTAAACTCCTTTTATAGTTAAATAGTCTCAAAATAAAAAGATTGGAAATATTGGCATGTGTTGTAAATTAATTTCTCTTTGACAAAACCTATTATGTTTCCAAATCCATATGTTGGTAGATTAAATGTTTCATACTATCCTTAAATCGTAAAATATAGTTATAAACAAGTTCAGATTCAACTTGTGGAAGATGATCAAAATAAGCCCTTGGATCTTTATTAGTGATATATCGTGATAACAACGTGTCTTCCAATTCAAGGTATGTATGCAAAGAGCTACTAGGAAGTCTATAGAGCCAATCTAGAACATGACTTGTTAAGATTCTATGGAATGTTTTAAGCAAGATTTTATGATTGAATTTGTATTTAAAAAAATGAGTAATAAAGAGATTAAGGTGAAAGTAAGGATCACTGAACCCATCAAATGATGTAAATTTAGGCACTTTAAAATCACAAGGTGAAGGTGAATTATAAATAGTACACACTATAAGTTGATTAAATATAACATTGGAATTGGTGAAGGAAGAATATGTAATAGATTCTAAAGATAAATCATTTACTTCCCATTATAACGCCCATATTGAATGTATTAATGCTAAAATATCTTAGGAGGGCACACTAAGATCCCTATGGGGTTCATTTAAAGGTTGGGTCTTACCATTGATAGTATCCATATGAACACTATTTCTCATGGGAGTAGAAGACAAAAGCTTATCGTAAAGCCTAGAAGATGAAGGTATATAATCCCAAACCTTGGAAAATCAACACTTGAACTTTTTGAATCTTTAATCACATGTAAAATTTCATCAATAAGATTGGGATTTTAAATATTGAAAAATGATTAATCCTTTCATTATTTGAAACATTAACCTTTTTCAATTTAGCATCCAATAAAATAAAGTATTCAAATGCATTTCATTAATATGAACCATTATTTTGACCGAGCAAAGCCACAAATGAAGAAAATGAAACCCTAATGGTGGAAATGGGGATTAAACCCTAAACTCAAAATTTTAAATGGATGAAAAACAAAAACCCTAAGGGCAGGAGCAACTTTCGCATAGTTAACTCGGTAGACCAAAAATAATTGATAAAGTAAAAACTCAACAATTACTCAATAACTTAAAAAAATACTTCAATTTCTTTAAAAACATAAATTTTATATAAATTATAATTACAAAATATATCAAATGAGTCTATAAAACATTGGAGAGTGTTTTATATTAGATTTGAATACAAATATAGTACAAAATTGCATCATCATTTCTTTTAACATTTATTTTATACTTTTGGGTTGATATGTATCTTTTTCAAAACACCATCTTACATTACACTATTGTAACATATGATGGGCTTTGGGTGGGGCATATATATACACTAATATTTTTCAATTTTATAATTTATTGATTCTCTCTCTTACACTAACTCATCGGCTCATCAAATATCCTTAAGTGCATGCCTAAAAAGGTGCACCAATATTGGGGTGGGATTGAATCGTGGTACTTTGTGAGAGAGATGTTCTCTCTAAAATTTGAAAAAGGGCTAAATATAAAATCTTGGACTTTGAAATTTGACTAAGTTTGAAATATGATACGATCCTCTAAAACCTAGAATTTGCATTATAGCTCCTAGAGGTCTAAAACCACTCTCAAACATCCTAAATATGTGTGTGTGTGTGTGTACATATAATTTAACATTAAGTATAAATTTAAATTTAGATATGGATATTAAATGCAAATTTATAATTAAACATTTATTTTGTAGATACATTGTCACCTCGAATGCTATGTGATGAGAGTGTAGGGGTGTGTGTGCTTAAAAGGAGAAAAATCTATTTTTTATCCATGTTTCAACCACATCTAAAAGTGTATGCTTATTACTCACCAAGAACTCATGACAAAATATAAGCACATACTCTCCAAAACTTGGCTTCTTAAGCCCATGAGTATAAGTGACAATAATTCACAGGCAAAAAAATGGTGAGTACTTGCCAAATATGTAAAGTATGGGTAGAGAGTGAAAAACATAGGTTGAGTGTAAGTAGATTAAATTTCACCAATTAATTTTATATTTTTAATATTTAAGTAGATCTAACATTTAGTAATGTAAACCAATAATTCTATATTTTCCATGATGGTTAAAAATAATAAACATTTTGACAATTAAACTTGAAGATAGTCAAATGATGATGGAATAATCACACCTTGATGAATTCTATATTTTTGAATGTATATATAGATTGTGCAATCATATAAGAATTTACGTGTGAAAATTTGAGATATAACTCCACAAAAATATAATCAGCTAGAGCATTATCATGTCCATTGTTCATGTTTGACTACCATCATTCATGTCTTTGACCACTTTCACAATCTTAATTATTTTTTATATTTGTATCTAGATTCCATTCCTTTCTTTACTTGTGCTTATATTATTTGATAGGTAAAAATGCAAAAAATGTTGTCTTATTCTTTCTTCTTGACCTAGCTTTCCATCAACTCACAAAGAAACAAAGTTATGTGTTAGACAACCACTATGGGAGTTTAAACTACATGTCCCACATACTATTATTAAACCTTAATGTAGTTATATGTAGTATAAATGAAATCTCAACCAAGGGCTTGGACCTCCTCTTCCATAGATGTGAAGATGAAACTACATATTCTAAACCTCTTATGGTACAAGTTGATCATAGCACAAGACTTTAACAAGATGTAGAAACATTGTTGATTAAATGTGCAAGATCCATGTTAAATGACAATGACGACCTCTTAAATAATATTGATATATTAAATATTTAGAGACTCATATTATAAGAGGCTTGAATGTGAATGCTAGATAATCAAATGACTAAGGATACATATTATAAGAGGCTTGTGAATGTAGATAATCAAATGACTACTTGAATAACTATGAATATACAAACTCATCTAAGGAACACCTACATATGGTCCAATTGTAAAATATAGCATAATGTAACACTTTAGGCATATAGGATCTGTAAGTTAAGGAAATGGATCAGACAAGCCAACTAAGACATAGGAAAACACACTGTAATAATATTTTGGACACTTTGGGAACATCAAGGTCATAAGAAGATAAATACATAGTTGATTTATAGGTTCTCTAACATTATGCATCAAATGGATAGGTTATTATTGGCTAAAAGTGAATAGAAAATTAAGATATTAGGAATACCTGTGTCAGGGGATGAATATGATACTAGGCCCAACATAAGGGGAATATGTAACAAAAATAGTCAAATGTGTGCACATGGACCAAGTGTGATAAAATAGAGAAAAACACTATGGAAAAGGGTCTTGTTCTAAAATTAGGTGTCTACACCTACACGAGAGTTTGGCATGATCAATGGAAATTTTGCGGTATGTTTGTGACACGCCTATTTATTTCCTACATGGGAGTTTTGGCATGTTTGTCTCCTTCTGTTGATGCATGGTAGAACTGATTTATTAATGACCTTGTTTTTTTATGCTTTACTTGTTGAAAAAATATTTAATTTTGTGTTATTATGTAGTGTATTCATATTTTGTTTGGATTTAGGCATGTGGGGTCATTTTTTAGATCTTCATGTCAAGAGGATTACAACCCTATAAATATTTTATTGTAAGTGTGGCTTGAGGGAGACATTGAGGAGACACTCCACACTTTAATATTTCATGCACTTCAAGTTTATGGGTGTTATGTTCATGTAAGAAAAATATAAATAATTGTTTAGTCTTATAACTTGATGAGTTATCACATCAAATGACTATTTTATGTGTCTCATTATCATTGAATTTTAGTGACATGTATTGATGATATTGGAGATTTATTCTATGAGATGGATAACTTTGATTAATAATTCTTGAATTGAGTGATTTTTTTGGACCCTAAGTTTGGTTCAAGACAAGTTCTTGCTTGAAATTTGATATCAGAACATGTGATTATATTAAATACATTCATGTACAAATTCCTCTTTATCTATCATATACATTTTAACTATGCATTTCCTAAAGTATATACATTAATTCTCTTAGTGATATATGTTATGTGTGACTTTGTTGCTAATGATTCATATGTGTCATAGTTATGCATTATGGAGTGCATGCATTGCATTATTATTTTTACTAAAAATTGTTCTCTATTAATTTAGTACTTGAGTATACATCTCTAATTATATTAAAAAAAATGAGTGGAATTGAATCATACTCTAAAATAAAACATCATATCAATCACAAGGATTGAGAGAGTGCTAAGAAAATTTAATTAAACTAAATAAATGCTTTAAAAAATTTCCAATATTTTTTAGCATATTATACAAAAACAAATAGCCCATCAGGCAACCAAATTCCAAGACACAAAAAAATTAGGACACAAGATAAATTAGAGTGGATGGCAGGGGTGGAGGATCATCTGACTTGTCATCGTAGAAACCATCAATGAGCATAACTCCCATATTAGGTATTGGTTCCAACATATCGTTAGTTTTTTATTTTTTTTGCATCATATAGATCCTTTTTGAATGACAAAATTATTGATGTTGTGTGAGGTAATTTCATTTTCTATTGAGTCATCCATCCACTAATGTCTAGGAATGCATAACCAAACACATCTACATGAGAGTATGACTGGGTGATTGGCATCATGAATAATGGGATAAACATCCCATTGAATGGTGCCTACCAGTAAATCCATAGCCACGACCCTGAAAATGAAACCATCAGTGGGGAGAGTATGAAGGGACTTGGTTGACAACATGTAGAGTATTTCCCAAATGGTTGAATAGAGACTGAGGTATCAACCTCCAAATGAACATTCTTGGCTTGACATTATATTTTTAGAATTACACTAGATATCACTTACACTTTATTAGTAACAATAAAAATCATCAAGAGATAATGGCTAAATATTACATTATTCCTTTCTTTTCATAAGTGAAAAATAATTCCAGAACAAAAAATTATACTATATTTGGTAGTATTGTGCAATTAACATGGTATAACTCCCTAAGAGCACCATTTTATATGAAAAAAATTGAATGAAATGGTTGGAAAAGGGTGTGAATCCACTTTAGGTTAACTGAGCATGTCTATAAAACCAAAAGAGATGTTTGAGGGACTTAGATTATTAGCATGAAGGGAAAACATAGTAGAAACCCCTACGTGGACAAGCTTATTTTCTAAAGGTAAGCATTAGTGTAGAATGCATCAAATAAAATGGGCATGTTTTGGCTATAAGATATACTTCAAAAGTTTGGAAAGCCTTTGATCCTTTGTATCTTCAAACTAGTTAACAATTTAGCAATTAGTCAAAGAATCCAATTGAATGTGTTAAGGAGAGAGTAATTAATAACCAATCTAGGTTTGTACTGATGGAATGGGGGTATCCACAAGCCATTTATAGTATTTATACCATCTATAGGGTGCTTGGATGCCAATATTATGGAGATTCTCATCTATAATATCATTTTGTATCTTAGTGATTGATGAAAGACCATTATTGTTAAGCTAAAACTAGTCATGAATTATGGATCATAGGAGCCAATCTTAGGATTGTTTGTATAAAATGTTAAAAATAAACCTAATTAAAATTTTGAACAATATGAAAATCTTGATCCAAGGGACCATGACAAACAAAACATCATAGTATGATAGAATTGGAGACCACCATAGAGCATGAGAGTTCAAGGAGAGCCCAGATTTGAAACCATCATTATCCCAAATTCGATGAGGTTTTATCAATTCCTAAAATTTCCATACACTCTAAGTAACAAAGGTTACCATAATTTTGACTATAATTTGTGTGATTAGAAAGGATATAATACCAAGACCATTCTAAGTCCTTGTGCCATATGGAGTACCTTGAGAGATGCAATGGTGAAGTATAATTTTTATAGGACTCATCTCCTTCAAGTGTATAAATAATCCATTTGAAATAGAAGATAGAGCCTTGGAGTTTAACATTAAGAATAACAAGACCATATACATCCTTTGGTATATAACATATATACTAGGACACTCTATGGAAACATTTACATCATTCAAAATTGGCCCAAAAAAATCTCTTAGGAGGTGTTCTAACACCAATAGGAGGAATAAAACATGAGTTTCTACCAAGATCTTAAAATAAACCTAAATCTTACTAGCCATGGAGAGAGGTTTGATGACCCAAATTATAAGAAATATTTTTCTCAACACTATTGACTGTATAATTCAATAAATTAGACAGATATACTTGAAATGAAAATGGAATGCTAAGGAATTTTAACTACTTTCTAGGTTGAATCCAATACCACTTGAAACCATCAAACCAATGAGGGAAGTGGGTATCTGATTACCTTTAACATTGTGTTTTCTTCCACTATATAGAGGATCCTAAAATAAGAAAAAAACTCTCCATATACTCCACATAATTGGAAACAAATACTTATTCTACAACAAGAGTGAAGAAGAAATCATTAGAAATATGTCCATTAACCATCTTCCTATTAGACTGGGGGACAAAGACACCTTTAACTAAACCTCTGTAATCTTAATCAGCTAGAATATAGTTGAAACCTTCATTAACAAGGATAAATAGGGAAATATATAAAGGAATACCTTTTTTGATGGGCCTAAACAACCCAAATCAGTGTCACTAAGCCCCATGAATAGTGATATAGGCTCAAGTATCCTAAAAGAGCATATTGATTATTCGCACAAATTTTGTCCCAAATCTTAAAACCTAAAGCATGGAGATAATAAAGGGCCACTCAATTATACCATAGGCTTTCTTAAAATGAATTTTTATAAATATATCTCTCTATTGAGAGGGGTGATCCCATTCCATCCATTACTAGAATACAATGACATTATCTAATACCTATCTATTGTGAATGAAACTAGTTTTTTCTAGGCAAATGATTAGAGGTAACAAGTACCTCACTCAAAGATCAAGATATATAAAAATAATATTTTAAGACACATTCATGATCATGATAAAAAATCAACTAGCAATGAGCTTTGTTAGTGTATATTAGGACAAACATTTTTGTATAGTCTAAGATGCACTGCATGATTATCCATACATGTTTATAGTAACTTGTTTATAAATTATTTATAAATAAGAATATATTTATTAGTTATATGAAAAAATAGTGTTTGTATATTTTGAGCTTAATTCCCTAAAGATATAATATTACTTCATATTCTAAACCTCCTAACTTTTGTATTTAAGAATTTATAGGGCATGGATGAAGGTAGGTTATTTTGGTGAAATATTCGAGCTTATTTTGTATTGTATTTTTAATGTGATTATGTCCCTATTGAGGTGTTTTTAATTATGTATTCAAGGTTTACAAATAATTTACATTAGGTGTAAAAGAGTGTTCATAAGGTGTCTTGTGTGCTAGAAGGGCAATGACAAAGTGTGCTTCAATGTGCTTTAGTGTTCCTACATGGTTCTTCAGTGTTTGACTTAATAAGGAATTTAATGGGTGCTATTGATGATGTGATCATGTTTCATAGACCTTATGGGGTGTTATGAGTGATTGGAGTGCGTATGTAAGTGAAATGAATTAATCAGAGCAGTCATATGAATGTCTAGGTTCTCTTAGTCATCTTGGTAAATCAGGTTGAGTGAGCAAATTAATGACATCAACATTTGTGTGTGTGGTAGTGTCATACAAAAATGATCACATGGTAGTGTTCAGGTTTGATCATAGTTTATATGATCCAAGTTTTATGTCATGATGTTGTGTGTATCAAAATATATTGAGGTGCAAAGTTGGCCTTCTAGGCAGATTGTAGTGTTTCCCATACTTAGCCATATTTGCAATATCAAAGATCTACATCGATCATTTAATATTGAAGATAGAGATCTAATAGTGAGTGTTCGATATTGAAGATGGAGATATAATGAAAAAAATTCAATTAGATCAAGGATATAATGATGAGTGTTCAATTGAGCAGATAAAGATCTAACGATGAGCCCAAGGTCAATAAGTTAAAGGATCCTTAGAGTGAATGCAATGGTGACATGTGTCACAAACACTATGAACTAGCAGTAGATCAATGATGCACCTTCATCCATACAAAGGGATATAAATGGTGTGAATCAAGTCAATAATTAAATAAACACATAAGGCATGTGGGGCTGCCAAGTGGTGTAAGAGCGGAGATTGACAACAGTATACATAGAAGGCATGCGGGGTTGTCAAGTGGCACAATTTCGGAAGCTCGAATCAAATATTAATGACCAAAATTGATAGTTAAATATAAGAAAATATAAAGGAGATAGATAGATCATAATTGATTAAATTTATAGGGGGTATGAGATGAAGAAACATGTTTGAAGCTTTTGCATTACATAGTGACTATTGGAATTTAAATTAACAAAAGAAAACCAATATGTATTATTTGAGCTATAACTTTTGATGTATGATGAATTTGAAGGTGGTATAAAAATAAAAGTTGTAAAAGACCCCAAGGGATATGTAGTAAAATTGGTTATAAGGTTTTATTATCAATACAATTATAATTATTGAGCTATGAAGTTGACTATTTGTTTATTCATGGTGTTCTTGGGTATAAGACTAATGTTTGAGTAGATTGTGCATATGCAGAGGAGTATGGTATTGGATGTAGTCACTTAAAAGTGTCTTAGGGGTCATGTGGAGTTGACCTATGCATTTTTAATTGGTATTGTGTTCCTAATTTTCTCAAATAAGTGCTAAAGAGGTGAATAGGTCTCTATGAGACCTATAAGGGCTACTAAGGCCTATTTGAAAGATGTAGCTACTTAAGGGTGACCCATGGATGTTATAACTGACCTATGAGGGTGGTATTAAGATATATCATAATTTGATAGAATAATTAAAGGTTAAGTTAAATCTTATAGATGACTAAGAAGATGATATTAATGAAGGCTCTATAAAGAGTGAAATCAAAGGTGATGGTTTCTAGAGATCAGAGGTTGTGAATTTAGAGTTGAGTGTTGAAGAGGTAAAGGATAGAGGTGTACAGAGCTAAGAAAAGGAGTGAAACTATGAAAGAGAAGGTACAAGTCATTGAGGACCAATAAAAGTAAATAGGATTAGTCATGTTTATCTGATCAAGTTGCTACAGGTAGACACATAGGTCATTAGACCTAATGAGCCTAAAAGAGGCAGATTGAGTGAGTAAGCCCTAAAGGCTGATTGAGTGAGTGTGCCTAGTGGATGGATTGAAGAGCAAAGTAGGTTGAGAATTATGTGCATGACCTATAGGTCAAATTTTTAATATTGTGATAGATTTTTTGTAGGTTTTCTTATTGTGTATGTCTGAAGAGGTGTAGAGTGATCCAAAATGAGAGTTTTGGATGCTTTGATTGTGTGTGCAAGATTATGAGAGTGTAAAGGGGAAAGATTAAAAAAAAGGAGGTAATAATCAATTGAAGAGTAGAAATAGGTGTTCAAGGTTATCTATGTTTCAAGGTAGTTGAGTGGGTACTTGGTTGCCTAGGGGGTCATAGCCTCTTTGCTATTTGGTGCTAGCTAAAGGTCAAGTGGGTGCTTAACTAAATTAAGGGGTGGATTATACTTGATCAATTAGTTCTAGTATAAATTTGGATCTTGTAATTATAGTACTATAGTCCATATTATAGGGTTCAGTGGGTTTTATCCCCTAAGAGGGTTTCCCACATATGCCATGTGTTGGATATTGTTTTATCTTCCATGTTAATTGTTATGAATGATGTGTATGCTTCATTATTGAATGGTTAAGGGTTTGGAATTGAAATTAGATTATCTATCATCACTAATTTACCCCCCTTGATTAGTGATTGCACCTCTAATAATTGGTATCAGAGTAGGTCCTTTGGTGAAGGCTTGATAGCTTAAAGGTGATCCAAGGTACAATATGAGTAGTCATCAAATGCAAGGAGGTTTTTAAACTAAGTAAGAATCGATGTTAAATGGGTCCAATTATATTTTTTGGAGTACGAGGATGAAGACTTACATCATATCATTAGGGTTTGACATTGTTGGAAATATTGTCATTGATGTCAAAGGTCTAGTATTATTGGTGATAAAGGCCCCATTGCATTTAATGTTGTTTATCTTGGCTAATGTGAGTTAATATTTATTTAATATTAACAAATATATTTTTGGTTGCATATGAGACAAAAGAAGGGCCCATGGAGAAGTCAAAGAGCCATGGGGTAAAGACAAAAGAAGGATGGGACACATTTTCCCATGAAGAGTCATCTTGGGGAATACCAAGAGTCACCAAATGAAGACAAAAGAGTAAGGGCACAATTTCTCATGAAGGGACACTTTAAGGAATGTGAAAAGTCACCAAAGATAAGGACAAAAGTGAGAAGGACGTTTTTGGTTATGAAGGGTCACCACATGACTTTTCAAAGGCTTGAATATGAAGGGTCATCCAAGATTGGCACCATTTTCCATGAGGATTGAAGGGTCACAAAGGGGGAAGGCCAAAGGTCATTTGGAAAGCTATAAATAAAGACTTGAGAAGCCATTTGTAAAATGGATGTGAGAGGTTGATTTGATATTGTAATATCTAGCTTAGAAGAGCAATTGTGAGAGATGAATATGATTTGTATTTGTTATATCTAGCTTAGAAGAGCAAAAGTGAGAGAGAGGAAAGAGATGTTATATTGATCTATCATTTGTTGAGATAACAACATTGAGAGATAGGTGTGTGGTATACATAAATGGGTTGGTGCTCCTGTGGGTTGGTGCTCACGAATAGTAGCTAGGTTAGTGCTCGGCAAAGGGGTTTGAAGCTCCTGTGGGTTGGTGCTCATGAATTGTAGCTGAGGTTGGTACTCAAAAAATGGGTATGGTACTCCTGTGGGTTTGTTCTCATGAATATACTTGAGATTGTTCTCTGTGGTTTTTCCCACATTGGGTTTCCACATTATATCTGGTGTCTCTCTCTATCTTGTGTGATGTTTATTGTTTGAGTTTTATTGCATATCTTGAATGTTTGATTAAGTGGAATTTGATAAAGGGAAAGTTTTATAAGATATATAATATACTGATTCACCCCCCCTCTTAGTATATTCTATGCTTAACAAACATTTGGAAATCTATTGTGGATGGATATTAAACCCTCAAAACCCCTCCAACTAGTGCATTTGATAAGAAGCTACGTGAGAGTATTTCTAAGGCAATGAATGCCATCACTTGTGGTCTTTCAAAGACTAAGTACACCAAGGTAATCCATTATAAATATACCATAGAAATATGGGACAAGCTATAGATCATTTATGAAAGGGATTCAAAGCTCAAGTTGGCTAAGTTGTAGACTCACCGAAGATAATTGAGAGTCTCAAGATGAAGGAAGAAGATTATGTGGCATCCTTTCTACAGTGAGTTGATGAGATTATGAACATTATCAAAGGTCTTAGAGAGAAACTTGTAGAATATACTGTAGTACAAAAGGTATTAAGGTCTCTCTCCCTCAAGTTTGATTCAAAAGTGTCTATTTTAGAACAAATTCATGATCTTACTCAGATGAAGATAGATGAATTAGATGAGAATCAATGAGAAAAAACTACCAAAGAAGGAAGCACCATTCAAGATAGAAATTAAGCCAAAGAAGAAAATAACTAAAGGTAAGGAATTCAAGGAGGATGACATATCTAATATTGATGATGATGAATTAATTGCTTTGTTTATAAGAAAATTGAAAATAGGTTCAGGCAAGTATAAGGGTAAACTACCCTTCAAATGCTTCAATTATGGAGAGATAGGACACTTTGCCAATAAGTTCCCTCATAAGCATAAGAATAATGATGATGAAGAGCATGATGAAAGCCAATATAAAGGTAAGAAGACATTCCTATTTGATAAGAGGAAGAAAGGATTCAAAAAGTATGGCAACAAGAAGAAGTCCTTCAAGGATAAGAAGTGTTTTTACACCAATAAAGATTGTAGCTCATTAGATGAGACTGAAGATAGTGATTCTAAGTTTGATAATGAAGATGATGGTCCTATTTAAGATGAATTTATTTTCATGACAATATAAGGAAGTTATTCATATCAATAAGAGTCTACTTGGAGTGATACAAGTGATGAAGAAAACAAGGATGATTGTGAGACTAAGTTGATGAATGCCCTTGAAGATCTAAAGATTGAGAAGAAAAAGACCTAGAAGTTAAATTCACAAATGAAAGACTATGAAGAGCAATTTAGTATGTATGAGGCTAGAATGGATGAAGACTCCAAGGAGCATGAAGGTATAGTGAAGCATTTCAATAGTCAATTAGAAACTATGTCTACAAACCTAAAAGCCAAAGAAGATGAGTGCTTAAGGTATGTGATTGAAATTAAGTCATTGAAAGCTAAGTTATATAAAACATTTAATAAGGTGAAGTCATTTATGAGGTTTGAAAAGAGCTCAAATGATCTTGATAATATTTTGAGTAGCCAAAAGCATGCAAGTGATAGAACTAGTCTTGGATACAAAGAAGAAAAAAAGCATGTAACTCAAGATAATGTGAAGGCCAATGCGAATAAGAAGGATCAAACCTTAAAGGTCAATCATCAGTCAAAGAATGAAGATATTAGTAGAATGAAGAAAAATCAGATCAGAAAACCAAATGTAATGAGGTATGCCAATTTTAATGGTCACTGCTATACTTACAATCAATTTGGTCATAGGGCTAGAGAGTGTAGAAGACTTGATAATAATAAGTGGAATCATCAGTAAAATAACATGAGCAAAGTTGAGTTTTTTTAGTTATTATGACATAGGACACATTGTAATATTCTTTCCAAATCAGGTAAGGCAAGTTAAATTTACTTCAAGAAGAATGGTTTGGTACAACTGTGAGAAGATTGGTCACATTGCTAGGTTCTATAGGCAAAGTCTATCAAGTAAAAATAATTTCAATCAAACTCCTAGAGTGCAAGAAAGAAGACAAATTAACTCGTGGAAACCAAATATGAAAAGTGTGAGTCATAATGAGTCAATAGGTCTAAGTGGTCTATTTGTTGTGGTGGAGAATGCTACCGAGGTTGAAGAGTGCTAGAAGCTCTCATTATTGGGTCATATTGATAATGAAGAGACCAAGCTCAAGAAGATGACCAAGGTGATATTTGAGGCTAGTTTTGAGGTGTGTATGGATCCAAGTGAAAATCTTGCTATTGTTGAGCATGTTTCAGGCAAAGAACATTAGTTGTCAATGCCTAGTGATAAGGTTATTTTTTTAGTTGAAAAGGTATGTCATGAATCTATGTTGTCTCCATATGTTATCAATTCAATATTAGAAGAGAAAGAGAATGTTGTAGTGGATGAGCAAGTTGTTTATATTAAGTGTAAGAAGAAGAAGAACTATCAATTTTAGATGTTTAAGAAGGAGAAGGAATATGAGGAGATGTGGGAAACTCCTGGTTTCACATTTTTCTAGGCCACTGTGGGTTAGAGTGTCTCTGCCTATGCTTCCTAGGAGACATATTTCTTATGGAGAAGCAAGTATGTGTACTCAATGTGTGTTAAGTGATTTTGGTCCTAAAGGTCTATAGGTAGAGTATGGAGGTTTATACGTATCAAAATAGAACTAGTTAAGAAGACCTATTGAATATGTCATTATCTAGGTAGAGCATGGAGTTAGGGGGAGCTAACTCAGATAGTTTGAAAGGTTTGAAGAGTTGTGCATGAAGGGGGAGCATATGTGAGATGTTCTAGTCATGGTGGAGATATTAATAAGTTTGCTACAGATGTGAACTCAAGCATGTTGATATGGTGACTTGATCAAACCAAGACAGATACTTTGACAATGTATTCAATCCTCATGTATAAACAAAGGGGGAGCTTTGTAAATGGTCAAGTCCAAGGATCAGAGGACTATGTAGTTGAATCTAAGAGGGAAGGATTGAAGGCTAGTATGATGGTTCATCATGTTTTGAGTTGGTTAAGAAGAGTGTTGTCAACGAGAAAGATTGTGAATATCTAGTAAGAAATGATATGCATAATGTTAAGGAGAGTTTGTATCACCTCTCTAAGATGGTCCTTTCCTATTTTTGGTCCTTAAAGTCTTTTCAAGTCCTTAGGATCAATTTATTTCCACTTTGTCATTGTGTCAAAGGGGGAGAAAGTGTTTGTAGAAGAAGTAGGAGTATGTGCATAGTCTTGTGTTGGTGTTGACATCAATGATAAATGGGGATATTGTTGAGGTGTTGTCAATGATGTCTTACAGGTGTCCAAATGATGTCCATGAGGTTATAAAGAGTGTTCATGTGGTGTCTTGTGTGATAGAAGGACAATGACAAAGTGTGCTTCAATGTTATTGCATGGTTCTTTAGTGTTTGACTTAGTAAGGTAGTTGATGGGTGTTATTGATGGAGTGGTCATGTTGAAAAGACCCTATGGGGTATTATGAGTGCTTGTGAAAGTGAAAGGAATTCATCAGAGCAGTCATATGAATGTCTAGGTTCTCCTAGTCATCTTGGCAAATTAGGTTGAGTGAGCAAATTGATGACATCAAAATTTACACATGTGGTAGTGTCAAAAGGAAATGATCACATGGTGGTGTTCAGGTTTGAGCCTAGTTTCTATGGTCCAAGTTTCATGTCATGAGTTTATGTGTAAAATAAGATATTGAGGTGAAAATTTGGCCTTCCAAGGAGATTACAGTGTTTCCCATACTTATTTAAATTTGCAATACCAAAGATATATGATGAGTGTTTAATATTGTAGATAGAGATCTAACAATGAGCATTCAATATTGAAGGTGTATATATAATGAAATGATGAGCATTTAATTAGATTAAGGATCTAATGATGAACATTCAATTAAGCAGATGAAGATCTAATGATGAGCATAAGGTCAATAAGTCAAAGGATCATAAGAGTAAACGTGATGGTGATATGTGTCATAAACACTGTGAACTAGCAATAGATCGATGGCACACATTCATCTATGTAGAAGGAGATTGATGGTGTGAATTGATTCAACAAGTCAATAGACACAAAAGGCACATGGGGTTGCTAAATGGCATAAGAGCAGATAGTGACAATAGAATACATAGAAGGCGCATAGGGTTGCCAAGTAGCACAATATTAGAAGTCTAGATCAAAGATCAATGGACATCATTGATAGTTAAAGCCAAAACACTATCGAGGAGATCAATAGAGCATTTTTTAATCAAATTTATAGGGGGCACAAGATGAAGACATGTGTCTAAAGCTTTTACATTACAAAGTGATTGTTGGAATTTAAATTAACAAAGGAAAATTAGTTTATATTATTTGAGATATAAATTTTGATGTATGACAAATTTGATGGGGTATAAAAATCAAAGTTTTAAAGGAATCCAAGGGATATGCATTAAAATTGGTTAAAAGGTTTGATTATTCATACAATTGTAATTATTGATCTCTAAAATGTTAAGTCAAGTCTTATATCCGACCAAGAAGATGATATTCATGAAGGCTCTATAAAGAGTGAAATCAAAGGTGATGGTTTCTAGAGATTAGAGGTTGTGAGTTTAGAGTTGAGTGTTGAAGAGGTGAAGGATAGAGGTGTGCAGAGCCAAGCAAAGGAGTGAACCTTTGAATTAGAAGGTACAGGTCATTGAGGACCAACAAATAATGAATAGGATTAATCATGTTTGTCTAATCAAGTTGTTGCAGGTGGACACATAGCTCATTGGACCTAATGAGCCTAGAAGAGGCAGATTGAGTAAGTAAGTCCTAGAGGCTGATTGAGTGAGTGTGCCTAGTGGATGGATTGAAGAGAAGAGTATGTTGAGAAATTTTGCATTACCTACAAGTCATATTGATAATGTTGTGACAAAGTTGTAGGTTTTTTGATTATGTATGTGCAAAGAAGTGTAGAGTGATCTAAAAGGAGTGTTTTGGATGCATTACTTATGTGTGCAAGCTTGTGAGAGTGTAAAGGGGAAAGAGTGAAAATAAAGGAGGTCATCATCAATTGAACAATAGTAATAGGTGTTCAAGGTTATCTATATTTTAAGGTAGCTAAGTGGGTGCTTGGTTGCCTAGGGGGTTGTAGCCTCCTTAATAGTTGGTGATAGATAGAGGTCAAGTGGGTGCTTAAATAAATTAAGGGTGGGTGATCCTTGATCAGTTAGTGCTGGTCTAAATTTGGATCTTGTCATTATAGGATTGTAGTCCATCTTGCAGGGTTCAGTGGGTTTTATCCCCCAAGAGGGTTTCCCACATATGTCTTGTGTTATGTGCTTGATCTTGTTTTATCTTCCATGTTAATAGTTATGAATGATGTGTATGCTTCATGATTGAATGTGTTGAATGGTTAAGGGTTTGTAATTGAAATTAGATTATCTAGCATCACTGATTCACCCCTAGTGATTTTACCTCTAATAAGCCCTTGTCCTTCCTACACATTTGAGATTAATATGTTGGTAGTCATTCTACCTTGATCATATCTTTGTCTATATTGATTTAATTTTTCTTGTGTATGCAAATGCAATCTTGTGTGATAGTCTTGATGTTGATTATATAAATATTTTGGAACCTATACTAGATCCAATCATTATTGTACTTCCACCATATTCTAACAATATTTAGGTCCCTATCTTTGGGAATAAACTTGATGTTTCTCTAGTTAATAAAATTACCAAGAGAATCAATTTTCCTAAATTCCAAATAATCTTTGTGCAAATATAAACCCATAGTATCCCAAAGAACTTTCTAAACTTCATAAGGTAAACCATCAGTTCTAGGGTCCTTGTTAGCATCCATTTGAGTGGTTACCTTGTGAAGATATTTAAAATATAATTAATGGTCACAAGCGACCCTTTAACCCTTGTAGAGTTTTCAAGGAACCAATTATACATATTTTCTAAGAGCATCCTCACATGTTGAGAAAGTTGGTTGATCAATAAAAACTCCATGACAATGAGCTACAAAAGTTTATAAAATATGAGGCAGTTTAGTCAGCCATTGATTGACATAAAAAAATTCCTTTCCTCTATCAGCTAATTATCTTGACCATATGAGAGATAAAAACTCTTTACAAAATCAGTCAAATAACTTTAATCAATGCATACAACTAATTTTTTGGCACCATGAGCTTGTTAGGCCTCTTCAACCTTGAGCTTTTGTTTCCACTTAGAAAAATACATTTAGTCCTTCATTGAAAGTGAATAGCTCTAATTAATTTGAGGAATGAATGAACTCATAGTATGAGGATTTATGGGGTTTTTGATGGAAAATTGTCACTTGTATGCCATAAATTTGAAGGAATGTAACAATTTGTGAGATGGCATCCCCTCATAATGTAATCTAACCTAACTCCCAAAAAGGATGAGGATAAAGGTTCCAAATATTTTTGATATGAAAAAATGTCCATTCATGATTAAGATGAGCTATGTTAAGGTAAAATTGATATTTAACCTTTATTATTTGAGGCATCAACCACTCAATACAAAACTAGATGAGGAGATGGTCATATAACATACATCCCAGAACCACATTGATGGGGTGATCAAGATTATTTATAAAATAAAAAAGGATTTGTTTTGAAAATGATGCTCTATTTAATATTTTCAAGACCATGTCATTTAATTTTATGAGGTTAGACCAAGTAAACCCTTGAGCATTATAGGAGAGACATTAGTGGTGGTTAGGATCAGACAAACCAAGTTTATTTTGCATGAAAAACCATGTCTTTCAATCACCAATGCACCATCACATTAAAAGGAGCCCCTATATATCTTCATGAGCCAAGTTAGGATAATTAAGTGCTACCAATTTACCACATCAGTTATCATGATTGGACACATGGTACAACACTCTTGACCAAATAGATTTAGTGGTATAATGTGTATACACATTGATTTTCACTTTATCATTCACTAACACTTTTTCTTATATAGACTTGTCAACACATCACTATATCCTTGAGTGTATGCCTTAAAGGGTGCATTAAGAATGGGGTGGGAAAGGCTCTTGGTGATTTGTGAGATATCTTGATGTTATATTTTGATTACACCATCACTACTATCAATTTTACCTCCTTTGAGAGTCTATCTGTCTATCTCTCATGTTTACCTCTTATACAGATTTGTTAGATCCCCTATATCATACAGTATCGACCTAGTTGATATTGTTTATTTTATGTCTTTATCCTTACTTTACTATATCAGCTAACTTAATATAGTTCTAAACCTATCTTTTGACATTTATACTATATCAGCCTAGCCGATATTGTTTTATGTTACCTGACATATTTACATTGTATTAGTCAGGATGATACTATCAACTTAGAGTCTAGGGTTGATTTTGGGTAATTAATATTATATATATGGGTCAAATTTCATTTATATCATATCATATATAACTCATTCACTTTACTTTCACTCACATTTATACCATAAGTATCATTTAGGAGAGTTAGTGGCTTAGAACCTTATCTTGAAGAGTTTTGCCTTGCAGTGTCATTGAAGCTCAATAGCAAGAGTAATTGGGAGTTCCTAACTAAGGATATGTAGGTCTTCATTCAATCATTTAAGGTTTTTAACCTACTACATCTCTTAATAATCTACACTTGAGCCAAGGGGGATTAAAGTGTCGATAGGAACACCCCAACGTAAGGATTCATATCCCTACACTCTTTCCTTTATTTAAATATTAGATTATATATTGTTTGTTTCTTTGTGGATAGATGTATGTGTATCTTTGTTTAAGCTTTATCTATACCAAATAAGTTAGTGTAATCATATAAATGCTTATAATTTACATATATCACTTTAGGTTGCATAAACTCCCATTTGGATTATCATTGTGCCTTGCCCATTTACCATCATTATATAGTTTAGTTTATACCCCTTTACAACTATTTAATTTACTTGCATATTTACAAGAATTTACCCTTTTTGAAGTATAGAAAGAGCTATATCTTTATGTCATAAGCTTAGGCTTTGGAACCCTTTCCTCCTGACATTTGTGTTGCAGGTTACCCTCTACTATATATATGAAATTCAATGGTCCTTACATGATCATCCAAGTATCACATGATCAAGTTGATTAATATTATTCGAGTCCTACTCTATTGCAAAAAAGATGATAGTTATAGGTCATCTTAGCTTGTGCATACAAAATGAAGTAAAAATATATAGATTTTAACTTCTTACATACATAAATTTTCATATTGATGAAAAAATAACAATTGTCCCTAACCGTAAACTTATGAAATGATTTGATAAGACCACATACATTCCAATAATAAACTTTAATTTAGAAACATAAAGGTTCATGTTGGTCCCATCATCCACATCATCTAAAGCAAAAAATGTAGTAGAGAAGTATGCATGCTTTTTACCACACATATACACTATTATAATTTAAGGAAATTGTGTCACAAAAATGTCATTTTTTTAAAACTTTGACACTATTTATGATACAAAATTTTGTTAATTCATTTTTGTCAAAGAAATAGAAAACACCTCTAAAATAATGGTAATCCTCCAAAATTAATAGTTTTTTAATGAACTATGATGTTATTTGCATTAACATTAACATAATTTATGTCAACAAAAAAGAAAACACCTCCAAAATAATGGTGATCCTCCAAATTTTACTAAGGCATTAGACCATATTAAATTTTAAATTTTTTCAAATATAAACATTGTCGTAAAGACTGATACAACTATTCCCCCCCATAAATATTTAAAAGAATCCCCCAAAAAGAATATTAAACCTATTCAAATTTTTGGAAAAGTCAACAAAATAAATTAAGCATTAATGTGTTATGCTTTGCATAAGACCATAATTAAAAAAAGAATCCATAAAATATTTTTTCTTTTGTATAAGACCACACCATAGATTTAAAAAAAATCCCAAAAGTATATTAAGGCAAAAAAAAACATTCATTTGTATTTTATAAGCCAAAGAATAATAATAGAGAGCAAAATAAATATTTTAAAAGGGATTATATGTTATTATTTTATAATATTTGTTTTGATTTTATATTATACTATTAAATTTATCTATATTTTTTTAGATAGATATGAAGCTTTTTTATCGGAGTAACTAATTGGTTATATCAATGGTCACAATTGGTCGATACCAACACTATAGTTATAATTGGCGTTTACATTCTTTGCCACAATATTTCTTTCAAAATCGGTGTTTACATTCCCACCACAACTGGTATTTTTACCACCAATACAGCCAGAACCAGCTTATACTAGTGAAATTGCCACAACTGGCCTTCCAATACCTCTGAGATTTGAACCTAGGTGATGCATATAACAACCAAATTGCTTTACCAATACAACCCATCTCATCGGTCAAATTTGTCTATATTATTTTGATGTTTTATAATAATAATAAGCAAAGAAAAATTTGAATTAAAAAAAAGAAAATAAAAATAAAAAGACAAAGATCCAAAATGCAAAAATGATTGATTTGAAAATAAATTTGAAAATACATAAGAAAAAGACAAAGAAGAGAAAAATAACATTTGTAACATTTATATATTAACTTTATTTGGGATTTTATGAAATGAAATAGGTCTCTCAAAATATGTTTTTTAATTGTTTGATAAATATTTGAATTTAATATCATACTATAAATTTATCTATATTTTTATGTCTTTTGTGTTTAATTTTTTTGAGAATTCATTTATCAAAATGCTATATTTTTCAACATATAGACCTAGGGTTTGAAAATATAAAGCCTAAACATTTCCATTTTTATATTTATATTTTTTTAAATATGTATATTTTTATCCATGAAGGAATTTAATCTCATTTATTATTATGAAGGAATTTTTATTATGATATTTTAATTTAAATTTTTTCTAGTTCAAAACTCAATTATGATGATATGTATGATTTTAGGTAATTTGTTGTGACAAGAAAGATGTTAAAGAAGATCATCACAAGGATAATGATGGCAATGTTGTTGTTGATGATGGTGATGATAACAAGGAGAATAATAAGAGCTAAAAAATAAAAATATATATTTTTAACTCAAATAATATTAGAAATAATTAATGAAATTCAAACATAATTATTGTATAAATTTTTAAAAAAAATAGAAATTCAAATTCAAGTTTAAAAATGGAGATAGACAAAAAAAAATCACTTGTGATACAAAAAGGTGTCACTTGTAACATAAAAAATTGATTCAACATTGATACATAAAAAGTGTCACTTTTTCATTTTTCATATATTTTTCTCCAAAAAAATAAAAATTAATAAATTCAAAATTTTAAAAATTCAAAAAAGTTGATACAAATTTATATCACTTGAAATTTTCATCAAAATTAGTAATAATTTAGGCTCAAAAAACTGACACAAAATGCAACTTAGTGCTAAATTACATCATCAAAAATCTTGCATCGAATATGAAAAAAATATAAGTAAAATATGCCTTAATTTTGATGTTACTATTGACACAAAAACCTCAAAATCTACTACTTATTATTACCATGGTGGAAAGTATGTTGATTTTATTGTACACATTTACCATTGTTATCCTATTTTTAGGTTCATGTATGATAATTTATTATGGACTACCTTGGATTCAAGTTAGTGAAGCAGGTTCATGTATGAAAATTTATTATAGACTACCTTAGATTCAGTTAGTGAAACATTATTTTGTGTCTTATTGTTTTCATGAATTTTTGCAAGTCATGTTATATTAATTTATTTTGGAGGTTCATTTTTGGATTTTATGTTTGATTTCATTTTTGTTCATAAAGATTAGTTTTTAGCATTTTGTTGAGAAACCTGACAATATCTAATGATTATATCCTTTTTATTATGGAGACAACACTTTGAATATGGGTGATAACATGATCGCATCCCACATTTTGATATTTTGATTTCACAAACACTCCAATTTCCCTAATTTTTTTTTAATTTTACTTGGTTGCAATTAACAAGCATATGTTTCTTGGCTTATATATACAAAGATGTAGTGCATTTGTATTTTTTTAAGAAAAATAATTTTAATTGAATATTTTTTAAGATTAATTTTTAATTATTTTTTAAAATATTTTTTGGCTGCCAATTGAGGCATAGTTCTTGAGAAAATACTTCTTATAGATTACATTGATACCATTTATACTATTGTATATGGTGATGAAAAATAATATTATTGTTTCTCTATGTGGTGATTTAGTTATGGATTCTTACGACAAAGACCTTTGGTTTGTTGTGGTAGACACTTTTGGAACCTTTGTAGTTGGGCATCTTTAACTCTTTGAGATAAGCATCATTTGGATTCTTAAGGCCTCAATACTTTTTACACCTTTCATTTGTGCACATTTGGTTTAAATTTTTTGACCCTTTGTAATTAAGCACCTTTAGCTCCTCATTCTACATTGATAATTGAAACTGGCACCTATACTCTTTAGAGTTGTCAGACTTTATGTGTGGAGTGATTTATGGGTTATTAGTTTTAGCTTTCGAGACTTTTGTGTTTGAGGCATATTTCTACAATAGAAATAGTGGAGGATGATAATCTTTACTTGGAATTCAATAAGCTTACAATATGGGGGCAAGTGGATTATGCCATATTCTTTAAATCCATTAAGTTTAGTTTAAGTATGGATGTTTTTATTATTTTACATCAGTTTAAACCCAAATTTATTATTACCCCTTGAGATACCAACTTGTTGGAAACATGTATATTATTTATGATTTATATTCTACGTGATCTACACTCATCTAGACCATACATCTAAATGGGGGACCACCTTATCGATAGAGGGCCAATAAACCTTCCATCTAAGGGTTTGTGGATAACATGCCTAATTTTTTTTAAGTAACTGTAATATTATTTGGATGGTGTCCTATTCATGTGCTTAAAAATATCCACACATGAATTAGGGTAAAACATAATAGTGAAGTACATTATTGTATTATTAATAATTAACTTAATCCATCAATGAAGAAGATTATTGTGCTAGTTTTTCTCTAAAGGGTTTTCCTAGGTGAAAATATTATTTATTGTGTGTGTGCCATTTTTCCTTTTTATAATAGATTTAAATTCTATAAGCATTGTTTCTCCTATATTAGATTATTGGTATATATATATTCTCTATAATCCACTATGGGAACATGTGGATTATGCCATATTATTAGAATCCCTTAAGTTTGGTTTAATATGGAAATTTCTAAGTAATATGCATTGGTGTAAACCCAAATTTATCAATACCCATTAAAATACCAGTTTGTAGTAGTCCTTGGGGAAATTTGCTTTAGGACCCAATGGATTACTATGTTTTCATATTCTTGGGATCTATGTTGGGCCTACATTGTGTAGAATTGATATAGCCCCACCTCATGATATCATTAGTATATGGTTAATAAAGTCAACTTATCCTTGTAATTTTTAGGGTTGATCATTTTCACGTAATTACATTAGGAGTACATATGTCATTATTTATTAAACTTTACATACAAAATTATTCTCTTAGTATAGAAATTAGTTGTGGTATCTCTATTACCACCATATATTGGAGTCTTTTCTTCATTAATATAGGTGGTAGTTCCAAACCTATGATAGATTTTAACACTGAAGCCAATCTCCTTTGTATTCCATGCCTGTGTGGTCTTGTATTTATGTTCATACCAACATTGTCATTGGCACATGTTGATGCAGATGTCAGATCTTATTGGGCTTAACTTTGTTCCCTTTACATCTTGATTTAATTCATCCATAAAAGATCAAAGATAAAGGATCACAAGAGGAATAATAATATTTATCTTCCCTAGTAGCCTAAGTTTGAATTTTGTGTCACTAATTACAAAAATATATTGAGTTAGATAGTGGTGATAAATACTCATATATCTCCTTTAAAATAATGTCATGTTCAAATATTGTACATTAGTAAAATTGTGTTTCAATCAATTATTAATCTATTTATCATAAATAAATTATACCAAAGAAAATAATATATTCAAATATTATTTATCAATAATTGTTTAAGGAAGATATGAAGAAATGGTATATTCATACCTTTTGTCATCCTCACAAAAGACCTTGGTTAGGATATTGTGATGGAAAGGATTTACAAGTTAATAAATAGGTATAATATTGAATCCACTCCTTTGAAGCCCTTTTCCATCTATAGTTTTATATCACATCATTTTGATGGGAGAAAAAAAAGAATTTAAATCAATCCTTATCCTCTACTCAAAGGCCTTTGGTAATAATTGATTAGTGATGAAAAATAAATATTTTTTCATCAATGTGAACCATAGAAAACTAATATTTCACAAGCTCTCAAGCAAGTATTTTGGGGGTGATTTTAGTTTTAGGTTGATGCAACACTCTATGGAATTGCTTGGTATAAAGATGTAAATTTAATTTCTCATCTTGGAGAGGGAGGCGGTTATATTTAGTAGGTTAAATTAAACTAATTCAAGTAATCCATTAATGGCATGCCCATATACTTATTCTACATACCATCTAAAGGAACTCACCTTAAAAATATCAAAAATCATGAGAGCTTTCAGAATTAGTTCTTTACCTAAATTCTCTAATATATGGAATTTCATGAGACAATGTATAGACCTAATTAGTAACCAGTTAATATGGGATGAAACATATGGTAATATGACCCTATTTTGGGGTGACTCATGTTTGGATATGCTTCCATTTTTTTCTAGAACAAATCTCATATAAATGTGATCTCAGGGACTACAATCAAATAAATGTGATGTCATGGATTACACTAATTGCAAGATATGAACAAAATGGATTTATTGAAAATGCCTTGAAAATAAATCAAATTTAATTGGAAGATATAAAACGAGACCTAAAAATATTTACCACCATCCTACTAGTTTGTGCCAAAATGGAAGATTTGAAATACAATAGGGACATCCATCAACAATAAATAAAAAATGGATTTCCAATATTATATCTTCACTAATGTAAATGAATAGGTATTCAAGAATTAATTATGAACTTATTGAATTGGAGTGTTCTTGTCCATGTGATAAATCTATTTTACAATCTTATTGTAGTTCAATTTTCTATAATTAGATTTAATGATAAATGAGATTAACTAACTTGATTTTACCTCTTGATAATACTAGAGGCATAACCTACAATGGAAGTTAGGGAGTGGTGGAGTAAAATTTTTGTGAGTGTGTTCATAAAAATGGACAATTTCAAATTCTACCTTCATTTGATTATCATATAGGAGAGTTTAGAGTTTGATTGTTTTTCTCTATAAATATTTTTTTGATCCTGATGAAGTGGTGTATCTAGATTGAGACCATATATCACCAATTAGTGGGAATTTTTTTGATAAGGTGATGAAGTTGTTAATTAGTGTGGAACCATTAAATGGGATAAACCATGTGACAATATTATCCATGATAATTAGCCAAAAATGGTTCCAGTGATACTACCAAGCCCTTTGTCAGAACTTGCAGTATTTATAGATCTTGTGTAATGGTTTGTGGTGCTCCAAAACAACATGCATAATATTATTGTCCCTCCAAGATCACTAACATATCACCACTAGATCTTACACACACTTCTATAATTTCATTATAACAATTTAGGCAGATCATAGTTAGCACCATCCATGTGTGTGGATAAACTTATTTGATTTCCACTAATGGCTTCCTCAATTCACCAAACACCTACCTGCCACACCACTAAGGTTAAATAACATCATGCAATACTTGTACGTGTATAAATCTCTACTAATTTTTTCATAATGGGGGAAGATCCCCCTATATTTTTAAAGGGGGTCCCCTTGCAGGGATGAAGGGAAACCTTATCCCATTACAAGTTTTTTGATTGTTTAGATATTGACATGTTTTAGCTTAATCAATGGTAGGCAAATAGTCACACATTGAATCTTAATCATTTTGAATTCCATAGTAATTATTTACACCTTTACATATATTTAATATATGTGCATGTTTGTATTTGTGTAATGTTATATAAAAATCAACAAGGAAAAGATAAACAACTATACATCTCCCTTGAGATTATGTCACAAACAAAACACAAAAAATAATAAAAATTTATGTCCCAGTTATATTATTTTAATTATTTAGAATATATAAATAATTTTTTATATTGATTTTACACACACATACGACTCATTATATTCTCATTTGGGGTGATGTCCCCGTGGACCTCCTAAGATCGAAGTAAAAAACCCAAGATAGGTGCCTCAATATTGATACATTTTGACATTTTTCATATATATTTAAGAAATCAGAGCTATTTTTATTTTGGTCATAAGAAGGTTTAGTAATATGGATACCACCATGTGTTAGTAAGTTCTCAAATATTAATATGCAACCAATAAAAATATTAGTAGGTTTGCAATAACGTGACATAAATATGAGTAGGGATCTACTCCATACTTTCCTATGAACAATAATATTAGATTATAGTACAAAAGTTAAATGTTTGTTGTAGATTAATATTATTTGGGTTCATTTATCCTAATTCATCTAGGTTAATTTATGTTAATACTAAGTCTATTTTAGTTGTGCATTTATTATTATAATAAATATACTTTATCCTAGATTTATTAGGTGTCACACCTCTTTTGTTCCTTTGTCAGTAATCTTAGAGTTACATTCATATGTACCTCCCCTCTTACACTTTTCACACACATCCTCATCACCTTATGGGGATTAGGAACATTTGGCACACACTAATAAGGTTGTGCAAGTAACTCATATTTCTTCTTAACTCTATTTATTGAGTTCTCTCCCATCTCATTACATACTTGAGACACTCTTGCACTAGTGTATCTTATGATGCTTGTTCATGGCTTACCACCATTCTTATTTCTCTTTTTGTCTTACATTTGAGATTGTACTTGGAGATCAATGCTTTGTAAGCCTTAAAATAGACATGGGGTTTTTATCCATTCGATGGTTTCCCCACTTGACAAATATTATCTCTCTTTTTTTGTGGCTTGGTTCTTATAAGGTAATATTATTTCATTTTATGCATTCATTTTTTAATTTTTAAACCTTTACCTATCGATCTTGGCATAAATCCTAACAATGTTATTCCAATATTAGATAACAAATCTATTATAATATTTAACTCCATTAGTTATTAACTAAGGTAAAATCATTTTTTTGCAATAATATTAATAAGAGACACAGATGATGTAATAAAATAAATGATGTGGAGCATCAAATTTTCCATAATCTCTATGCAACCATAATGAAATAGAGTTAATAAAATTTATTTTTTAATCTAAGGATTTGTGACTATATATAGTGATGGCTACCCCTTATTTTTGATGAATTACATGAAAACAAACTAAATTTGTATATCTATTACATTAATATGTTATATTCAATAAATCATTCTCTACCAATGAGTTGTGTATAGACACATAGACCCACATCACTAGCTTGTATGCATTGGTTATTTATGCAATAATACATTTAATGTACATGCATGTAACTCCTTACATCATGTGCTTCTTATGCAACACAAAGATACATGTCTTGCAACTCAAAATACAAAATCATAAAACTTAGAATTTATAACATCATCAAGTAGCTCCAAACATCATGTGAATTCTGCATATCACTTGAATCCATGTCGCATAACTCAAAATAAAAAAAATCACACTCCATCTAATAGAAGCAAATCACTTAAGTTTCAAAGGCTTGGTTAGTGTAGGATTAATGGGTAGTGCACCCTTTTGTGACTTTCCATGCCAAAATTTGGAAAATCAATCCCAATATTTTTCATTGATAATCCACACAACTCATCATTCTACATAGCATAGGTCATTTGTTCAACTTTTATGTGAAATTAGCAACTACATATCACACAACCTCTACATATAACCCTCAACTCATGAAACATATGAAAACTCATGCACAATGCCAAATCAATTCATAACGCTCATATCACTCCCAAGGATATTACATGATAAAACATTTGTTAGCATCCCCTACATCTAAAGGTCAAGAGATGTAACCATCGATAGATGAAGAGTCATAAAATAGAATCATAAATTGTATAACTTATATAGCGTCTCCTTAGACTTCATAACATGTAATCTATATGTACATATTTGTAACTTTAGTTTAGGTAGTTAGTAGAAAAGTAGACATGCATGCATCTTTATCAAGAATATACTACATATATAGCACAATTTTTCTTCTTCTTATTTTATTGCTTTCTCTATTTTTTATATTATTAAATATTGCTTCCACATAAGTATACAATCCATTTAGATACTCATCTAAAATGTTATCCCATGGAAATCCTGGGATCTAGATCATTGGCATCAAAGTGATTGATCATATTTCCAGTCCAATTGAACAAGTTTAGAGTATATGAAGCTTGGAATATAACCATAAGATCCCAAAAACTACCTATTGTGTCATTTCAATAAATTTTAAATGGTGAGAAATAATGCATCACAAGATGTCCTTGTGATGATCAAGGATGAGATTAGAAGGGTTCTTCAAGAAAAAATACATTTCTATTTAGCCTATTTTTTGAAATCATCAAACATATGCTTCCATCAACTCACACATTGAACAAGGTTAGAGTATATAAAGCTTGAAATATAACCACAAGATCCCAAAAACTACCTATTGTGTCATTTCAATAAATTTCAAATGGTGAGCGATAATGCAACACAAGAAGATGTCCTTGTGATGATTAAGGATGAGATTAGAAGGGCTTTTCAAGATAAAAGACATTTCTATTTAACCTATTTGTTGAAATCCTCAAAAATATGATTCCATCAGCTCACACATCGAGTAAATCTTTTTTTGTCAAGACCCCCTATATTTCAAGTAAATATGGATGTTCAAAATATAGAGGGTAAAATTAATAAATGGGTAATAGATAGTTGGTTAAGTTTGTTAGTATGATATTATTATATGAATTATTTCTATAACAAAGGGAAGATCAAGATTCACTTTTGAAAGTATCTTTACTTGTCAAGAAAGGGTTCAAGTGCATACTCTATGGTAGAAATACTAGATAGAAGATGAGTTTGAGTGATGCAAGAACATCCATGGTGAACAAAAAATATTTCATCAACCAAAAAAAAGTGGTGTTTGTGTTTTTTTCATTATTTTTTTATTGTTTTGACATGGATAAGTTGTTGGGAGATAAATCAAACTCATAACTCTTAGTTTGGTATTGTCATTAAAAATTAAATTATCCATTTTTTCCTAATTTTTGCACTAATGAATAGACCAAGTTAATGTGATATATTTTGACTATAAACACATAGTGTAACAATTTTTAGCATATCTAAACTTGATTTGGTCTTGGTTCCTAAGGGGGCACTGATTGCTAACAAACTTGATAAGGTATTGGTTCTTGAGCTGCTAAAAATTATCGATGATAATGATATGGTCTATTTCCTTAGGTATTGTGGGTGACCAAAGGGATTAATGGGATTGACTGAGTTGATGGGGTCTACAAAGTTCAAATAGTGTTTGAGGTGTCAATGAATTCCAATGGAACTAATAGGATATGACTTTACAAAGTTTCACAAGTGCCCATAGTGCCTGATAGACCTAATAGGCCTAATGGGGTTTACAATGTTTTTCAAGGTGTTTATAGTTACACATAACCCCAATAAAGTTAGTAGACAAGGTGCTTCGGGTACCTAAAGTACTTGAGAGACCCTACAAGATCTACACAAAAATAAAAAATAATTATTTTTTATGTTCTTGATGGGATTCATAAACTCGATAGAGTCTTTAACTGAAGTTGGAATACCAAGAGTCATAAGGGAATATGAAGGGTAAGCCTATTCCATCCTATCGCTATAAGTAGTATAAATGGAAATTGTATAGGGGTTGGAATTTTCTTTGGATGCAATAATTGATAGGTGAACCAATTGATGTTGGATTATGATGTGATTGTTTCCCTCCATGTTGGTACTCCATATCTTATAAGGCTCGAAGAGGATAGTATGTGTATTATTTTTAAGCATTGCAAAGTTTCCAGTAAAATATAGATAATGTGTTATTTATGATGAGGGTATACATGCGTATTAATGATTTGGTCATGTATGTGTGTGTGTGCCCAAATTAAACATCACAAACTAAGAGGTTGTACTTATGTGGATATCATGTATGTGCTTGCATTAATTGGTATACAAGAGGATTTTTCATAGTGTAATTTGTGTGAAGACTCTAGTTGAGTCAATTAGTAAGATATGATAAGTTTACATGGGAGAACTGATGACACAGAAAATTAATGTTGTTAGAAGAGGGACAAGACCAAGAGGGCCTTGAGTTGTAGACTTGGTGGAAATGATGAGAGGAATTCAAGCAAGGTTGGATGCAATGGAACAACACAAAGAAGGGGGACTCATGTTGAGGATGGGAATGAGGATGAAGAATAAGGAGCTCAAGATCTTGGAGTGGAGGAAATGAATAATGAATTTGAGAATATATTTCTCAACATTGTTTCAAGGTTTGGTAGTAAACCAAAGCTAGAGACACCTTGCTACAATTGGATTTTGAATCTTGAGGAGCTTATGCGTTGGATAAGTATTTTGACTATGAGTATATGGACAAGCTTAAGAAGGTGAAGTTTTCTTATATGAAGTTGAAGATTCATGCCTATTTATGTTGGGATCATGTTTAGGCTGAGATAAAAAATAAATTAAATGAGAAGATAGAGTATTGGGATAGGATGGCGACAAATTTGAAGACCAAATTTATGCTTTCTGATTATCAAATGAGTTTGTTTAGGAAAATTTATAATTGGAGACAAAAAGAATAACATCAAATAGTACATTGATAATTTCTATAGTCTCACTATCAGATCTATATATACAGAGGATGATCAAGATAAGGTAACAAGATATGTAAATGGGTTACATTTTTATATTCAAGACAAAATTGGTTTGTTGAACCTAAGAACTATGGAACAATCCTATCAAAGTGTATTGCAGGTGGAAGAGATGTTGTTATGATAATAACAAGTGAACTATAGAGGTAGAGGAAGGTATTAAAGAGGATGAGGACAAAGAAGTGGTGGGAGATGATAAAAAAACCAAGATGGAGAGGCAAACAACTCACAAAATTATGACTCAAGCACAATAAGAGGCTACTCTTCTAAGTGGAGAGGATCCTTTATAAGAGGTAGAGGTAGAAGCATTCAAGCAAGTTTTTTCAATGAAATAAGTATGATGGGTATAGAGCCTATGAGTGTCCATAAAACCATCAAAATAGTGGTAGAAAGACTAAATAAATAAATCATGTTGTTCATGTTGATGAAGAGAGTGTTGGATCCCAAACACACAGAGAAGAGCTAGAACAAGGGGAGGCTCTATTGATGAAAATACTATTGTTGAAACCTACTAATGAGGTGAATGAACAAACACAAATTAAGAATTTATTTTAGACTATTTTTAAATTTATTATTAATATTTTCAAGGTGGTGCTAGATAGTGGTAGTATGAATAATTTGGTTTCTCAAGATATCCTATAAAATCTTGGGCTAAAATAATTGGTACATCTTCCATCATACAAGGTTTTGTGGTTGCTTAAAGGTCATCAAGTGTTAGTGAATAAGAAATGTATGTTTAGTTTTCAAATTGGTTCATATAAGGATGATGTTCTAAGTGATATTATGCCTATGGATGTGTGTCATGTGCTATTGGTAAGGCCATGGAAGTTTAAAATGAGAGTCATGTGTGATGGAAGAGAAAAAACCTACACCATAATGAAGGTTGGCACGAGGTTCACATTAAGTCCATTTAGGGATAGAGGAGATGGTGTTGACAACATTTTCAAAGTGATGTTGGTTTCCTATAAAGATTTTTTGAAGGTGGAAAAGGATGAAGAGACATGATTTGCTTTGTTTCAAAGCCTATGCAAATTATGACAACCACTAGGTAAGCAATCTTCCTAAAGAAATTAGGAATATGTTGGAAGACTTTGTTGATATTATGTCAAATGAATTTTTAGAGGGACTACCACCTATTAGAGGCATTAGGCATCACATGGATCTAGTTTCTATATTAATTTTTATAAATAAGGTATCCTGTATATTGACTCTAATGGAGAATGAAGAGATAAAAATACAAGTGGAAGAGATACTGGAAAGGGGATTAATCCAAGAGAATTTGAGCCCATGTGTAGTCTCAGTTGTGTTAATAACTAATAAAGGTTGAGAGTTAAGAATGTGTATATATTCATGTGTAATCAATTATATCACCATTAAGTACATATTTCCATTACCAAGAATGGATGACTTAATGGATTATTTGAGTGGAGTTAGGTACTTCACCAAGATAGATTTGAAGAGTGGGTATTACCAAATCTGCATAAGAGAATGTGATGAGTGAAAGACTACATTCAAGACAAATGATGGGTTTTATGAGTGGTTGGTCATGCCATTAAGTTTTTTGAATTCCCCAAGTACATTCATGAGACTCATGAATGAAGTTTTGAATCCTTTCACTAATAAGTTTGTGATAGTCTATTTGGATGACATACTGATTCTTAGTGATTCTAAGGAGAAGCATTTTAATTTTATATAAATTGAAAGAAGAGAAATTGATATTGAAATTGAAGAAGTGAAACTTCATACAAGAGGAACATATATATTTGGGATTCATAATCTCAAAATATGGGTTTAAAATGGAGCTTGAGAAAGTGAGGGAAAGTATGGAATGGCCTTGCCCAAAGAGTATGTTTGAGGTAAGAATATTCCATAGGTTGGAAATTTTATACAAGAAGTTCATTCAAAACTTCAACATTATATGTGTACCCATTACATAGACTATGAAAGGAAATAAGAAAAATTTCAATGGACTGTTGAAGTAAAGAGTAAATTATAGTTTTTAAAAAGAAAATTGATTGAACATTTGGTATTAGCATTGCCAAATTTGGAAATGTATTTCAAGTTGATTGTGATGTAAGCAAGACTGTCATAGAAGTGGTTCCAAGCTAATAAGGTAAGCCCATTGCTTATTTTAGTGAAAATTTTAATGACACCAAGAAGTATTCAATCTATGATCAATATTTCTATGCAAAGGTACAAGCTCTCAAGAAGTGGAAACACTACTTCTTACCAAAGGCATTCATTTTGCACACAAAAAATCATGTTTTGAAATTCATAAACAACCAAGGTAAGCTCAGTCAAAGGCAAATGAAATGGGTGGAATTTATTCAAATCTATTATTTTGTTTTGAGACATAGAAGTGGGAAGTTCAATAAAGTTATGGATGTGTTGAGTAGGCGATCTCTTGTTGTGAATGATCTTGAGGTGGAGGCAATTGGGTTTGACTTAATGATGGCATGGTATGAAAAGTACTTGGATTTTTAAGATGGATGGAAAACATGCAAAAATACAGTAAATATAGACATAATTTTATGGTTAGAGCACATGATTTAAGGTTGGTTGATATTCAATGGGATGAAGTTGTGTATACCTCAAGGTTCCATGAGAGAGAGCCTATTGAAAGAAAAACACAATAGAGGTCTAGCTGGTCATTTTGGGTATGATAAGACTTTGGCATAGTTGAATGACAAATAATATTGGGCTCAGATGGGTATGGACATGAATAAGTTTTTACATAAGTGTAGAATTTTCCAACATGCTAAGGAAAAAAGTCAAAATAATGGTTTTTATCATCCATTGCCTATTCTGAATAAACCATGGGATGTATTGAATATGGAATATGTTCTTGTATTGCCAAGAAAAAAATGAGGCAATGACTCCATATTTGTTATTGTTGATAGATTTTATAATATGTCTCACTTTTTAGCATGTAAGAAGACTAGTGATGCCACACACATGAAATTATTCTTTCAAGTTGTAAGATTGCATGGGTTACCAAGAAGTATTGTATTAGATAGAGATATAAAGGTTTTTGGGCACTTTTGAAGGACATTAGGGAAGAAGTTGGGAATAATATTATACTTTAGTTCAACTTATCACCCTCAAAAAAATGGGAAAATGGAGGTTTTAAATCAGATTCTTAGTATTTTTTTTACACGTTTAGTTGGTGACAAGCCCAAATAGTGGGATTTGATGTTGGCACAAGTTGAGTTTGATTACAATGATTCAGTCAACTAAAGTATAAGTTTGATTCATTTTTAAATAGTGAATGGAAACAACCTTAGAAGTGTATGTGAGTTGAGGAATATAGTTGAGATGAGTAGGATAAGTGCAGAAAGTGAAGATTATGCTCAAGATCTACATAATGTGCATAAGGAAGTCAAGAGAATACTTGAAGAGAGTGTTTAAAAATACAAAAAACATGATAACATGCAAAGGAGAGACTTGATATTTGAGGTTTTGGACTTGGTTTTCTCACATCTACGTAAGGAAAGGCTTCTGAAAGGTGAATAAAACAAGCCCAAGTGGAAGAAGATCAAGCCTTACAATATTTTAAAGAATTTCTCAACTAATACTTATGAATTAGAGTTGTTTGATGGAGTAGTCATCTCACCTATCTTCAATCTAATAGATTTATACCCATATGTTGAGGGACAAATAAGTGACATCATGGATTTTTCATTCATGGATTGGAGAGAGTTGTTTCCATGAGTGGCTGAAGAGGATATGGAAGCCAATCTATACATTTGGATTATCAATAAGACAAGGGGAAATGAGTAATATGGTTATTTGGTCAAGTATAAGGATGAAGTAGCCAAAGGTATGAATTGGATGAATGTATCTGAAGTTGAAAAACATGGTAATAATATAGAGGGGCTCACATTAGGTTCATGAGTAGGAGATCATGGCCACTTTTCATTACCATGGGTGTTTGATGTAAGAACATCCATGAAGAATAAGAAATGTTGTATCAACCAAAAATTGAGTGGTGTGTTTATGTTTTTCATTGTTTATTTGTTGTTTTGACATGGAAAAGTTGTTGGGAGATAAATCGAGACTCATAACTCTTAGTTTGGCATTGTTGTAAAAAATTTAAAGTCCCCATTTTTTCACTAGTGAATAGACCAATATAATGCAATCAAATTTGACTATAAAAATTTATTATAAAAATATGTTTCAATGTATCTAAACTTAGGTTATTGTCAAAGAAAAAAATCTAATTTGGTCTTGGTTCCTGAGGTGTTGTTGATCATCGACAGACCTGTTTATGTCTTGGTTCTCGATGTGCTAAAAATTTCTAATGAAGTTGATATGGTTTGGTTCTTTATATATCATGGGTACATGAAGTGCCTAATAGGACTAACAAAGTTGATGGGGTATACTAATTTAAAATGGTTCTTGAGGTGTTGGTGAAGTCTAATGGGCTTGATAGGGTCTTAGTTTGCAAAGTTATGCAAGTGATCTTAGTGCTTGATAGGCCCAATGGGGTTTATGAATTTTGTCAAGGTGTTTTAAGTGCCACATAATATTTGCATAGTCAGAGTGTATAAGGTTCCATGGATACTTTAATTATTTGATACACTTGATAGGCCTGATAGGGTCTATAGGGAAAAACATGTTGTTTTATATGTTCTTAATCAGATTCATAAACTTGGCATGGTCTTTCATCAAAGTTGGAATGCCAAGAGTCACAAGGGAATATGAAGGTTCAACCCATTCCATCCTATCTCTATAAGTAGGATAAATGGTAACTGTATAGGGGTTGGAATTTTGTTGGATGTAAGAATTTTTAGGTGAACCAAATGATGTTGGATTATGATGTTATTTTTTCCCTCCATGTTGATACTCCATAGCCTCTAAGGCTCATAGAGGATAGTGTACATTTCTTTTAAGTAATGCAATGTTTTCCAGTAAATGAAGAGAATTTGTTATTTTTATTGAGGATTTGTATGTGTAATTTTAAGTTGGTACTTTATGTGTGTGTGTGCTAAAACCAAACATCACAAAGTAAGATGTTGTCTTTAAGTTGATACCTTGTATGTGTTTGCATCACTGAGCCAACTTGAGATAAATTCCTAGAAATAATGAAGGATGAATACTATATTAAAGATGTATATGAAGATCACTATATTTAGTGGCAATAAATGTGAAAATAACATGACCAAATAGTACAAGCCTACATCAATCCCATGATCTGTATGCAAAATTAAGATCCTTCATTCAATCCAAACTAAATTTGATTAAGGCTAAGATAATGATAAAATATTACTGATACATGGAAACCGTTCAGGAAGTGTCCAAGATGAAGGACAAGTAAGAAATAAAATTTGTTGTGCTAAGGAAAACACCTGCTTCAAAAATGTTTAATCCACCTAAGATAGGGAAATGATGTGATATACATAAAACCAACAACCACTCCATCACATAGTTCCATGCTTATAAAGGATTTTTTACATGCATAAAATTAGAGGGTCTAGACTTATTTGAAGTATAGGAAATTGATCTAGGAGTTACTTGTCTTGGTGCAACAACCACACTAGCAATGCATGATGTCTAAGCAAAAAACCTACTCCATTTACAGATGTGGTTGTAAGGTAAACCAATGTATTTTATTCTTGATGGTAGTAACATGAAGGTTCTCATATCCAAATCGACCATCAAGCAAATGAATATTCTAACCATGCCTCATCCACATCTTTATAGTTTGGGATGGATCAATTCATTTCATACCAAAGGTATACATATCACATGTGAATACCACTTCACATTCGCTATCCATCCTTTTGGAGAGGACCTAGTATGTGATTTACACAAATAACCAAGGAACTCAAGACAGTGATGTATTTATGCATGGCTATGTGTAGATCATTCACCTTAATTAAAAATAAGTTACACTAATTACATTAATTCTCAAATGCAAGTGTGGTGCATTATTCTCAAGAGTATACATAGAATCACTTTAGGAATCTGATATATTTTACTTTCCAACGAGATGGTGATACTTTGATAATTTTATATGTACATAGATTAGAATACAAAATTACTCAACGTCATGCTTCAAGCACCAACAAACATCTCAAAGAATCATAGACATTCCACATGGATCCTAGATCCATGTCACATATCTCAAATGAAAATAATGTGAACTCTACTTGATAGACACAAATTGTGTAAGTTTTAAATTCTTAACTAATAGGGGATTAAGGGGCACATGTGCTAAAATATGGATAATCAGTTTAAAAATTATTTCATCGACACTTATGATAATGCATCATTCTATGTAACATGTGCCAAATATGTAATATTTTCATGACATCGACTAACTACGTAATTTACAACACTTGCACAAGCTCTATGTAGAACCCTCAGCTCGAATAGAATCTAAAAAAATATGCACAAAATCAAATCAGTGTGCAACACTCATGGCATTCTTAGGGATGTTACATGACATAACACATGTCAGCATCTCATGCATCTATAAGTCAAGTGATGTAACCATTGAAAGATGAAGAGTCACACAAGGAAGCCTAAATTATTTTAAACATCCATAATGAATTCTTAGCCTTCATAATATCTATAACTTTAGTTTACAATCATGCATCTTTACCTATAGAATATTATGTACAAAACACACTGTGAATATAAATTTTGTTCAAATTTTTATTTCTTTCATTATTATCCATATTGTTTAATATTTATTCTGCATATGTATATAACCCATCTAGATCATTATATAGAGTGTTTTCTCCCATGCCTCTTGGGATCTGGATCAATCATTAAACAACCTAAAACCTTATATTGTGTATTTATGGTAATCTAATAATTTTCCTCTTGCCACTAATGTTAGTGATCCATAAGTATTCATAAAACATTCCATCCATTAGATATCAAGATTAAAACCCAATTTGGATCATCCATATATCTTCAAAGGGAGAGTTCCAAGCTTGGTGAATAAACCACTAATTCAAAACAAAACAAGTTTATATTCAACTTATATAATGATTGTATATCCTTTAGTGCACAAAAGTACATATCTGAGGTTGATAAGGAGAATACACACATACATAAAATGCATCGATGAATAGTTGGCATCCAATTATTTGTAGGGATAATTGGTTTAAGGAATAATGATAGAAATATAAGTGAGCAAGACAATATCATGTTGTATTGTTCTAATAATCTCATTTTAATCTATATTTGGCCATAAAATATAGGAAGTAGTGAAATTTCCTCTTCCAATTGGTTTTTCCCCATCACAGGGTTTTCAAAATAAAAAAATGTGTCTTTGTGTCTCCATGATTTAGGTATTTTTTCATGTTATAATTTTGAACTAATTTTTTATATCTTTTAAAATCATATCATATTAATTCTAAGTAATTGAATGAATTGAAATATCATTTTTAATTTAATTTGAAGTAGAATAATTAATTGTGTTCTATAAATTGTAGCAAGCTAGTACTTAAGAGTTTAAATATCATTTTGGTATCAGATCAAATTTATCTTTGGGTTATTATGGAAAATTTCACTTATTTGTATGATAATGACAATATATCAAGAAGGATATTTCCTTACAATCCTGAGACATGTATAAGAAGGTGGAATCATCATGTAATAGAAACATCTCAAGAAGGTGAAGAGAAATCATGAATGAAAAGCATGACAAAGTCCTATGACACTATCACCAAATAACAAATTATCTCAACTAGAAACCAAGGATCCATGGATGCAATAGTTTATGTTATAGTCAAGAAGCTTGGAATAGAATAAATCCATGAATAATAATAATAAAGTGGATAAGAGTCTATGGATAAACATGAATAACCTCCTAAAGATAAAGGTAAAGCTAAGTTAAAATATGAACATACTCATTTAAAGGTTGAGATAAATGTTGAAATTAAATCCTTTTAAGGGCAATTAGATGATAAGATATTAGACAAATCATTAAAGAAAATGGATGTATGTTTTAGTATGCATTAATTAACTTAGGATCAAAATATTTATTTTGCACACCTCAAGATGGAAATTTGTGCTTTAATTTGGTAGGAATCTTATCTAGCATCTTATCAAAAGAAAAAGAAGTTGGTTATACATAAGGGGAAGGGTTTTATAGAGTTGTTGCATAAGCTTTTACATCCTTTGGGAATAATAGTAATCAAAATATAAGTGGTGATATTACAATCAAGGAACATTTTAAATTATGTAAGATTATAATATAAAATTCCATAGATAAACCATTTTATGGGATTAAACTTTGAGGATGAAGAGAACTTGACCAAGTATTTGGTACTTCTTCATACAAGTTGAAGGATACTATCATCTCAAGTAAGACAAAAGATAATGATAAGGCATGTGCAAAAATATGTTACATTGAATAAGAGAAGAAGCAAGGAGAGGGAGAGTTCTCAAATAAAAATCATTCCACAAATTGGATCAAGGAGAAGTAAAACCAACCTTCAAAATCCTTCAATAAAAGTGGAAAATTAATAATAAAAACACAATTCTGCATAGTTTTAAAGACCCTATGAACCATTGTAGTCATTGTAGTATAGATGGATATACTAACATTAAGTGATGGAGGTTACATCTACAAGGGCATCCCAAGAATCATTCTAATGGGGACTATAAGAAGTCCATAGAATATTTAAGAGAATCAAAGGTAGAGATAGAGGAAAATTATGATGTTGATGAAATGCCTAGTTGCACTACCACTAACATGAATAAGGAGGAATAAGAAAGAGGATATGATCAAGTTATTCAAAATCAAGATTCAAATCAAGAAAGCCAAGGTAAAGACACTTGTTTATACTAGGTATCAATCTAGGTTAATTTAATATGAAGTTGTTATAAAGCTTGGTTTAAAATTATTTATCATTCTCACCCATATATCTTGGGTTGGGTAAAGAAGGGTGTTAAAATACAAGTGATTCAAAGATCTAAAATCAAATTTTGGATTAACATATAATACTAAAATGAACTAGAAATAGACATGATTCCTCTTAATTCAGTTTATGTGGTGTTTGAAAGTTCTTAATTGTACCCTAAAAATGCCATCTTCATGAGGAGGTTTAACAAGGAATGATGGGTCAAGGACAGAGTCATTTATAACATTAAGGCACATCAAAGCAATCCCAATCCTGCCATGGTAAGTGTCGACCAATAAAAAATTCTCATTCACATAAATAGTTAGTTTTGGTTACTTCTTTTGAAGTATAATCAAGAGGATGGGATTGATATATCTTAAATTGATAGTGAAAAAAAGTGATTGAGGGTATTGGCTGAGTTTATGAATTATTTGCAAAATATGTTCCAAACTCCTAAAAGTTTGCCTCCAAAAAAGGAAGTAGAACATGAGATTTAATTTTTATTTGATTTTTCTCTACCTAATATTATTTTGTATAGGAAATCAGTTTTGGAGAGTAAAGAGGTGTCAGGGAAACCCCAGAACAATAAACATGCTCCAATCCCTACTGAGTCAGGATCTTGCTCTACCAATTAGAACACATGTGATTACTTCTTGTATTAGCAACTAAACATGGAATTATACCAGAATCAATAAGTAACTAGAAATATGAAACAACACAGGAATTAAGAGACAATACACAATTGTATTATATACATAGAAGAATATACAATAAGGAAGATGCCACTTCTTCCTCCACCTCAAAGGTTCGCCACACCTCAAGATCTTCTTCCCTCTCTCTCTCGGTCCCAACAATCAACTCCAATACAGAATTGATGTTCACCTCTCCAACCAGTCAGTAACACGTTGCCAGTTCACCAAGTACGCAACCGTACTCCAAGTAGATCTCCTGCTCTCTGCTGCTACCTGCAAATCACTAGACCTTACTCACCATGTAGACATCTCTACACCCCTGAAGAACCCTTGTCCTTGCCTCACCAAGTCCTTATGATTCTTCAACCAGTACTTTAGTGGATCAGCTCCTTGACCTTGTAGACCTTGCAACTCTCCCTGATCATACACACTCAGCACCTCTTGGAACTAGGAGGAGTTACACTAGCTCTCTCTAAAAGCTCTATGGCTTTCTAGCACACACATACAATACAGCCCATGAGTCCATATATAGATCTCATGCTTACAATAATTAGACTAACCTAATTACAATAATTAGACTCGCAACTCAAGACTACGACTAGCCTTCAACATGCAAACTAGCAGTCCAAAAATAGACTCTCCCGGACTCGCCATGCAAACTGCCTGTTCTCACACAGGCTGCCGATGTCGGCGCCTCCATGACCGATGTCGGCCGACTGGTAACCGACGCCGGTTGCTTCCTCTTGCAATCTGACCGACGTCGGCTGATCAGACCGATGCCATTTTTCCTGTAACTGAATCAGCAACCCCCCGCAACTCTAGATCCTCCTTAACTTCTCCTGTTTGCATCTTGGTGAAGCTTTTAGCTCCACAACATAACAATATCCCACTTGGAGATAAATAGCTACACCTGTACCCCATCTAAATTATTCCCTGGCTTGTATTCCTCTTCAAGATCAATCCTGAAGACCAACCACCACGCAACCTGTGATGCTATACCTGTCATTCGAGTAACCTGCCACATCCGAACCTACATATCCATGTAGTGAAGAACTTGACCCTGCATAACAAGAAACCCTGCTGCTAGTCCCACTGAACTGCCCTCTAGTACTCCTTCCCCGAATTGGCTCCATACTTTCTGACAACCCCCACTGCTTGGGAAAATAACTTAGGTCTACACTAGACCTCATGTGATTTCGAACCCTGTTTCAAGCTGAGCTTGAACTGTCCAGCCCTTGGTGTGCTTTCAGATTCTACATCCTGCGTTATGAACCCCGCCAACACCGTCTTCACATCAGCTCCCACTGGAGATTAAATCTCCATGTCTCATAAGCCAAAGAATTTCGCTACTCCAAATTCTTCATGACACGCCTCTGAACTAACCTTACCTTTAGCTCAGCAAATACCTGTATGTACAAACCTACTAGTAAATCACCCACATACAGTAACAGAATGATGTCATGACTCATCATCCACCTGGTAAGACAAAACCACAATAGTTACACTGACATTGACTAAAGCGATGCTTAGTCGTCCACCTGTCAAACCTGTACCACTGTCCTGCAGCTTCCTCAAGACCATATGCCTTGGCCTTCCGTCTCTTGTATCCATCCACTCTCTTCTTTATCTCGGGAATCCATTCCGTCTCTCAGTGCTTACATCTAGCTGACAAATCTACCAACAAATACCTGTTTGGTTCTTCTCCAAGGACTCACACTCCTTATCCATGCCAAGCTCCCACTGTATCTGGACTCTACCTGCATTACCTCTTCCAACTTCCTGGTTCTTGACTATCAAAGAGGCAATATAAAGAAGGTGAACAACGAATATGAGGTTCACTTACCATTTCTGACCTCGACATGAGCGTTTGAGACTTGTTGTCCGCCCACTATCCGTACCAGTGACCGATCTCGGCCATCTCCCAGTCTGTTTCTGATCGAAGTCGGCTTCCTGTACTGAACCTGACTGCCGACGTCGTTTCTATGGCTGACGCCGATGTCCCTACTGCCGATGTCAGTTTCTTCATGACCGACGTTGGTCTTCTTGTTGTCGACGTCGGTTACTGTATAACCGACGTCGGTACCTGTGTTCGTCTGTGAGTGACAACTTTTTACCCACGAGCTCTCCATGGATCAAAATCCTAATCAAATCAATCCTGCTCTGCTCAGAATAATTCAGTTTCCTCACCTGATCTCTGTCCGTCATCTCCTCCATGAACACCAAGGCTTTCCAGTTCTTTAGCTTGTCAAAGACATCTGACCTCTACTTCAAAACCTGCATTCTCCTCCTACATATGTGGCCAAGCCTATAAAGCCACATCTCTGCAACAGAAGGTGAATCAGCAATATAAGTAGATAGATAAAGGATACCTACTTTCTTACCACCATCTAATTCAAGTGTATCCGCTGTGAGAGTTACAGTGCATCTCTCATCACCCAAATTTCTTAAAGAAATTAGACTCATCTCCTAGACTGGTACCTGCATGACTTCCTTCAACCACTGTGAGTCATCTGTCTGCACTTTCAGCTTCACTTCCCCTTCGTCAATCATCTGACAAGGCTCTCCAACCCCTAAATAAATCTCTCCAAAGTCTCCAAAGACATACCCATGAAAAAATGCTCTATTTCGGGCTGCATGGAAAGAGGCAAAAGAATCTGTAAACAAAGATTCCACTTTATCCAGAACACCCTGTACAATATTACCTGCAACATGTGCTTCCACCAGCTGATCTTCTATCGACCAACGATCTCTTTTAACCTGCTCTTTCTTTCCATCAATCAGACCATTCGTGCTATTCAATTTCTCCATTCGTAGCTTACTTTCTTCTGCCATTGCTATACTCCCACTCAATCTGAAACCCCTGTGAGTGACCTGTAATCAAAACACACTACCCAGATCTACACCAATCTGTTAGTATCCCAACCTAAAGCTCTGATACCACTTGTCAGGGAAACCCCAAAACAATAAACATGCTCCAATCCCTACTGAGTCAGGATCTTGCTCTACCAATTAGAACACATGTGATTACTTCTTGTATTAGCAACTAAACACGAAATTATACCAGAATCAATAAGTAACTAGAAATATGAAACAACACAAGAATTAAGAGACAATACACAATTGTATTATATACATAGAAGAATATACAATAAGGAAGATGCCACTTCTTCCTCCACCTCAAAGGTTCGCCACACCTCAAGATCTTCTTCCCTCTCTCTCTCGGTCCCAACAATCAACTCCAATACAGAATTGATGTTCACCTCTCCAACCAGTCAGTAACACGTTGCCAGTTCACCAAGTACGCAACCGTACTCCAAGTAGATCTCCTGCTCTCTGCTGCTACCTGCAAATCACTAGACCTTACTCACCATGTAGACATCTCTACACCCCTGAAGAACCCTTGTCCTTGCCTCACCAAGTCCTTATGATTCTTCAACCAGTACTTCAGTGGATCAGCTCCTTGACCTTGCAGACCTTGCAACTCTCCCTGATCATACACACTCAGCACCTCTTGGAACTAGGAGGAGTTACACTAGCTCTCTCTAAAAGCTCTATGGCTTTCTAGCACACACATACAATACAGCCCATGAGTCCATATATAGATCTCATGCTTACAATAATTAGACTAACCTAATTACAATAATTAGACTCGCAACTCAAGACTACGACTAGCCTTCAACATGCAAACTAGCAGTCCAAAAATAGACTCTCCCAGACTCGCCATGCAAACTGCCTATTCTCACACAGGCTGCCGACATCGGTGCCTCCATGACCGATGTCAGCCGACTGGTAACCGACGCTGGTTGCTTCCTCTTGCAATCTGATCGACGTCGGCTGATCAGACCGACGCCATTTTTCCTGCAACTGAATCAGCAACCCCCCGCAACTCTGGATCCTCCTTAACTTCTCCTGTTTGCATCCTGGTGAAGCTTTTAGCTCCACAACATAACAAGAGGTTAGTAAATAACATCAATAGTTGCTAGAATAAGTCAAATTGTACCCAATCACTTTGCTTTGCGAATCACCCATTGTGATGGTACAAAATAAAGATGGCTCTTGAAGGATGTATATGTGCATAGACTTTAGAGCCTTTAACATGAACATCATAAAGAATAGACATCCACTTCCATAAATTTATGACTTTTGTTGGACCAATTTTAGCATTCTAAGTACTTCAAAAAGATGGATCTCAAATTAGGTTATCCTCAAATTTGTATGAAATATAAATATGTATGGAAGAAAAACCTAAAAAAAAAGGGATTATATGAATTGCTAACATATATATTTGGTTTATATAATGCACTTTCTATATTCATGATATTAATGAGTGATGTATTAATACCTTCCATAGATACATGCATCATAGTGTATCGAGATGATATTCCAATTTTTACTACTACATGGGAAAATATCTAACTCATTTGAGGCAAATCTTGTAAATGTTGAAATAAAAATAGTTATTATTTAATATGAGGAATGTGAGTTTAAAAAACAATCATTCGTATATTTTGAGAATGTGGTTGGAGGAAGAGAAACAAGAGTGGATCAAAAATGTTGAGGCTATCACAAATCAGCCCACACCAAGGAGTGCCACCTAGACTATAAGATTTTTTGGAGTAATATAATACACAAGGAATTTTATTATACCTTCCTTTAAAATAGTATCACCTATGCATACAATTGCACCAATAAGTAATAAATTTAGTTGGGGTAAGGAACATGATAGTTATTTTTATTCATTGGAATATAAAATCAACCATGCATTGTCCTTGCTCTTGCTAATTTTCAACAACCATTTGAAGTTGAAACAAATGTGATTATGTTATGGGGACAGTGTTGTTGCAAGAGGTAAGCCTATTTGTTATAATTTATAGGTATTTTCTTAATCATTAAGGGGGTATCCTGTTTATTATATAATTAATAAATGTAAACTCTAGTTCACAAAATAAATAAATGGAAACATTACTTGTTGGGTAAAGAAACTATTGTGCATACTGAACAAAAGCCTCTTCAATAATAAATCTTAAAGCTTTTGGAATAATTGTTTTCCTATTTTTTTCTCCAATAATTTCAAGCACAAAATAAATTATAATGATCAAGACATTACAAATGGATGGGATTTATTCAACAATTCCATTTCATGATTAAGTACAATGAAAACTTAAATATAGTGGAAAATATGTTATCTAGGCCACCAATAAACCAAGTTTCATCTAGGGAAACAATCTCACAACTTAAGCCTTTCATGAAAGAGACTTATGAGGAATCTTTTACACAAGATGTAGAATTTTGGGAGACATTCCAACAATTTTAGGTCAAAAAGGTTCACAATGAAGGACAAAATGGATGTTACCTTAAGGATGGGCTATTATAAAAGTGGGATAAGTATGTTTTATGAAGGATGGAAAACTTATATTGATGAGGGAAGTACATACTTCAAAGGTCTCAGGACACTTTGATGTTGGTAAGACCATGGATCATTTTCAAAGTTATGTATATTAGCCTAATATTCAAGAAGTATTTAAATTCATTAGAGGATGTAAGTTATGTTGTATAAGTAAGCCCAAGGTTAGGGAATAAGGATTGCATATGTCACTAACTATACCTACTAGACCATGGGAAAACATTTCTATGTTTTTAAAGAGAACTATCCATGTTCAAGCATGGTTATGACTATCTATAAGTTTTTTTAAATAGAGTCATTAATATATGTGTTTGGATTTCATGTAATAAAATAATGAAATGACAAGAGTTAGATGAAATTTTATTTCATAATTTTTGGGTGCATTTTGGGTTACCTTAATCCATTATTTCAAACAAAGATTATATATTCTAGGGGAATTATTGGACCACCATGTGGAGAAATATGGATACCAAGCTCCAATGAAGTACAACATTTCATCCCCAAATTGATAATCAAACTAAAGTTGTCAATATACTTTTTTGTAAATAAGAAAAGGTTATAATAATAGGCATACAAGGACTTTGGATGAGTCTTTGGCCTAAATTCAACACTCATACAATCAGGAAAAACATAGCTTCACTAATAAGCAACCATATGAAACATGTTTGGGATATTTTATAGCTAATCCTTTTGATGTTTCCATGGAAAAATAGGTAAGGGTACAGAGAAAAAATTTAGAGGTGATGAGAAAAAATATTATTGAGATAATTAGGAAAATCCATATCAAAGTGAAATAATAATTGGAGAAGTCTCAAGCTAAGTAAAAGGATAGATATGGCTAACACCATAAAGAGCACACACTTAAGGTGGGTGATAAATTATAGTTGTATATGATCAAAGAAATAATTTAAAGATAAGATAGGAATCTCAAGCCTCTAAGATATGGCCCATTTTATATCTTGGAGAAAATTGGAGAGAATGAGTTTAGGTTTAACCTACCTTCATTCATGAGATTGGATTCAGTTGCAAATTATGAGAATTTTCACTTGTATGAACCATCCATGTTATATGAGGAAGAATAAATATAATTACTACCATTTTTAAAAGACTTAGTTGTGGATGCATAAGGAGAGCTAGAGGAGGATGTAGTGTTGTAATAAAAAGTTAGAAAAAATCGTAGGGGACCACAATACTCTTGGTAGGTTGGCCTTAAGGGGAAGACACCAAGTCAAGAAAAATAATACTTTAAGGAGAAATTATAAGATTTATTTCCACATTTCCTCTCCCATTAAGTTTTTGTGGGACCAAAATCTTCTCATAAATAGAGGTATGATCCTAAAGGATCCATAAAAACAATCCATCCATCAAACCCCAGGATCAAAACTTAGTTTCAATCATTAATGTAGTTTCAAAGGGATAATTCTAAGCATGGTGACAAACTTACTACTTCATGTAGTGAAGTTAGTAGCTACATAATTATTGAGGTGGTTATGTATTAGTTGTGGTAGGTATGTAACTACCACAACAATTTTGAAACCACCAATATACATTAACCACCAATCTCACCCATAGTTATCAAACAAGTATGTTATAAATAAAATAATTATTTATTCAGCTTCTATGATGATTAGAGATCCTTTAGTGCACAAAATGACATCTTTGCAATTGATAATATGAAGGCACATGTGCAAATAAAGTATCGATGAACATAGTTTGGGTTTAATTTTTGGTAAAAAAGAATGGATAAATGATTAATGAGAGAAAGCTAAGTGATAATGATAGTATTCCATTGTAATTTTTTTGATATATTCTCATTGTAATCCATATTTGGTCATAATAAGATAGGAAGCAGTGCAATTAGTTCTTCCAATTGGTTTTCCCCACCTTGAGATTTTCCAAATTAAGGTATGATCAAATGAATAAGGAATGAATATCTAAGTCCTCATCCCTAATATCACTATCATCAAAGGGAATGAAGGTATTTGAACCATAAGAGGTGTATACTACATATAAATACCAATAATCCCATCTAATGGGTGCTTATGATGAGATGAAGTAGGGTGTGCATTATATGCCATTTGCACTTGTAGATCCTTTTTTGAAAGATCTTGCAAAGGGTTGTTAAATATTTTTTATTTTTTTTGGTCACCAGGATGTGAATTTGATTCTTTTGGAGGATCATCAAATGTAATCTTTTGGTCATCAATGAGGTCTTGGATCTTATGCTTTAAGGTGAAAAATTTGTTCGTATAATGCTCAAGGCCTTGGTGATAGTCATAATAAGAATTCACATCATACCCTTTGGGGAGAGGTCTATCGATCAACCTCTATAAGATGAGGAAAGGATATAAGATGAAACTCTACAATCCATGGGAGCAATGAAGCAATAAACTCAGGTAAGTGTGTAAATTATCTTCATGGTGCATTGGATAAGACAAGGTAATTAGGTTATTGTAACACCACATTAACCATTGTGGTTGTTTCTTTTTTAGAATCAGGGGGTTTGACCTTATAACTTGATTCGATATCAAATTTGGTATTGGATGTAGATGTAGTTGGTGTATTTACTACATATTTAAGTTTTTTCAATGAGATAAATTTCATTTCATGATCTTGAACAATATGGCATAAGTCATCAAAATATTTAAAATTTTTGAATACAATAGACTCATGTAAAAGAGCAAGTAAAATTTTCTTGAAAATATCTTGAAGCTCTTTATCTATTATAGGATTGGTCATTTTAGCCAACATTGTCTTGTATCTTAAGACATACTCATTAATAGGCTCATTGGTTCTTTGTTTGATTTTTATAATTTTGGCATAGGAAACCTTTTCCGTAATGTTAATAAAGAAGTGTGCCAAAAATTGATCTACAAGGGGTTTGAAGGCATTTATTGATTGATTTGGTAAATCATATAACCACCTTAAAACATAGTATTTTAGGCTTCTTGGAAATAATTTAGTTAAAAGTTTATCATTGGAGGAATAATCAAGGCATGCCACATAAAAAGATTGAATTTGTTGTTCATGATCACCCTTGCTATCATAAAATGTGAACTTAGGTGAAAAAAATCACTTGGGAAGGGGTGCAATAGGATTATGCAACACCTCTTGTGAATCAATAGCATCAGGTGATTTCATATAATTTTTTTCAATATTTGTAACCTTAGTTTTCAAAATATTTATAGTTTGGACAAGATCTTGCATCTCTTAGTCTTTTAAGTTGGACATTTGAGAAGTCACCAAAGGAAGTGTACTAATAGGCTAGGTAGATATAGGCATTGAAATTAGTATTTTAATTGAAGCATTTTGGTTTCCCATGTAAGATGTGGAAATATTTGTTTTAGGGAACAAATGTTGAAATACATAATCCATGGCTCCACTAGATGTAGGTAAATTGATTGGTATGGAATCAGTTGTAGTACCTACTAAGGAGTCACCATTACTAGGTGAGGAAGCCATAGCCTTATCATGATTACTAATTTCATTTCTTGTAACATACACAAATAAATCTATTAATCTCTTATTATTATTGAGATGAGTGATCAATGCTTATTTATCTTCCATTTGAAATTAGGTTTTGGTATTACTATTTACCATTGCTTAGAAATGAAAAATTATAAAATTTTAACAAAAAATTAAAACCCTAGCTGACTGAAAACCCTAGAAATCAAGTTTACCAAATGTTTAACCCTAAAATATAGATGCGAGGAATTTAGGGTTAAAGGGGTAGAGATAGCCTAGGGCATAATGATTCTAAACTATCTCAAAACTAGGTTAATTATATGTGAAACTTAAATATAACATATATTGAATGTATTATTCTGATACGCTAAAAATATAAAGTAAAATTATGCTAAATATTGTAATAAAAATGAAAATAAGATACTTAGCTAGTTATGATACTAATACAGGTTTAGATTTGGAATAGGCAAAAAGTGGACTAGATCTAAATTATGGAATAGTCACTTGATTCTAAAAATTATACCTTTATAGATTGGACACTTGCATCAGCTTGAGATGATTACATCGATGCTACTATCTGAATTAGACATTAGTGTTTATTATGAAATACCTATTAAAATTAGAAGTGACCATTTAGATGCTTCTTGGTTCTATGTCACATTCACTCTAATGCATTCAAATCTAGGTCATGGATTATTGCTCATTGCCAAATAGTAAAACCCTAGTTCTTCATCTTCATAGTGGTTGTGAGAAAAATGGGTTAGTGGGCACACAATGTTGAGTTACCCTAAGGACCCATCTATTAATGAGCATTAACTACATATAAAATACTCTAAATACAACCTTAGACTTATGTAGTTCTCCCCTACGTGTTGGCTTGTGTGTGAATCATGCAATGTGTGATAAGGAAGTAAAATAATGACCTAACTCGTAAATTGACAAATATAGATTTTAGGCTACTCCTTCAGTACTTCAGACCTGTAGATGTGTTTTCCCTATGACTAATATGGAAATAGGAGAAAATAAGTAAGTTTTTCTCACGTAAGTGATTTATAGAATGATTTTGGTAAGTTCCCTTGGTCTCTTTAGGTTTTTTCTAGGTGAGGAATAAATGAGGGTTGATATTATATTTATGCCAATCTCTTTGGAGATTATGTCACATTAAATCATTTAAGCTAACCTTTATGATACATTTCATTTTAAAATTGGATGACTTTAGAGCACTAGACACTTCCATTTGGATAGGACACTTGCATCGATGCAAGCATCTAACTGGGATGCAAGCGTTCGAGCAGTTCAAAAATAAGTGTAGGTCTAGAACTTGCAAAGATGGAAGATAAACAAGTTTATAACATTTTAAGCAAGATAGTAGGTTTGATTCATCATAATGGCATAGGTCAGACTAAGAGGTAATAAATTAGGCACAAAGAGATAATGTACACAAGCCTTTTGGTAGTAGGAAAGGTCTAGAAGCTGAAGGCACATCCATGATATATATTTGCCAAGTGTACAAGACTGAGGTGTTATATAATTTAAAAATAGTGTCTATAATTATAATAAATTCTTGATTTATTTTATAATTTAATTGTAAATGCTACATGCTCTTTAGATTTCTTTTGATTATTCAATGCCTTCTCTAAATTCTTACATTGATTGCTTATACTCATTTATTTGCATACTTGTCTTAAATTCATTATTGCATGTATGTATTTATAGACCTCTTGAATTCAAATTAGAACCTTATTAACATATAAATTGATACACAATGGGTGAAAAATACAACAAGATAGGACCACAAGATAAGGGTGTACCAAGATAAACCCAAAAAACATACTCCCCTAGAAATGTTTAGTGCGTGGTTGTGGGGGACCATTAGAAAAAAAAGGGGAAAGGAGGAAGAAATAAATAAGAGGAGAGAAGAAATGGGTCACACATAACATAAAATACCAAACAAACACTAAACAAATGTGTTGATAAAATATAACCTAGACCATTAAATAATAAGTGCATAAATACCCTAAAATAAAACAATTTTACAAGTAATAAACACCTCATAGACCATTTTTAGTTATTTACAATGAGACAAAAGGGTTTAACCTCCTAACTAAAAGTTGACTTATTTTAGTTTTTAGTTTTATTTTTTCATATAGTAATAATGAGTAACATTCTTCTAATCAAATATGTGTATGTATGCATTAGTAAAAAATTGGGGATTGAGTTTCCAAAGAGTCTGTCTCTCTCATACAGTGTATAAAATTGGTTGACATAGTGAGGGGAATATATGATGCTAATAAATGTCTCAAAATTCCATGATATTATGCAATATTTTGTAGTTCATCATCATGGATTTTTTGTAACCCAACCAACCTCCCTCATATGCCAAGATGCTCTAAGAAAATTCCTTCAAATGGTTCCATGCAAAGTTTCTAAGGATCAAATGGTCACTTGTGACAATTGGATTTATTTACAATACCTTCATGAAGTAGCATCCAAAATGGCCAATGAAAAGGCCTCTTGGATTGATGATTTCCATCATGAATTTTACCAAATTCTTCGAAATATTATTGGCCATGATTTTAACAAGGTGTATTTAGAGGCAATTTAGACCAACTCTCTTTGCAAGTTTATCAACTAAGGAAACATCAAGTCCATTCCCTAAGTTAAGGACCCAAATCTCATTTCTAATCAGTGCCCTATCAAGATTATTTCCAAATATCTTGTTCTACACATGAGGAATTCACTACCTCTCATCTTTCGACCATAAAAAACTAATTTCATTCACAATAGATACATTTTATGTAATTGTCGTATTAGATATTTGGCAATGTCATTTTAACCTACCTTCACTTTATATGACTTGTGAATAAACATGTGGCTCTTATTCACCCTTCTCTAACATCCATGTGATTTATATGGGTCCAACCTTCATGATTTATTGTTAGTCACCTATAGGAATTCCTTAGTTTATGTCTAGCCTACTCAAAATAATATTCACACTATCTCCAAATCATTAGATTAAATTTCTTTCTTTCTATAAAACACCATCAGACTTGGATATTTATGAAAATTTGAACCCGTCCCATGCCAAACAATAGTTACTTTTCAAATTAAAATCTCTCTTATGAGTTAACCATATATTTCACATATTGATGACATGAGAAAATACCCAAATAATCTTATATAAATACATGATAGTTCTAAGCCTATTATCTATCTAGTAAAAACTTATCAAGTATACTCAAACACTTTCACATTCAAAGGCACTTCCGTATTATTTCCAATTTTATCAAAAGGATAAGGTCCTAGTAAAGTCTTAAGCACCTCAAAGCCATGCCAAAGTTGTCATTTTCCAAGTATCAAAAGATAGATCAGATGTTACATTCATTAAAGGTGTACTATTACACACATACACCTAATGAGGAGAACTACTTGTGGTTGTACTTCCCACTTATGAGAACTAAGTATGTAGGCTACGCTTAACCATTCAATGAGGAGTGGTTGGAATTATCTCAACCCACCTATGTTCCCCCTTTTCAAACCAAAACCTAGTGTTGGAAGTGGACCTAGAGTTCCAAATACAATGAGAGATGTATTTCTAATTATGTGCACAATCAACTTATAAAGGTCACACATGGGATGACCTACATGTAGGTGAAGTGGCCTATATGGAAATAGAGAATCAAAACTCACTTAGATGAAACCATTAGGTTGTTGAACATAGCATTAGTCACTAACATCCAGAAGCTTATGAACTTATTCATTCATATCTAGAGTCTTGGATCCTGATCCAAGTGACTCAAAGTCTAATTTCTCACCTTTCCTAATTTATACAATTGGCCTCAGAACTGCATAGTACATTAAAACACTAAGAATCTTAATCCTCTTAGTACTTTCCATATATAGTAAGTGTAATTATCAAATCATGTTATAGCTTTTAGATTTGGATTCATTTTTATTGTTACAAATATATAATCTAAATTAGTTTCTTAGTTTTATCTTGTGAAATTTCATTAATTAAAAATAAGGTAAACCATATTGGTAAACCTATATGCTGTGTTGAACATAGCAAGACCCTAGGTTTCCCGTAGGGTTTTATTATTTTTTATAAGGTTTAAGACTTCTATAATTAAATTATATTTTTATATCTAATTTTCAAACCTAATTTTTTATTTCCCTTACTCATAAATTACACATGGATATAATGGATATACATTGTTTCTATTTCTTGAATGAGGCTATGACTGTAATCACTACATGTTTTTCTTAGCTGTGCAAAATTTGTAACAACTATATAATTCCATGGATCAAATATTTTTGCATTAACAAGGTTGAAATTAATAATGAACAATCCTTGGCCTTACAAAATTCATGTTATTATAATATTCAATTTGAGATGCCTCTTGTTGCCACTATGCACCAAAGGGCACACATGACTCCTTTTGTTCCTCCTACACACTCTCTTGATGGACTTTATATGATTATTGAATATGAAATTACTTATGAAACACATACTATGGATGCTAATAAAGGAAATGAATATGTGAAATTTCTTGATAGATTTCATGACATGGATGAATGAGAATTAACTCAATTTATTGACTTGAATTCACAAATGCATAATGCACTACTATATGTAATAAGATATGAAAATAAAAACTTATCTAAGACTAGTACATATGAGGTTTGATCCATTTAATGATACTAATCAACCTTTTGGAGGTATTGATTCCACTATAGGTGTTCAAACTACTATTATATTACTATTCCAACATCTACACCTTTGGCCACACATGTGATGCCAAACCAAAGTGTGGGGGAAACATAATTTTTCCCTCATATTACCATATATATTCCTACACATCCAACCTATGCACATCCTATGATGACTAAGCATGTTGTATCATCATCCTCACATAATGTTTGATCCCTTAAGCAGACTGTTATAGCTTTGCAAGCTAAGGTGTTGTAGTTAGAGCAAAGAGCTTCTATAGATAGTCATTCAATTGATTCTTTTGCTTTAATTCACAATCCTTTAAAGCTAGATATTTCAAATTACCCATTACCTATAGGTTTTGTAATTCCTAAGTTTCGAATTTATGATAGTAAAGGTGATCTTGAGCAACATGTAAGATCATCCATGCAACATGTTTGGATTATGCATCTAATGATAGACTGTTAACCAATTCATCTCCACATAATATTAAGGACTATACTTTTCAATGGTTATATTATATCCCATTCCAATCAATTAAATCATTTAATCATTTGGAAAATTATATTTTAGCACAATTTTTGACCAATATCAGTGAGAAATTATCTTACACTCAAATTGCAAAAAGTAAGCAAGGATCTAATGAACCAATCAGTGACTATGTAATTTGGTATAATACAATGCTTTCTTGGATAAAAAATCATATGGTAAAAAATTAATTACAAGATATCTTCAAGTAGACTTTGTTTTCTCCTCTCCATGTTTCTATTGTATTCAATAAATTCAAATCATTTGAAGAGTTATTCCATATAATTAGAGACTGAGAAGTTAATATTATAGATTTGAACAAACTCAAATATGTGCTTAATGCTACAACCAAATCAACTTATAAGTTTCAAAACAAACCAAGTTACAAGGTTAAATCAAATTATATTAAGAATTAAGTAAAAATAATAGTTAATATAGTATCACAATCTACTAATTATCTTGACCTATCTACTCCATAAAGGAGGGAATTTTCACAATTACCTCAACCTCCTCATGTTGTATTACCTAAGTTACTAGAGTGAAACCTTATATCTCTCTCTCTACCATGAAAGTTTTATATGAGTAGGCCCACACCTAAAGGATATGATAAAAATGCATATTTTGATTATCACTGATGTGCTAAACATTCTAAGAATAAATGTTTCAAACGAAGACATAAGATATAATATCTCATTGATGACAACATTATTAAACTTAATGAAGCTATAGAGGATTCAAGACAACAACATAATGAGATTTCAAAGTTGATTTTTTTTCTAATAGCCTTCCAAATCATGTGGCAATAGAAACTAAAGACACTACTGAGGTGCATATGATGTAAAACACACATCCTCATACTTTGACATATGGTCACCCATTAGATAGTCTTATTGGTACAAATATAGGCATATCAGTGCAATGAGCTACAATTGTATTTGATGATAGTGAAAACATGGACGATGACTCAAATTTCAATTCATTATTTGTATAAGTTTGTATTGATTCAAATCATATTCATAGTGTCATGGTATAAATTTTTTCAAGTGGAATCATTTTTACAATGAACTTCTACATACTCTTGGATACACATATGAGGATTTGATGGAAACAACAAATATAGTCAAAAAAAATGATGGATAGAGATAAAACCACTTGGGATGCATTGTGTTACCTCTTAAAGTAGGCCCCATAATATTTTCTACATTATTCTTAGTTTTACTGAGCATAGAGTATTTTACATGTTGTTATAACACCCTTAGATACACAAGCTTCATGTAATTTCATCTTTAGTGCATGTATGTGTCAAATATATACATTGTAATAGAGTGGTGATAGTTTCATGTATTCCATATGAGTATCATATTTAGCTAGAGGCATTTACTTCTCCACCCCCACCACCACTACAATTGGTTATTATACCTACTCAAGATAATTCTAAACATATAGTTATACAAACTACTCAAGTTCAATCTACATAGATAATTTAGAGGAAAGTAGTTGACTTTCCTAGATGACCAATACTTCAATGGCCATTACATCAGAGGGTCATTTAAGATTCACAATACCTAGTTTTTAATCCATGTCCTAAGCTAGTGTTATAAATAATTTAATATGTTCCACAAAAAATATAGACACATGTTTCTCATACTATACAAAAAATTCCACAAGATAATATGTTTCCTAGAGTTACTTACCATACATAGGATTCCATGTCATGATGATGATGTTTAAATTACAGCACGAGATCATTTTCTAGATTCAAATACATGTATACATGATACTCCTGAACATCCCCTATATTGGTTGATTGGTTAACATCTTATTTAATAAAAATATTTAAAAAAAACAAAAAAATCAAAATATTCAAAAAAATATAAAATCAAGACCTAAACATTACATTCTAGTTACATTATTTATTTATGTTGTTTATCACATGTTTGTTAGATTAAATATCCTTTATCATATGCACATGTATCTCATTATATATATGAGTGATATGCAAGACATATAATTTACACATGATATATGGATATACAAATGTAAGATATTCATATACCCAGGAGTCATGTTAATAGTGGGGGCATCTTATTCAAATTGATACATTTTATAGCTTTCTATGACCTTTCCATTTTCCTTATTGAGTTACATTAATTGCTTAAAAATTTCTTGTTACTCCTTATATTCATTATAGTGTTACATTTCATGGGCACTCTACTTTTTTATAATGTGACATTGATATAGATTGATAGACTAGACTAGTTTGACTTGTTTTATACTTCATTGATGATGTTTCATTTGTAATATGCTTCTCATTTCTTGTCTATTATATGTGGTCCTTGGTCTTATGTGTATGTCATTTTAATATCCATTGTATATGGCCTTTGGCCTTATGTGTGACATTATTGTTAATTGTATACAACCTTGGCCTTGTGTGTGTGACAATTATTGTCCATTATTTGCAGCCGTTGGTCTTTTTTATGCGACATTTATTATCCATTGTTTGTGACCCTTAGCCTTAGGTGTGCAAAATTTATTGTCCATTTTTTGCAACCCTTAGCCTTATGTGTGATACATTTTATCATCCAACATGTGCAGCCCTTGGATTTATGTGTGTGACATTGAGTGTTATTATGTGCTTATATTGTGTGCATCATGGTCATGACATTGTATGATTATGAGTGGATTAATCTAGGATTTTATATTAATCTTGTTGATTTTTTTGATTTTGTGGTTCCATGATCCATATCACACATTTTTATTTTCATGTGTGGTGCCATGATTCAAATCACGAACCTTTACTATGTAATTTTATTCAATGTTTATATCAATTATGATTACTATTGTGTGTCAAATTATTTTTTATACACACACACACACACACACATACATAACACTTGTATGGTTTACATTACATGTTTCGTATGTGCTTTCACAATTTATTCAATACTGTGATGACATATTCTACATATGTTGTCATGATTCTATATCATTGAATCTTTTTACATAACATGATACATTTAACTATTTTATTTGAGATTATCAACTCTCAAGCTACATCCCTTGCCTCAAAAGAGGGGCATATTAGTAGGTTTTTTCATATAGACATAAGCCTCCATGAGTATAAAATATAGATTTTGGTATAAATTACATGATTAAGAGAGTTAATAAAGGTTCAAAATATTAGTTTGGTAAACATATGAGACATATTTTTGGGGCATATGCCATGCATATGCACATTTTTATAAGAACAAAAGTTTTTAAAAAAATAGATATTCACAAATTTAGATACATTTAGGTGCATATCCGATGCATGTTCAAATAATTTAAAGCAACATGAGTTATAACTTTTCAAGTTTGGAATAAGTTAGCATATGGATGCATAACATTGTATATTATATTGGCACTAATTACATCAAATCATGGAGCATGTACATTGTTTATGCACATACACACTATTATTGTTTTCTATTGATGGAATTGATAGTACATAGAATTGAATGCCCTTGAATATGTAAGTCTACCTAAAATGGTTGATTCATGTATAATAAAGTAATGTGGTTATGGTTCATTGACATTCAATAGCCTAGGCATTCCTTAGCATGAGCCCATAGGTGGATTTCACCTTAGCATATTGGGATTCAAAATTAGTTACATAAGTAGTGTGATTGAGGTTTAATGATGCTTAAAAGCTTAGTCACTACTCCCTTTTCAATGGGGGTTAGGGCATTTATCTTCCCAACCATGTTATTTCCTTAGTACACTAAAATCTAATATTAGATACTTGGAAATGTTATTTTTAAATTAAGTTCAGTTTACATGACTTGTGCATACACATATGGCTCTTATACACCCTTCTCTCACTCCATATGGTTTCCATGGGTTTGACCTTCCCAATTTTATATCAGTCACCTAGATGAATTCCCTAATCTGTGTTTAACATGTTCAAAATCATATTTAGGCTATCTCTAAATCATTAGATCATTTTGCATGCCTTCTAGATATCACTATCAAACTTGGAGAATTATATAAATCTAGACTCATCCAAACCTAATAAAATCCTCTCACATCAAGACATTGTTACTTTTATAATTCAAATCCTTCTTATGGGTTGGCCTATAATTTTCACATGTCAGTGGTGTGATAAAATGCCCAAAGAGTCCCATATAAATACACAATAGATATAAGCTTGTTATCTATCTAGAAAACACTTATCAAACATACTCAAGCACTTACCTATTCAAAGGTACCACCCTATTCTTTCCAATTCATCCATCCATCTAACATAAATCATAGGTCCTAACCAAGTATAAAACACCTCAAAGCTAAGCCAAATTTGTCAAATCTAGTGTTGAAAGTGGACCTAGGGTTTCAAAGAAAATGAGAAAAGTAGACAAAGGATTTAATCATCTTTTAGTTGATTACACATCTATAGGTTTGATTAAAATTATTTCCCTCCCTCAAACCCATAGTTAAATGGTCAATGGTAATTTTATGAATGACTCCATCCTTACTCTTGTTGAAGAAGAAACATTTATGACTAATGCCATGTGTGTTTTAAGATTTTTCATATTGCCTCAAGGTCCCTTATTAAATGGAAGAAAACATAATTATATATACTATCTATCACTCACATATATTAATGCTTAAAGTGCTTCAAATTTTATTTGATTAAACCTAGAGATAAATTTAATTTCCTTGGTAATCCCTTTGCCTTTCAAGCATATCCTTATGATTTGTGGAATTATGTTATGTAGAGGGTTGAGAAAAAGATTTCTTATTATGTAACCAAACCTCTTTCCTTCATTGGTAAGTTACACATTTGCTCTAAGGTCCTTGAAGCCACTCATGTTTAGTATTATTCATGCTACACATGTTAAAATGCTTTTTATTCAAAATTAGACTGCCTCATAAGGGATTTTTTATTGGTTAATTTTGAACGCTATAAAGGATTTCACATAGTTTCTTGGGATATATGCTATATACCTAAGGATGTAGGTTTTCTTAGATTTTTCAATTTTAAACTCCAAGGCTCAACCATTTATGTCAAATGGATTATTTGGGCTCTTGAGGGAGATGAGACGTCAAAGATTTTGTTATGAAATTGCATCTCTGAGGGAAATCCTTTTGGTAGAAGAACATGGAAGGGCATTGGTCTACATTCCCTTCTAACTACTCATGCATCACTCAAAATTATGGGAATAATCATTGTTCAAAGAATATGGAAGGCTTGGGAGATGCTTAAACCACATATAATATGGGATGGTGACAGTTTCAATTTTGCACTATCTTTGAAATCTCATTTCGCATGGTGGTCCCCAATGATTTAATACTATAATGTTATCTTTTCCAAGATCCCTCAGATCAAAGTCTCAGTTTGTTTAAAAATTAAATCAAATTCATTAATGATACTTTTTGAAAATGTTCTAGAGATCAGCTCCCTTGGTCTATGCTCTGTGAACATTTGAAGTGTAATAAAAAAGATCTTCCATTAATTATTGAGATACAAAATATTATTCTAGATGAAGCTCTCCATAAAATTAGACTGTAATTACCTTGTAGGTGGTGGAATGACTAGAAGTAGCCTATTGAGAACCCTTTCCACTTGTGTAAACCCTACCTAGGTTATCAATTACTCTTTCATCAACACCTTCAAGTTGATACTTTGAATGTTTGATGGAAGGTTAATCCCCTTTTAATTACTTAGGGCCAAAGGTTTTTAAATATTTGGAAATCCATTATTGAATTAAAACAAGCTCATTTTCTCTAGTGCATTATTTATCTAGGTTGACCTATTGGAATTTTTTTTGTTCACTTAGTGAGTTCCCATCCTTTATTCCCCTCTTATCAACAACCTGAGTCTCTTGCATCTCTTTTAGTTTTAAAAACATGCTCAATCCACTTGGGAACATATCCAAATCCTCTTTCAACCATTTTTTACATCATTTTTAACTTATAAAATGGTGTTTTTATGGGATTCGACCATGTTCCTTGCATAATACAACCAAAATTTCCACATTTTGTTCTAAATCTATTTTCTAACTATGGAAAGAAAAAAATAATGTTATTTTAACTATTTATCTATTGATGGATATTTTTATATTACCAATAAAGTGTGAGTGATTTATAATGTAATGTTTCAGATTCAAGTGAAAGTTAAGAAGGTTAATTTGGAGGTTGGCTACCTTCACTATGTTTTGTACCTTTAGAGAAGTGCTCTATGTGTTTTTAGTTAAGTTCTACTTGATTAACCCCACCAATGATCGCCCTTTTAGGGCTATGGATATGAACATTGGTGTGCACACCATTATAAGTGTAGGTGGTGAAGACTTTCCCCATGATCATGACATCCTTCACCCATTCAAAACACTCAAGGATGTTGTATACATGAAAGGTGATGAGCTTTCTTTGTGTACTCAATTTATAAAGGTTAAGCTAAGACAACTGAAGATAGTGATGTGGGTGTGATAAACTATTGGTTAAACTGATTAAACTAGATAAATGGGTTAGTTTGGTTGAACTACTCTAGTGATTTTGGGCTAATTGTCTAACATGATGAGATTATCTATTATAGTATAATTCAACCACTTCATAATGCTTGTTTAGAGCATCAAACTAAGGGTAGATAAGATCTGGAGATTAACTTGACTCTAAAAGAACCAAATAGTGCAACTTTTGATCGATATTACTCTCATTGAATGGGTTAAAGTTAAGTTGGATTACTTGAGGTATTTAATCAAATCTATTAGGTTGGGCTTTCCCGAAAAATGTCATCTTCAAAGTGAATGAAATTAGACTAGACTAGATTAGAGGATACAAACAAAATCAAATTTAGAGGTTTCTATCTTGGTGGATTAAGAGGTGAATTTACCTAGCTAATTAGGCTTCAAAAAAAATTATTTGTTCATATAACATGTTTAGTTGATTGATGATTAGATTGGGGAAAGATGTTGAGTGAAAGACTTGTATTTGAATCTCAAAGTCTATATCACTTTGGATATTTTTTGAGATGGGGGCAGTCACTCGAGGAAGTGTTTATCCTCTATGTATATGCAATTGTTCATGGAGTGTCATCCAATGGGAAAGAAATGCTTGTTTGGGGTTTGATTATCTTATTTTATTTTTCTAAAATATTGTGTGGCTATTTTTTTTCTAAAGTGTGTTGTTCACATATTCTGTTGTTTGAATGGATTAAAGTTTAGCTAAACAAAATTTTATCATTTGGAATTAAATGTTCTAAAACAAATTGAATAAAATTTTACTATTTTTGAAAAGAAAGATGTTGAACATAAAGCAAGAAAACATTTTTTGTTCTTTTTCAAAGATATATTATGCAAATGCTAATGAATTGAAAGTTCAAACTAAATTACAAGAGTGTTGATTTCTTGATTTTATAGATGTACAAAGATTTAATTGTATTAATTAAAAATGCATGTTTTGATTTATATTTTTGAATGAATGTAATTAAATATGAAAGAGTAATTTAAGATTTAAAGATGCATGGATGAAAATTAATCTACAGTTTTCAAATTGTACGCATACAAATAAATGCTTAAATTTTAAAAATTAGAGTTGAATGCAATTTTTCTATTTTCAACTAATTTGCTTTACTTAATCTAACATGCAAGTATAAAATTTTGATCTAAGAATGGTTGTGTTTTGAATGTTCAAAAGTGTGCAAGAATAAGACATAGGTTTGTAGATGATATATTTTCTTTTAATTTTTTTGAATCTTTATGTAAGTTGGTTTGGAATTACTTATTATTGTGTTTGTGTGTGTGTGTGTGTGTGTGTGTGTTGAAAACTAAATTAGAAATTTGTGGGTTGCTGTGAATTAAATAAGTTTATTCTTTAACTCTAAGAACTAACATGCAAAACTACATGTTTTTGGATTTTTTTATGTGCAAATAAAATTTCAACAAAAAATGAATGACTTACAATGCAAAGAGATGTAAGGAATATTTTATATTTTTTGTATTTTTGTATTCTTTTCTAATATTTAACTAAAAGTAATTAAAAATATCTAATATAATGGAAAAAAATAAATATAATAAAAAAAAAAAAAAAAATCCCCAACTTGACCAAATCAGATGATAGAATAGACAAAGAGCTTGTTTAATATGGAATTATCTTGATACTTAGGCTTCTATCTCCTTGGATTTTTTATCGATGATGACATGCATTTTTTCCAACAAGAAAAATGTAAAAAAGTAATGAAAACATAGAGGAAAAATGAAGAGAAGAAATAATTGAACTATGGTTGATTCCTCATAAATAACAAATTGTTGTGCTACAAATTCATGAGCTTCCTCCTCTAATTTGTTGTGGTGATCAAAAGGTTATTGTAAGATTTAGCCTCTCTCAAACCCTGTATACTCAATTTTCTATGCAAAATTTAGAGTTGAATTTCATGGTAAAGATATTTATTTCTAAGAAAAGAATGGTTATTTCATGTGGAAGCTAACAAGATTTGGTTGAAAAATTATTAGAGATGACTTATAGCTAACTAAAATTGGCTTAAGATTGACTTTGAGCGAACTAAAACATTGGGGAACCAATTATATAAAAATAAGAAGCAAAATGAATGGTCAAACATGAAAAATGTGTGAAAATGCATACCTTAGGAGTAATATTAAAATTCCATATAATGGTAGTGAAACCACCATGGTGGTTATTGAAACCATCAGGATGGTTGCATGAACTAAGATAGTTATGTGAATTGCTATAATAATTTTATCGAGCACTTTAAAGACCCTAGATTTGAAAGGGTTAAGCTAAATTTTTTCAAGTTTGATACTTTGGGGAGACCTGAAAAGAGGGAAAATGGAAAAATGAGAAGAAGACAAAATTTGAGCATGTCATTGTTTATAGAGGTCTTTACATTATCATCGAATATCATAAAATTGCTTCACCATGAAAAATATGGGTGCATATGTATTTCCCCCTCAAGGAGGAACCTTTCCATGAGTTGGTGAGGGATTTTTTCCTTAGTAGTCATAATTTTTTTAAAAATGAGCATTAGAGAACTTACCTCACCTCTATGGTGTAGCGAAACCAGTCGAGATGCCCTCATGACCTACAAGCAAAGAATGAGAATCAAGTACAATAGTACAAAAAAAATTGGAAAATGTAAAATTAATCAAAATATAGATGAGAGTTACTTACCATTTGCGTGGGGATGAAAATACTACTTGAACCGTCTTGTTGGGGGATTGAGCTCGTTGCTATGTGAAGAGATGTCAACCTACAAGAGATGAAAATGTGAAAGTAAAATGCTTTGTAATGAAATTAGGCAAAATAAAACATGATAATTTTAATGTTTGGGATGTCTCACATTAATTTAGGCCTAAAAAACTCTCAAATTTGTCAAATTACATGAAATATAAAGCTTAAAGGAGTAATTTTTCCAAATAGAGATTTTTTTGAATAAAATAATAAAAATAACATTATAAATAACAAATGGAAATCATTTATGCATTATAACCTTACCAAATTTAGAGCTCTAGACTACTAGTGATATAATTTCTCAAAATTACAATTAAAGTGACAAGCACAATGAGAAGATGGAAAAAGTATCAACGACAACAGGCGCGGCACAATCATGAATGAATTTTCTCAATTTTTATCTAGAAACCTAGGTTTAGGATTTTCTTTAAAAAATTTCTAGCATTACCAAATTTTGAAAATTTTAGTTTCAAAATTTTGGTGTTAATTTAATTATTAGTAATGTATGACTTTTTTTATTTTTTCTTAGTTATTGTACTATTTTTTAGGTTTTTATTATTTAGGGTTCTGAAAGATGAAACCGTTAGTGTATGATGAAACTATCAGTCTTTATATGCCAATGGTTATGCATTGTCATTAATATTTGTGAAACAACCATGGAAGTTACACGATCACCGATGTGCAAAGACCGATAGTTTTATAATTATAGTTGTGCAACTGTCATGATGATTGCACAACCATCGTGATAGTTTTAAAAATCCCTCTTGCATATAACTATAGTTTTGTTATATAAGAGGCTAAGAGGATTTTGAAGATTATTTTAATGATATAGACTCTAATTTTATGGTTATATGTAAGCTAAGTTTGCTAAAATAAGGCTAGAGATAAGGAATGGATACCTAGGTGACATTGCCTTGCTAGATAGAATGGGTATATAGATAGTGTCTCAAGTTAGGATAATTACTCTATCCAACATATATGTTTACTTATTAGTATGTAGAATATAACACCTTATTATTTACATAAGTCTTAGGAGAGTGGACCATCACACTAGTGGACATGTATATGAGTTTGGGTATGCCAACTACTAGGTAGACACTCACACTAAGAGAGGTGACAGATAGAGTAGAGGCTTAAGGATAGGTTAATTATTTTGGGGATGTGGATGTACCTGACATGGGTGTTAAGTATGGGGTGAGGTTGGTAGGGGTGGAGAGAGCAATGATCCCCACCAATTGTAAGATGATTATTATTATCTTTGCCTTGATGTCAATCATAGACAAGGGGATAAAATGTCTACTCTATTATTGGGTTTCAATAGTTATAAGCATTGACTAGCATGGGAATAATATTTCTTTTATCGAACCTATATAGATCTCTACAATATTTGTAAACTAGGGTACTTGTCTATTATTCCCCTGGCCCTAATCATGTGTTGTGTCTATGAGCATATGATTCCATACTAGAGGGGAGTCATCATTGGGGATGCAGGGGTCATCATGGCTAAGAGGTGGATAGGGATGACACCGTTCAAGGATGTGCCTCATGAAATTGGGACCTTGACATTAGGTGATTTTATTTCCCAATGATACTTGGGAATGATATGTTAGTGGGGAGATCATGCCATTACACTAATGGCCTATGAGAGTGTACACTAAGTGAGAGATAGGTGGGGACAGGTGGAGTTACATCTTGTGGCTCAAGTACTATTGGCTAAAAAATTTCTAAGGGGGACAATTGTGGGCTTTTAGTTAACAACATAGGGGCAAAGTCCCTTAGTTAGTCAACAACATGGAAACAAATTTCCTATCCTATTAGCAGGTGGAGCTACCTTTATTGAAAACCAAAACATAAAAGCAAGGTAAGAGTTATTCACAACTATTTATAACAAAAATGTTTTTTGTGGGGTTTCATAATTTTAACCGATAAGTACAAAAAGGAGATAGAAATAATATGAATGGAATGATGGGAAGAAATAGAAAATGAGAAAGGAAAGGATAAAATAAGAATGTAATTATTATATCCATTTAAACACATAAGCTACTATGATAACCCTGGAAAAGATGAAAGACAACCCTAGGCAATTAAACATAGAGACTCACTAGAGTAGCCCAAAATTTAAGATTGTAACATGGGAAGCCTTTATCATAGAAATGGGATGGGAAAGATATATTCTAGACATAATAAAAATATATATATACACCAAGGAGATTGATTATATTTACAAATAAGGATATTTAACAACCTTGTATTTCCCAATAAAAATAAGTATAAAATCTTATTCTTAATCCCACCAAGGCTTTACAATAGCAAGAACTCATAATGTAGATTCAACAGAACTTTTACACTAAATTTTTTGTATTCATTGACTACTAACAATAATATTTTAACAAATTGAAAGAACAAGAATCAAAATAGATTGGCATACTCATGCATATCATTCAACAAAAAGATTCATGGTGCAAAGTCCTATAAATTATTTTTGTATTGATTCTTCATGGAGTTGTACATACAGATTCTTTCCTTCCATATTGAAAAAAATTATTCTACTATAAAAAATCCAACCGGTAAAAATCCAATTTGACTTTAGTTAAATCTAACTTTAAAAATGATCCCCAAATTCCTATTTATAGGTTACAATGGGTGGTTACACTATGTAGCCACCTTTTATGTATTTTTAGGAGCTTGCAAAAGTATGGTATAAAAAATTCACAACTTGAAATATGTAAAAATGTGTTGAATAATTTACACAAATTGAAAAAATGAAATAACCAATTTTCATGACTTTAAAAAATTCATTGGTGTTTTTGCATGACTTAAAACTTACAAAAGTGTGTTGAGCAATTTGCACAACTTGTAAAAGTGAAATGACCAATTTGCACGACTTGTAAAAGTGCATTGGTGTTTTTTCATGACTTAAAACATACAAAAGTGCATTGAAAATTTTAAAATTTTCATGACTTGTAAAAGTATGTTGGTAATTTTACATAACTTACAAAAGTGTTATGGCTAATATTAATTACTTGAAAACTGTGAACTTCACCCTATTTTTGCAAGTGTGATTCTTCCCTTGATTTTAGAAGTTCAAAATGAAGATTTTACACCATGGACCCTTGAGAAATTTTTTTCCATCAAATTATTTTTCCAATGCATTTAATGAGATCCAAATCTGAGTTTGGATGTGAAATTTATGGCTCAAGAGAGATTGGACCTTGCTTGGACACATTTGGAATTTTGCCTTACTTAAATAATTGTGATTCTTCTCTTTGAATTTATAAGTTTAAGATGAACATTTATCACCACTATTCCTTAAGGTTAAATTTTATTCATCAAATTACCTTTCCAATGCATCGAACATGAGACAAATTAGAGTTTGGATGCAAAATTTATGGTCTGAGGGAGACTGGACCCTATTTAGACATTTTTTGCTTGTTAGGGTGTCAAATTCCAACCCCTTTACTTGCAAGGGTGTTGGACTCTGACCCCTTTGCTTGTAAGGGTGTCAGATTCTGACCCCTCTAATTTTAGTGGTGTCAAATTTTGGTAAGCAAAATACTTAGGAAAATTTTGCTTCTTCCTTGATTCTTTTGGAACCTATTGAGGAACTTTTTGAGGTAAGGCATTTCAAGTTTGAGCAAGCAAAACTCTATTGAAATTTGTAATACCCTTTATTATACATACTTTTCATACTTAAAATATGGTTCAATCTTTGATAAACTATTCAAGTCTATATTTGAAGAATAATTGTGAATAACTTTCCCATGAATCATTTGTGAGTCATTCAACACTTTGACTTTGCTTCCAATGACTACATTTGAAACTTCATCATAATCATTTGACGTAATATCCAAATTCAATCTTCTTGTAGTCCTATCAATGAGTCTTCATATCTTGATTCCATGTAAAATAATATTAGATCCAAAGATTTATAATAGGTTCATTACAAGTTGTATTTGTTATCTTGTGTGATTTATCTAATATGAGGTCCAATCCATATGTAAGAGGCACTCCAATCCATGTGTAAGAGGCACTTATGCTTTGTCAATTGTAATAGCCTTCATGAATTCTCCTTTGTACATCCAAGGGTGTCAAAACTACATGTATTTGTATCTAGCATCAAGCATCATGTTGTGACTATCTGGTTAGACCATCATCTATAACCTTGACTTCAAGTGTGGGACTTAGTTCCAAGGAGTGCTTTATGAATTGCAAGCAATAACCCTTCACAACTTTGTTATAATACACATCATACCCTATATGATTCATCATGAACTTTTTTTATATCCATATGTAAAATATGAATGATTCAATAGTCACATCAAAGTTACGATCCTCTTTGACCCTCAAAATATCATCCAGATCTCACATGTAAGAATAATATTCATGCCCTATACTACAAGTTATATCCTTGAATCTATTTCCATTTTTAGCATGCTTTCCATGATGACAAGAGTCATGTTCTATCAAAAGAGAAAATGTTGAGATATCCTTAACACCCCCATCTTTATGACTCAAAACTCTTAAATTAAGGCTGATCAAAATATTCTCCTCAAATGCATATCCATCCATAATGTTACTCTGAAAACCAATCAATGGCTCACCATTTGGAAGCTTGAAGGATAATGCAAAATGTTAGTATGTGACCCAAGCCTTATCAATTGGGATACAAATTCAATGTCCCATTATACAAAAACATTATTGTGATTGTCATTAAAACACCTCTAATTGCCTACATGAGTGTAATTGGTGTGTTGTCATGAAATGTAAAATTTTAAGAAATAACTAGCTCTAACTCTCGAACCACATTTCCCAAGGGAATGTAGGACAACTCCATAATCTTAGATAATTGGTGCCTTATTACCACATACTCTTAAAATATTCTATGTAGTTCACATTTACACATTCTAATCTAACCAATTGACAACCAATTCACCTATCTCAATCGTGTGAAAAATGAACATGCACTGTTGAGCAAGATCCCCTATTCTAAAAATTCTGCATATTTATCACCTATTCACTTGAAGAGATCCATGAAAAAATTATTTATTCTATCACTTGAGAAATAATAATCATATCACCATTATTATAACTACAAAATTTATATTCTAAATACACTGTCCAATGTTTGTTTTTGAGATCTACTTCGCTGAAATGCTTCAAGGCTCTATTCTGCATATCATTCTAGAAACCAAGGACACTTTGCACTTTAAAACTGTCATAGGATCAGTTTTAAATCATTTATATTCAAAACAAGTATTCAAACAAATATGGATGTAAACATTAAGCCAACAGACAATAATTATATATCCCCTGAAAATGTGATCTCTTCATCCACTCTCAAGCAAAGGCTACTTTGGTATGTTTTAAAATAATGTGATTGTCCACTGAGAATTTTAAGGTAGGGAACATAGGTAAAAGAGTATGCTGGAAAAATAAATAATACATGGAGAGGAAGGAACAATGAAAAACTTGTATTTATTAAAAAACAACACATGCACACCAAAACATAAACAAGAAAAGGAAACAATCTAAAATAGGGAAAACATAAATATTTACATGGATCAAAGGAAAATGAAAAGAATATACAAAACCATTCACTAGCTAGGAGAAGTACTACCATTTCATAATAATATATTTGAAATATGAGGATCAAACATATTCAACAATAGTGACAATCAGGTGGGAAGAGGATGAACTTAAAATCACCATGAATACTAAGATAGTCATGAATAGACATATCAATAGTGTCTCTGAGGTTTGAAATGGAATCATTGAAAGTCATCCAATATTATATGAGCATTCTTGAGTATTACTAAACATTTTCAATATCCTCTTGAATGAATTTAGATACATATGTGCCAGATATAAGATTTGAATCAGAGAAAAGTGTGTTGTATGTTTCTTTCTGAACTAGAACAACAATAGGGATATGTTCTTGAATGAATTGAGTGTATATATTCTTTGCCACATTATTTCCTACTACAGAAATGAATTCATTATTAAATGAGTCATCATCATCATCTTCATCAATTTCTTTTGCATTGACAGTTTCTATTTCACTTGAAATGAAAATTGGGCACCATTCATTTTGCTTCACATTCACATGTTCTTTTATTTCAATCTTGGCATGGTTATGATTTTTAATCTATGTAGGCTTGACTACTTTGGATTCAAATGCTTCAGAGAACTCTTTTACATTACGACATGAAAAGGAAGTGTCGAGAGAATCTTCACTTTTGACTACTAAATCTTCCATTCTGATATAAGAGGAATTTCCTTCTTTACAAAAAACCAATTCTTTAGATAACCATTTTTTCCTAGGATTATGAGGTTTGAGCAATCTTGTGAAATAGGTAAATTTTTCCTTCTTCGCCAAGGGGGAAGCCAAATTCTTCATTTGTTTTCTAATAAATCATTATTTATTCTAATTATTCACCTTCTTTTATAATTGTGAAAGTATTCAAAATAATCATATGTGATAGGAATCACTTTTTCTTTTTCTTTGTTAGAGGTTCAACATGTTTGATCAAGAATTTTCATTTGAAATCTATTTTATGAATATTGAGGGATCTTGATTATATCAATTTGTACCACTTCATCACCACTAACAATATTTTTAGTATATTTTAAAGCTTCTTTCTTAAACATTCTAGACAAAATCATGTCATCTTAAATTTTGATGATTCTTATTGCGTGACTTCCAAGTCATTTACTTTTTTCCTCATCAAGATAAATTTAATCTCTAGGTATATAGAACTAATAAATACATAGAGTTGGTTGTTAGGACTTGGTTGATCCATCTGAGGAATCAGTCCTAACAATTTTTTGAAGCATGCTATGAACTCTCTCATCTACTCATCATCATGCTTCTAATTTAGAATAAGTCTGACAATAATGCACACACATCAACAGCTGGTTGATGAAGGTCCTATGCCTATAAATTTTTATACTCATTACATTGGATATTATTTCTTTGAATTAGACCTTTTTTCTAATCTCTGATCTCTAGTTTTACTTGCAACTTGTAGGTACCTTACTTCTATATGACAATTCTTGAATAATTCTTATCTCACTAGGCCTTCTTAACATGCATATACTTCTTCCTATCTTGAAGAGTTGTTATCTTCATCACCATTCTTTATACTCTCTCTTTTTATGATCCCTACCATCATCCACATCATCTCATCCACCTTCTTCAAGAATCCATTCTCCATTATTCTTAAAGTTTGTCTCTCTCTCTTTGATGTAGGTTCATAGGATTGAAAGCCTAAATCATGCTTTCATGATTCTTGATTTCTTACTAAGGATCATATATCCCTCCACCTTAATAATTCAACCCTCTTACACATTCAATCTAATGACATAATTTTTAACCAATAACTCTAATCTTCTGTACTTTTTTCTCTTTAGGCCTCTTTCTCTAATAGACCTATTTAGACACAAATCTAGATGGTTAGAGAAATCTACATATCCCCCATGTAAATAAATCACCTTTTTTAGGTACCATTTATCCTCATTCAACTTCTCACAAAGTTTCATGGTCCAATTCTCAAGGTAATTCTACTAACTCAACACTCTTCTCAAGAAATTAGGTCTCTCTTAGGCCTCACAATTCAAAAATCCATACAGTACGATTAGGTACTGACCTAAAACCTATTCCATCCTGTAGAGGACACTAAAACACCATGAATTAAAAAGTTTGAATATTTTTTTAGGGTTTAAACAAAAGTTATGTGATTTTCCATCTTGAAACCCTAGTTTAGGTTTGTACAGGGCAGTAAAAGGTCAAGGGCTAAAGAAAAATGAGATAATTTGAATTTTAAGACAATTTAAAGACTTCCAATCCCTATTTGAGGTTTGTAAAATTTTTCCTCAACTCATCCAATAGTTATTTAACCTTGATTAATACTCTAAAGGCCTCAAAATGTAAGGTTTAAAAATTTTGGGTTCTTAAGCAGAACTGAGCAAACTGAGAGTTCACAAAAGGAACTAATTTAAATCCTAAAAAACTTCAATCACATCTAACATTTAAATACTATCTTCCCCAATCTTATTCAACTTTTCCAATATATAAAATTCTATGAACAATAAGTCTTTTAAAATGCCAATATGCATAATTTTGACTATAGGAATGAACTGTGTTAATACAATGCAAGATAGATTTTGTTATGAATTCAAAGAGCTGATATAAAAAATTAAATCATGATAAGCCGAATACATAGAGATAATTTTAATTACACAAATAATAATATTAGGCTATGTTAAATTCATTTGAACATAATAGAAATATATAGGATAATATTTCCTATGATAAGGGATTCTAGATCCTTGTAAAATCTCTCCTAAAAAACCTCCACATCTCCTATAATAGCACGTAAGTATTATATTGTTGTTACCAAAAATATATACAACAAACCAATTATCATAATATTATTTATGACAATATTCTAATAACTAAATATTACCAAATACTAACTACCCATTTACTATTTACCTTTCGGTAAATACCCATAGTGTAAAAGCTAATTCCTAACGTTCCTTTCCTTTAGTTTTTATATGTGCAAAAATATTCACACTTATCTATAGTATGCTCACCCCTTGTAGCATTCCCTATTTGGCTCATGAGCTTGATACAAAGAAAGGCTAACTCCTCCCCTGGTTTTACAGGTTTACCACAAACCTTGACATGAACATGACCCATCAATTGTTCACCTCCTATGGTTTTTTGGATCTCTACCACAAACCCTTTCAATATCTATGAAATGACTTACATTGGTGCTTTCTATCCTTTCACAATGTTTTCACATCAAGAAATTATGTTTAGAATTTCACATAGATTAGATTACATGAACAAACATTATTCTTCTATTTTCATTTTGCAAACAACAGTAGAAACTATAAAAACACACCACATAAAATGTCACCAAAAGATTGGTGCAACCCCATCATTGGAGATTGACAAGAGGTCACGAGAAACCTCCTTCCTTCATGTATCCTCTAGCCTACAGTACATGAATATGCTCTCTCAGCTGGTATGTCAATGTAACTCAATTATATGTCACTTTGAATGGAATAGGGTCCCCCTATAAGATTGACATTTTTTATATTTGACTCAAGACATCGAGGTCACCCAAAAATGCATCCTTTTATAGACAATTGTTTTTGACATACTTTAAAAATGACTTCTTTTGACATTGTTAAATCTTTTGATGACCAAATATTAACTTTTACGACATACATTAACTTGGTCTCAATGGCAAAATGACTCAACATAATAAATGACTCATTATTCTTTTGATAACCTAAAAATTGACACATAATGACTATTACACCAAAAAAGGACATTTTAATTATTGATATACTATTTAGACCAACATAAGACTTGGCAAAAAATACTTAAAACAAATTATGACACTTTTGAGTTTTTGACAAGATAATAATAAAAATATATTTTTAACTTGCAAATTAAGAACCTAAAAGATAGAAATTTATAATAAATTATCTCCCAAAAAAACTGAAACTTGAAAACACTTGACTTACACATGTACCTAGCTAAGACATGGATCATTGACGATATGCTAAGTCAACTTTAGATTTGTTAAAAATTGTGTCCTCCATGCACATCACTATAGATTTGTATGCTATCATTAAATGTGTGATGGTGAGTTGAAAATATGTGTCAATTAAGATAGCTATGTATATTAAATAGAATTAACACGTGAGTGTATGATCACATATAGAGTACAATAGTAGGAAAGTCAAGGGATGAAGCAAAGTCAATTGATGTCATACATCTTGGTAAAAGTGAAATGTTTGATACCAACATGACTCTGAGTTTGAATGCAACATGTTAAACTAAAAATACCATGCACAGTTTGCACAATGAGATCATAAGATTAGCATTTGAGTGGGAGCATCGATATATATGTTAGTATATAATGCCAATAATCAGATCTATATTTTGCACCTTAATATTTGGGATTAATTTCTCATCTACTACATGCTTCACACTACATGAAGTTGGAGACTGGTTCAAACCCAATCTATGAGGAAGATGAGGGTTGACTACACAAGGCTGTATGAGTGAAGCACCACTCAATGAATCATCTACTACACAAATTTTACATTGATAGATCCGGGTTGATACAAAGCTTTGAGATCAATGTCGAAATTGATTAAATTTTTTAAGTGGCTTCTATTGCCAAGAGAAGCTTATGATGAATTTTTAGAATGACATCTGATATATGTACACATTAAAGACTAAATGCATCATGGTCTGTAAATCTAGATAATAAAGAGTCAAAAGAGCATGTCTTCAATTTAATTGGAGAACATCATAGGGGAAATGACAAATACTGTGGCAGCCCCTACAAATAAGTCCTTAATCCATCTAAGGAACTTCCTACTCTGATACCATTGTTATGAATTCAAAGAGTTGATATAAAAACTTAAATCATGAGAAGCTGAATACATAGAGAGAATTTTAATTACACAAATAATAATAATATTCTCTCTTAAATTCACTCAAACATAATACAAATATATAGGAAAATATTTCCTATAATAAGAGATTATATATCCCTACAAAATCGCTCTTAAAAAACCTCCAAATATCCTATAATAGTGCGTATGTATTATATTGTTGTTATCAATAATATGTACAACAAACCAATTATTGTAATAGTGCTTATGACAATATTCCAATAACTAACTATTACCAAATACTAACTAAATAGTTATTATTTACCTTTCAGTAAATACCCACAATGTAAAAACTAATTCCTAACAGGTTTGAACCATGAGCCTCCAAATCTTCTTGGTATTCCAAAGGATCACAAACAATGTGTGGAGACTCAAATATCATTTCAAAACCTCAAACCTTGGAAAAGACTCGCAAGAACTCTTAATTGTTTTTCCCTTCTTGATTATACAAATAGGGTACTTCATTAAGACTATTTATTAAGGTTTTCATTGGACTATTATACCTCTAATAGCTACCTGAGATTTAAAAAAAATCAATAACATCAAGTGATGACCCTAAACTCTTTTTAAGATTCAAAGAATTCAATAACCACTCACAAACTCAAATATACATTTCTTTCTTGATCTTTTAGACTATGCATATTCTAGACACTGGAAAACCACACACTATGGTTTTATTTATCATACTGACCCTTAGACCACCCCTAAACCCCCTTGGGACCATTTCCTAACCATTTTCCCCACCATTTATTAGTGGAAATGGCTAACTTTAGCCATTTTTGATTATGACCCTAATCGTTGATGGTTGACCCTTAATCGTTGATGGTTTGCCCTTAATCACCTTAGGAGTTAACTTCAACTCAAACTCTAGCTTTCTTTTTTATTAATAGTTGTTTTAGATGTCTACATAATCAATGCATGTTAGGTTAAAATTAGACAACTTGTTAGACACCTTGTTGAACCTTTTGTTTCACCACTCCCTTTCCTCTATATTAAGAGAGGAAGAGGAGGTGAAAGAGGGAGAAATTCTTGTGCAAGAGTTTAGAACTTCTTGTGAAGGTATCCTTCTTACTTCCAATGACTAGAATAGAGATAAAAAGTGTTTTTTTAATTCATTAGTCAACAGCCAAGGTACCATCACTTTGCCAAAATTGCTTTAGAGTCTACAGTAAGCTTTTAGCCAACCTTAACATTTTTCAGACCAGAAACAATAAAGTTAAGTAACCATTTCTTATCAAGATTCAACAATTAGTTTATTTGTGTCATTCTTTATGTCACTTTCTCTTTCACCCCACTTTTTAGTGTTGAATATCTATAACTCTAAACACTTCTTCTCTTCCTAAACCAGATCCCATAGTAACCGTCGATGGTTTTCTAACCACTGATGGTTTGACCCTAACCACCAATAGTCAATAACCACCGATGATTATCCAATTATCGATAGTTGACTCAAACTATTGACGGTCTCTACCTATCATTTTCAACAAAAAGTGTAGTTGACATATTAGACCCTGACTAAATTCCACTTTTTGAGCTTCTGCTTTATCACAAAGGATAACTCAATCTTTTGAACCACGTTTAATTTATTTAACATTGATATCTAATCATGTATTGCTCTAATTAGTCAAAATCACTTATTTTTTCTTAAGCATTTCTTACATTTTATTTCAGTATCCTCTATTATTTATGCAAACAATTTATCTTTCATTTTCATAACTTAATTGTTTAAAAGTGTGGATTGACATCCTTCAAGGAAGCTTGTGCTTCTTGGATCTAGCTTATGCTATGCAATCCACCCTACTATGCAACTAATCAACTATTTCTTTAGTGATTACTTATCTGTAGGTCATTCTTCCTCAGACAAAGAGGCATCTCCATAATCATCTAGATCAACATGCATTCAACATATCAAGGTTTTCTAACCTCACCCTTCTTTCAAGTTTTACAACTTTCTTTCTAAAGAAATAAGAAATTTTTTAGTGAAACATTATGGCATGCCTAGTGGGACCCTTGAGCTTTTTTTTGGGTTTGTAGCTATAGGACATTTAGTTGCATTAGAGAAGAGTCATCCATTGCATTCTTTTATAAAAATTAAATGTTCCTTATCTCCTTTCTTTCTTTCTGAAATGCAAGTTCTAGTTTTCTTTTGTTTTCTTAGAAAAGGCTAAACATTGTCTTATTTTACTCACTTCTAAAAATCAAAAGTATTCATCCTAGGCTTAGGATTTGCATTATCATCATCATATCTATGTGCATATTAGTTTTTTGGTATTCATTTGAAAAGACACCAAAATTTTCTTTTGGATTAAACTTAAATATACATCCATTGTTTACTTATATTGATTAGCTCACATAGCTTTATTTGGTCAAGTAAATTAATCAGTCTCACTTCTCTCCACACACACAAGACTAAACCACACATTCAAATAAACATCAAAACATTGACATAAGGCCCAACTAGGATTTCATCACCTAGCAATCACCTTTCCTTAGTTATCCTACTTGGATTTCACCACCAAGGGGAGAACCAACTCAGTATGTTGGTTGAGTATAATCTCTATCAACTCATATATTTTGGCTAAGCACCTGACACTCTTATCAATGTATGGTGTGAAGTAAGAGGGTAGGCCCCAATATAAAGCCACATACCAAGTTATATAATATATCTTGAGATCCTTTAACTACCTGAAACCATCCTTAGATATCTTCTTCTAGTACCTGCTCTACAAGCCCAAGTTGGTCTTCATAACTTCTTTAAAATTGAGGCATAAACCTAAAGAGAGATAACAAAGTATCCTAGGATTTTAACTCACATTAGTGTATGCATTGTTTTCCTTGGGGATATTTTTATTTTATTTATTTATTTTGATTACTTCTCTTTTGAGTTATGAAATTGCTTGTATCTTCCTTTTTCTCTTATTTTCATGGTTTTAACTAGGCAACAATTAAGAAACCACGCAAATCAGGATCCACCTTCTAATCATCCATCTTCCTCTTCTCTTTCATCCATGGAGTACATCTCAGATAAATAAAATTATCCCCATCCTTCATGAAATCCTAGTATCCCTCTGATGGTTACCCAAGGTGATACAAATTTTGCCACCTTTCTAGATAACAACCCCATAGCCCTCCAACATTACCTTAACTCCATATCCCACTGTACCCCTTCTTCGATTCTACCTATTGACCCACCCTTTGGCATGCCATCCCACCTTCTGGGTACTACCTCTATTTCCACCATTTCCACCCAAATGACCAACACCCAAACACCTTCCACCCCAACCAATAACCCTTATAGTATAGGAGCAAACCAACCTTTTGGCATTGGTACTATGTTTACCATGGGAGTACCCTCTACTAGTGTTACCACCATTCCTCTTATTTCTAACCCACCTACCTGTACTCCATTCTATAGCTTGGTGCTTACCCTACCTTCTACCCTTCTACCCATTAATACCAAGATTACTACCCATCCTCAACCTATCAACTCGACCATACCTCCAACCCAACCCATGTTAATTATTCAATAAGTTCCTATTGCACCCAAACCTAACTATATTCCAAACCCATAAGGGTATATGGATCCATCCTCTACCCAACCTCCTATATCCACTTACCCATTCTTGGTGTCCTCCCAACCACCCGTGCCCACACATCAAAATGTGGCAACCTCCCAACCTTCCACTAGCTATCCTTATGCTGCACCTACCCAAAACCAACATAATCTACCCTAAAACTATGGGGGTGCACAGCCATAAATAGATCTTGTTAAGATGTTAATGGAAAAAATGACCACCTTGGAATCATCTATTTCTAGTGCTCATAACCTCTTATCATATGACCAAATTTATAACAAAATAATTCACCCATCCATCCCCATTCAACCTTATCCTCCTTAATGGGAGCTCCCAAGATTTTTAATATTTTAGAACAAGGAAGACCCTCAAGAACATCTGAGAACATCTAGAAACTCTTACTATTTGATTACCTATGATGATTTTCTCCTTCACACCTTTCCCATGTCTCTATCAAGTCCGGTGCTAGATTGGTATAGTGTTATTATGAAGTACTCTCTCTTTTCTTTTGCCTAACTAGCTCAAACCTTCTTAGATTACTTTTCCATAAACATTTCTAAGAAAGTTTCCATCACTGATCTTTACTCCATCTAACAATTTGATGACAAGTCCATTGTTGACTTCATAGCTCATTGGAGAAGCTTGATAAGCCAACTCTCTTTCTCTTAGCCCCAACCTGAGATGATTGAGCTTTTTTCTTAGGCTTGTGCCAAACACATTTCTTCCACTTTATGGGTTCAAACTTATAGGACCTTTGATGAAGATTTCACCATGGGACAAAAGTTAGAGAATAGAGACATTAATGAGGGGAAGTTAAAATTGAGAAACAAGAATTCCACCTTCAAATCAAATGAGACTTCCTCCTTCAAACCTAACAATCAAACCAACTCTAACACCAAAAAAAGGGAACCATGAAAGTGGTTGTCATTAAAACCACTCATCCACTAGTTGTTAACCAACCCAACTCTTTCAATTCCTCTAATCAAAACACTAGAAACAAAAACTGCAACAACCAGAAAAAATTTACTCTGCTAGGGGAGTCATATGCTTCAGTCTTCAAAAATTTATTAAAATAAAATATCATATAACTCCCACTGATCAAACCTCCATAGTAATTCAATTCCTCTCATCCTATACCTGGTTGCTATAAGGGGATTGAATTATGTGCCTTCCATCAGGTCATTGGGCATGATGTTATTAGGTGTAATACTTTCAAAAACATTATCCAAAGTCTGATTGATGAGGGGGAACTTGTGTTGGATAACCCCGATGCACCCCCAAACAATCACTTGACATCTTTAGATAGCCATTCCCCAACCATGCCCCATTCATGAATGATGAAAATAATAGAGTGAAATCCTCTCACAACTATGAGTTCCATACTGTTAATGTGGTTCTTAGTGAACTCATTATTGAAGAAACCATTGACCAAACCACCTTTCCTTCCCCTCCACTTATTGAGGTAATGGAGTCACCTTCTATTCCTTTGGAAACCAAAACAAAGGAAATAATTATTCCCCTTTCTCCACTTGTTGAAGTAGTGGAGCTACCAATCTCTCCTTTAGAAAATATACCAAAAGAGGTGGACATTACCACCATATCCTTATCTTTCATCATACAACAATCAACTCTTCCTTTGGAAAGCATTCCTAAGGAAGAGGTCACTCTATCTACCTCTCTTATAGAAGACTCACCTTCCCAAACCTTATAGCCTTTAATTAAGGAAAAGGATGAGGTAACCACTCCCTTCTCTCCACCCATGGGTTTGTCCTTTGAGACCAATACCTAAGGGATCAAACCAATTTATAAGCCTTTTTCTAGACTAGTTTAAAACTTGGAGTACCTATCCCAACCCAATGTGGATCATGCCACATTCTGGCACCATCTTAGGATTCCAATTCCAAACAAGTAAGATCCCTCAACCACACCATTGTCAACCCAACCTTCCACTTCCACTATTGAACCCACCATCATCCCAACTAAACCATGATAAACCCCTACCCCTCAAACCATCATTGAACTAACCAAACTGACTCCACTTGAAGTAGTCCAAGCACCTTCTACAATCCCAACCAAACTCATCAAAAACCTATGCATGCTCCCTACTCAAATCCTTACTCACCCTTTTTTAAAGTTGGATTTAACACGACCTTTCCCACCAAAGAAACCCCAAGTCAAGCCTACCAAGAAAGAGGAGCCACCTCGGATCCCAATAGCCAAAACCTTGCCACATATTTCTACCTTGCCTTCCATTTTGGGACCACATCCTTCTTCCATCCTAGGACCTTATCCTTCCCTTTAATAAAATATGCCTCCCAAAGACAACCCAAACTTAGCCTCCTCTTCTAGTTATGCCCCTACCTACTCTTTTTGTGCCCTCTTACTCTAAACCCTCCACGATCATATATCCTACTTCTAACACTTCTATTTTCAAACCACCCACTACCAAGCCTGCTATTTCTAAAACTTCTACCTCCAAACCACCAACCACCAAGAATACTCTGCCACTCAAAACTCCTACTAAGCCTACTCTTAAGAAGGCTTCCACTCCAAAGTCAAAACCAAAACTCTAACAGCCATATCACCTTTACCCAAGTCTTACTCAACCATCCTATACATATTATTGTAAGCTTCTTGCTTGACTTTTCCTCTCATCAAACCATTTGACCCCCTTAGTCTTAAGCCATCTTAGTTTGATGATAATATAATTTGATCATACTATAGAACATTAGGACATGATACAGAGAAATGTAAATCTCTCCAAGTCCTAGTCCATCAATTATGTGTTGATAATGACCTATTATTAGAAGAGCCACCCATAACCCCATGGCCACTCTAGGAACCATAGGCCACCACCCCAAATCTACCTGCTCTTACACTCTCATCTAAGAGTGAGGAGGAATCAAAGAAGTCCTTTAGCCCAACTCTTTGCTAGATCCATACCATCCATGTGGTCACATGATCACAAGCCCAAAAAAAGGATAAGGGGAAGGATAATTCATCCATTCAATGAACATAACCTTCTTCTACCACCCAATCACTCAACCAAACCCAAATACCCACACCTTCTCCCAAACCCAAGATATCCATCTTGGGTACCTCTCAATCCAACCCTTCCAAGTAAAACCAAAGAGTGGTTCTAAATCAACTTCACCAAACACTAGTGAAGATGAGTTTATATGAACTAATCAATACCTCTCCCCATCACCACCAGGCAATGATAGAAGCTTTGTATTCTATATAGGTCCAACCAAAAGACCCACAACCTCTAATAGCCTTTGTAAAATCCCTCTAGCTTTCCACCCTTGTTACCTTTAAATATTCAAAAATACCTTTTGTTCATCCTCAAGATCAAGATCCTCCTCTCTTCATTACCACATACATCAACCAAACCTAAATCAAGAGAGTTATGATTGATAGAGGGGCTAGAATCAACATTATCTCCTCATATGCATATTACCAACTAAAACTATCAGAAAACATTATGTGAGAAAGCACAATAGTGCTATGTTCTTTCAATGACACTATGGCAAAAACTCTAAAAACCGTTATCCACCACATTCATTTAGGACCTCGCATGCTTCTCAAGCTCTTCTACATAGTAGAAGGTGAGTTCCATTACAATGTCCTACTTGGATGCCCTTCAATCTATTCCATGAATTATGTACCATCCACCCTACATCACTACATAAATTTGACCATGAAGGTCAAGCAGTTACCATACAAGCTAACCCAAGTCCTTTTACATCATGCAACATGATGTACCACCCAAATGATGTTCTCCTCATTCCCACCACCAAGTCTTCATCAACCAAAAATGATTCCACTACTTTTACCAACCAAGCCTCGACTAGCTCATCCATTTATTTTACCCAAATCCCCACAAATGACCCCTTGGATCCACATTCCAACATCTCTCACTTGGGGAGTATCACCTCTTAGCCTTGGATGCCTTCCCTACTCCCTGAGAGTATGAGAACCTTGACTAGAACCCTAGTTATGACCCTAATACCAAAACCACTATTTATTTTGGGCCTCCCAATCTCCAAACAAATCTTATCTATGGGTGACTTGATCAACCAATTATCACCTCCTTGACCTCCTCTTCTCCTCAACCATTCACCTCTAATTTCTCCTACCTGGATAAACTAGAGTTTGTTAAGACATACCTCTATAGGTGTGATAAGAAGGGATTTGGATGTTATGAGCACGAACCACATGATTTGCCTCCATGTAGGACTCAAAAGCCTCATGAAATATTTGGTCTTAGTTTCACTCCACCCAAAGAAATGACATACTCACCTCTTGTTACTGTCATTGATGAGAAAGTACCATCTTCACCATCCACTCCACCATCAGCATCTAAGGATTTTCACATCATCCCCCTAACTTTTTTTGTCAACATAATTAGCCTTGGACCCCTGACTTATCAAAAGGATAGGGAGAACATAACCATTCCTTTAACCATCCTGAGATGGTAACCACTCCTACCATTAATATTGTTTGATGTCAGGATGATGATTCCATTCTTGCCTATCTTAGTGCAGAAGATTCTTCCATCCAAAAATACCTTCCCCTTGAGACTTCAACCATGTTGAACGAATCCACCATGGATATCAACTTGGGTACTCTAGATAACCCACACATTATCAAAATTGGTCAATCGTTAAATTTTATGAAAATTCAAGATTTCCCCTCCTTCCTGTAAGACCATAGCATAACATTTACTTGGTCATAAAATGACATGCCAAGAATTGATCCATCCATCACTACCCATAATATAGTCACCAACTATGATGCCAATCTAGTTAGGCAAAAACTTCATCAAATGCACCCTTGTATAGCCCTTCTCATCAAATAAGAACTTCAACACCTCCTATCCATAAATTTCATTCAATACATTGATTATCCCCAATGGGTCTCAAACGTCATCCCTATCACCAAAAACATAGAGGGACTTCATATTTGTGTAGACTTTTGTGACCTTAACCTTGCTTGCCCAAAATATGACTTTCTTTTCCCAAGCAGTGACCAGCTTGTTGATTTTACATATGACCATGAGATGTTATCTCTTATGGATGGTTTCTTGAGTTAAAATCAGATCTTAATTGCCCATGAAGATCAACACAAAATATCTTTTATCAGCACCTAGGGAAATTTTTACAATAGGGTCATGCCTTTTGGTCTAAATAATGCTAGTGTAACCTACAAGCGTGTTATGACCTACATCTTCTATGATTTTATTTGAAAAATCATAAAAGACTATGCCAATGACCTTCTTGGGAAATCCAAATGTCATAAAGATCATTTGGTCATTCTCAAGATTATATTTGAATGCCTCATCAATTACCATGTCTGCCTTAACCCCAAGAAGTGTATTTTTGGGGTCTTGTTAGGAAATCTCCTAGGCTTTATCATCTCCCTTCGAGGAATTGAAGACAATCCTACCAAAATCAAATTAATCCTCAACATGCCTCCTCCCACCCACCTCAATCAACTCCACAACTTGTAGGGGAAGATCCAATACATTCATCTCTTTATCTCTCAGCTCTCTAATCGATGCCAACCTTTCCACCACCTTCTAAAAAAGGATGTATCTTTTAAGTGGAATAAAGAATGTTAAAAGGCCTTTGATTCACTTAAAGAGTAGCTCCTATCTCCACCTATCCTCATTCCTCCCAAAGAAGATCAACCTTTTTACCTTTATATTTATGCTACTGACCACTCCTTAGGGGCAATGTTAGCCCATCAAGATGAGCAGCATAAAGAGCAATCCATCAAGCATATAAGTTGAATGCTTATATAATATAAGACTCGATACACCTATACTAAAAAAATTTGCCTTTCCTTGGTCTTCATGGCCACAAAAATCCACCACTACCTTCTCAACCACAAGACCTATATCATAACCAATACCAACTCACTCAAGTATATGCATGCCAAGTCATTCCAAAACTAGTATATGGTTAAGTGGCTCATGATCTTTATTGAGTTTGACCTTGAATTCCTCCAATAGAAGTAAATAAAAGGGCAAGTCATTGTCAACCAATTGGGTGAAGCACCCTTATTATATAACCAACCATCCTCTCTTGAGTTTCTCGATGAGTCCATTGCCACCCTTTCTCAAGAATACATCATCTATCAACTTAACATGTTCTTAGATGGATCAAAAGTCAAAAAGGTGGGGTAGTTGGTATTATCCTTATTCCCATTGATGTTAAAACTCTTCATTTATCCTTCAAACTTGACTTTGATTGTACTGATAATATGACTGAGTATGAAGCCCTAGTGATAAGTCTCCAAACTACTTTAGCCTTGGGAGTCAAAATAATTAGCATCTTTAGTGACTCCCAACTCAGGGTCAATCAAATCAATGGCTCTTACCAATGTAAAAATGACATCTTACAATAGTGTAAAAAATTAGCTGATGTATTCTTAGTATCATTTAAACATTACCTTATCCAAACCATTCTATGATTTACAAACAAGTTTGTTGATATGATGGCTTCTCTCACTTCCCACATCTTGTTTGCACCTTATGACTCTAAGTTATGTCATTATCCATCATCTTACCTGGCCTTCTTATATCAAATCAAACTCTCCAATAATATTTATTGTGGAGGAAACCCAACTTGACCTTTGGTATAGGTATACCTTTGACTATCTCAACCTTGCCATCATCCCTTCCAATCTTACTAGGAATGGTCAAAGAACATTCATTCAAGGTACCTATTGTTACACCATCTTAGGGGGGATATTTTACAAGCATGGCTTTGATGGACTTAGTTTCTACTACCTACGTAGTCACTAAATCTCTCATGTTATCAAGGAAACACATGATGGGATCTATGGGGGATACTTTAGTGGGCTGGCCATCGCTAAACACATCCTTCACCTTGGCTGATATTGGCCCACCCTCAACTAGGATTATTGTGATTTTGTGAATAATTGTGTTAAATGTCAACAACATGCTAATTTACATCATACACCTAGACATAGTCTCGAAGTATCTAAAGACTTATGGCCCTTCTCATAATGGGGTCTAGATCTTATTGGTGAAATTAACCCCCATTCTTTGTAGCAACATCATTTTATCATCACTACAATAGAATATTTCACCAAATGGGTAGAGGTTATTCCTCTCATCTCAACCAAAGTCAAAAATATTATTGTTTTTATCAACTATCACATTATTTATTATTTTGGTGTTCTACATAAAATAATCACTGATAATGGTAAGTCTTTTAAGAACAAGAAAGTCCAAGGTCTTTGTGATGCATTTAATATCAAGTTAAGTTTCTCATCACCTTATCACCCACAAGCTAATGGATAGGCTGAAGCTTTCAAAAAAACTCTTAACAATATTCTAACTAAAATGATTAATGCATTTGGTCAGGATTGACATTTATACATCCCCTTTGCCTTATGGGCATATCATACTAGCATTCAAACCCCTACGAGTGCCACCCCTTTCTCTTTTGTGTTTGGAACAGAGACTGTTTTGCCTCTTGAAGTCCAAATTCCCTCTCTTTGCATATCCCTAAAATATATCATTTTTTAGGATGATTATTGTCAAGTACATTTAGGCCAATTTGAACTACTTGACGAATCTCATTTAACTACTCTTACCCATATTTGTGTCTATCAAGAATGAATCAAACATGTTTATAAAAAGTGCCTCAAAGTGTGAGAATTCAATATCAGAGATCTTGTCTTAAAATAAAATCAACATGTAACCATTATGGAGAAAAGCAAATGGGGCAAGTTTGCTTTCAATTGGCTTGGACCTTATATCATAATACACAAGTATCAATCAGGAGTTTACCTATTATCCTCTCTTGAAGGGAAATCAGAACTTGAACCTCTCAATACTTCACATTTGCATCATTTCTTTTGTTAAACAAGTTAAAACTCACCTTTTGTTTAAGTTAAGATCATCCTTTATTTTCACCAACATTCATCTCCTTATTTTAAAGAAAACTTATTAAAGTTGGATCATGTGATTATATGTCACACCCTTACCTTGATCTTGAACATGGGTACCATGGCTCTACCCATGACATGGTTCTCATGGTACTTCCCACCCCTTTATAAGATGGATTCCCATGGTCTTTATCACTTAAAACTCCTTTACCCATTATCAACCTTATTGTACTATAGTCCTACCTTCATAAATGTGAACCTTTTAAAGCCTATCTAAGGAAATCCATGTTAGTAGCAAAAATAAAAAATTACAAAATCACAAAAAAGTAAAAAAATCATATATTCTATAGGTCATTCCAAGCATTCACAAACTACTCCCTTGAAGGACAACTGCCAAAACCAATCCAAATTGCTCAATGTAAGGAAGACTGCTCCCGTGAAGGATAGCTATCAAAAGACTTAAACAAATCTCAAAAACTTAGACGACTCCCTTGAAGGATGGCTGAGTAAAGCATTTTTCAAAGCATATCAATTTCTTGGAAGCTTCTCACATTGATCAACTTCCCCAACTTCCCAATCAATAGAAAAATATCACAAGACCCATTATCAAAATTAGAAAAAGCAAAAATAATTTTGGAATCCACAATCAACTTTCATAAGTAGACTTATCGCATTGATCAATATACACCTTATATGACATGGATTTATTTATACCAGCTCTTTGGTAACCTACAAAAGAGGCATGCAAGTCTCACAGAAAGGTTCCATCATAATCCATCCCCATGCCATTACCCTCTGTAAGCAAGGGGTTTTTGAGCTTACTTGACATTATATGATCAATAAATTTTTTAACCAACTAACAAATGCTAATACAAAGCATTCGAAGGGTTTATGTTCATAAGCCAATCTAATTTCAGTTTATTTTAGTCCTTACCAAAGAAGGAGCATCGTGCCTTCTTCTTATTCTCTCATACTTACTTGTTGATGCATTCATTCAGACACTTGTCTTTTTGATTGTCTCATCATTCTCATTTTTCCTCACATTTAGTTTTGTTATCCAACTTACTCTATGTGTTATAAGATTTATTCACCTTCATCTAATGCAATCCATTAACAATATTTAACTACCAATTATGTTTGACATCTTGTCTTATTTCTTTAAGTATTTTTTTTCAAAACAAAACATTTTAAATTAATTAACTATTTCAAACATTATCATATCATAAACATCATAAACATATTCGTAATCATCATACAATCATCATAATCATATCCTATTTATCACATCATCACCATTTATCACATCATAAATCCATGAGTCATCCACATATATTATCCTAGCTAGGTAGGGACACATAGATTCATTAATCTAAAAATTCCACATTTTGAATAATTCACACATCAAACCATGAACATCATTATCATATTAATAAACAACATTTACATAACCAATCACGTCAACTAATCATAAACCATCTATCATTTCATTAACATTTAATTATCCATCATAAATCAATGAGTAATCTCATATGTCTATATAGATATTAGAGAACATAGATTCATTCATACATCTACTCAAATAGAAATGCTAATCATAATCAACATCATAACATCATGATCATAATAATAAAAACATATCCATAAGCTATATCCACAACCATAACCACATCATGAGATTGTAATCAAAATAATCATATATATATAGGAGCATTGTTACTCCCTGGGTCCTATCCACCTATAAGACCTCTCTATGCACCTATGGATGCTACTCACTAACCTACTATATCAATGTTGGCTTCCCCACCCCCTCATTATGTCACATTCTCATAAAACTATGGCTTATCTGGAAGGCAGGTAAATACTAGTGCCTCATAATATTAGAGCTCTTCTACTATAGCAATGTATCTAGACATAAGAATCATCCCTGGTGGCTCTGTAGGTGCTAGTGGTCGTGTTACTCCCTATCTCAATGTGTCCCTCTCTTGTGTGACCAAGGCTAATTGTGTTCATGCCTGGTCTCTCTCCTGTGTGAGGGTACCCACTTGGTCCTGTGTCAAATCTTTCTCTAATATCATTGCCACTAATGTAGCCTATGCCACTGCTAATATTTCCTTGTCTTGATCCCTCTCTCTGATGAGTGCCTACTTGTCTAGGGTATCCACATCCATCTAATCCCCACCCCCTCTTCCATATCCACATCTACGACTTACATCCTAACCTATACATCATCACCTCCAAACATCATTATATCATAATGCACTTAGAACCAAACATGGTACTCTTGTGTGACCCCTACATCATCAATATTTGGTCTCACTAATAGCTCTTCCTGATCAAACTCAAACTCCTCCAGCTATGGCTCAAGTAGTGAAAATTCCACATCCTCCCTCCAGTTCTACAAGAAATCACATGGGATATCTTGCACTAGCCCAAACTACCTCCTCACCCTATCAAAAGGAATCAACTCTACCTCAGGGTCCCATCTACCCACAATCCACCTATAACTCTATAATGACAATATCTACATTGTAAGACTTTCCCATGCCAAAAATATGACATATGATATCCAAATGACATCACCCTCAATCAGTACATCTAGCCTATCTTGGTACCACTCTAGGTCTCATATCCCTCCCCTGATCCTATGAGCACATAATCATTCCTCCAACACATGAATTAAATTATGTAGTCCATTTGAACAAATCCATGCCATGGTAACCTACCTAGTCAAAGCACCCTAATGTGCTCATATGCCCAACAATGTAACACCAACTTGATGTTGATGCCATACCTCTTGTACAACTTATAACCCTAGAGATCTTGATAGATCTGCACTAGTAACATAGGTGCCCAAATGTACACTATCAAGTCCATAATCATCCCTACTAAAACACCTAATAATATAGATGGAAACCTACCACTACTTCAGTTTAGCAATTCATAATAGGTCACAACCATTATCATAATTGTAACAACTTGTCTTGCTCCACTATCCCTATGATATAGGGGTGCATAATGGAGGCCTCCTGGATACCACCTCATGTGCACTAATTCCTCCATGTACAACACATCAGTGAGCTCATCTCATTCCTTACAACCAATGTGCTCTATCAACTCAACTCATATCAATAGCCTCATCATCTAATGGATGTCCTCTGATAGGATTGTCATCTCTTTGGTTGGCAGTAAGAACATATTGGTAGCCAGGTCTCATCTCTAGATGAGGGCCACCAACATAGCTACATCTCTGGGCACATGTTGATAATATTTAATGCCTCCTAAGCCCACTAATGTCAAGTGATTTCACTCTTGGTCTATCATCACTCAATGGACCTCACTAGGAGTTCCTATAGTTGCTCCCTTGACTATAAGGTTAGACACATTCCTTAATATACTTCACCTTTTAGAGTATCCTATATGAATACTACCTACTTATCCTACCTCCCACCTTAACCTATTCACCTCGTTTACATAACCTTTGCATACTCTGACCTACACCTAAGTCCTACCTTCAACTTAACCTACCCTACCTTACCTCATCTACAAACCACAACCCTTAACACTTTCCTCACAATAACCTTGAATTATTTATATACCTTTCAACTACTTCTCCACCCTCCCATTACCTTTTATATTAACTATCGATGGTCAAGTATCTATCAATGATGGTTCCTTCTAAATCATCACTGACCACCCTCAATCATCTATGGTTTGATGGTGAACTACCAACAGTTTACATGTTGATCACTTTGATGGTCATCTATCGATTATCAATGATTGCCTATCGACCAATGATGGTCAATAACGACCATCGATGGTTATTGTGAGGTGACCACCAGTGACCTAACCCTAAATCTACCCACCAATCCCTAACAACAACCAACCAAATAAATTAAATACCTACCCTACCCTCCATACCTTCCCTAACTCAATATATTTTCTTCCCCCCTACTTACAACTTAAATAAACCCCTATTTTTCCCTACATACCCACCTAAGCTAAATAAATAAAACAACACTAAATTAAAGAAACCATAATCAAATTCAATTACATTACCTACCTCATTCTATGACTACCATCATGGAGGATCCCTTAACACCACTGTCACTTGGCCCCACACTCTACCTCAACCTCTTTGGCATCTTCGCTAGATCTCCTCTACTTTGGCCCACTTTGATCAAACCTCCAACTCACCACTCAACTTCTATTCAAACACATATCTCACTCAATCAACTCTTACTCAACTAATCACAAAATCTCAACCATCATCATTCTCTTCAACACAAGCAAAGTTGAAATGTCATGGGTCAATTTATAAATGAGGAAATATAATTTTCATTTATCTTTTAACCATCGCCCTTTTAGGGATGACATCCAATCATCGACAATCACTATGTGACCTTTGATGGTTGACCCTGACCATCGATGGTATACATTTTTGGCATCACGTCTCCAATTTCTCCCAACTCTTCCCCATAACAACATTACCTTTAACCATAACTTTTGATGATCATCTTCTCTACCAACCCACCAACCAACTAAACCACCTAGATTGAGAACACATTGACCTTGCCTAGGAGACTTGTGTTTATGAGTACCACCATAACCTCCATGCCTAAATACAGTCACTTGGTCTACTTGTCTCTTGTCCTTCTAATACCAAACATAATTTACCAACTACTTCAACTATGGTAGCTCAGTCTATACGCTATCTATGATATCGTACTTAGTTGCATTTTATGCACATGTTTGTGCTTCAATGCCCAATGCATCATAAAGTTTATCACCCACTTATCCACTTGTCAAACCTACCACTAACTTTGTTTCACCTCATCAATTCTTGGTTTGAGGGGGAACACCTCCTCCCATTCTTGGGGCATCTATCCTTCAACCAACCTTTCATTTCTTATCTTGAAGCTTGAAGATACAAACTGCATAACAAAAAAGGGAAAAATATAGACACTAAAAAACCTCACACTATGATTCTATATGTTGTATTAACCCTTAGACCACCCCTAAATCGCCTTGGGACCATTTCCTAACCATTTACCTCATCAATCATTAGTGGAAATGGCTAACTTTAGCCATTTTTGATTATGACCCTAACCACCAATGGTCAACCCTTAACCATCAATGGTTAACCTTGACCATCAATGGTTTGCCCTTAACAACCTCAAGAGTTAACTTCAACTCAAACTCCAGCTTGATTTTTTATTAATAGTTGTTTTAGTCATTCGCACAATCAATGCATGCTAGGTTAAAATTAGACAACTTGTTAGACACCTTATTTAACTTTTTATTTCACCACTCCCTTTCCTCTATATCAAGAGAGGAAGAGGAGGTGAAAGAGGGAGAACTTCTTATGCAAGAGATCAAAGATTATTGTGAAGGTATCCTTCTTACTTCCAGTGACTAGGACAAAGATCAAAATTGATTCTATAACTCATCAATCAATAGCCAAGGTATTGTCACTCTACCAAAATTGCTTTAGAGTCTCCAACAAGATTTTAGCCAACCTCAACATTCTTCAAACTAGTAACAATAAAGATAAGTATTTGTTTCTTATCAAGATTCAATAGTTAGTTTCTTTGTGTCATTCCTTATGTCACTTTCTCTTTCACCCCACTTTATAGTGTTGAAGCTCTACAACTCTACGCACTTCTTCTCTTCCTAAACCAAATTCCATAGTAACCACTAATGGTTTCTGAACCATTGATGGTTTGACCCTAACCGCTGACAAGTTAACCTTAACTATCGATGGTCACTAACCACTGATGGTTTGACTCCAATTGTTGATGGTCTCTATCTATCATTTTCCATAGTAAGCTTATTTGACCTATTAGACCATGACTAAATTCCACTTTTTGAGCTTCTACTTTATCACAGAGGATCACTCAATATTTTTAATCATGTTTGATTTATTTAGCATTGATATCTAATTATTTATTGCTATAATTAATCAAAAACGCTTATTTCTTTTCAATTATTTCTTGTATTTGATTTCAGTATCCTCTATTATTTATGCAAATAATTTATCTTTCATTTTTATAACTTAATTGTTTAAAAGTGTGGATTGACAACCTCCAAGGAAGCTTGTACTTCTTAGATCTAGCTTATGCTAGGCAATCCACCCTACTATCTAAATAATCAACCATTTCTTTAGTGTTTTCTTATTTGCAAGTCATTCTTCCCTAGACAAAGAGGATTATCCACAATCATTTGGATCAATGCACATGCAACATATCATGTTCTTCTAACCTCACCCTTCTTTCAAGTTTTACAAATTTATTTCTAAATAAATAAGCAAAATGTTAGTGAAACGTACTTGAACACCTCCTCCCATTCTCAGGGCATCCGACCTTCTACCAACCTTTCATTTTTTGTTTTGCAACTTGAAGATAAAAATTGAATAACAAAAAAAGGGCAAAATTTAGATACTGGAAAACCAAACATTATAGTTCTAGACGTTGTATTGACCTTTAGACCACCCTTGAACCCCCTTGGGACCTTATCTTAACCATTTACCCCACCAGTCATTAGTGGAAATGGATAACTTTAGCCATTTTTGACTATGACCCTAACCACTGATGATCAACCTTTAACCATCGATGGTTAACCTCAACCATTGATGGTTTTCCCTTAACCACCTTACGAGTTAACTTCAACTCAAACTCCAACTTGTTTTTTTATTAATAGCTACTTTAGCCATCCACATAATCAGTGCATGTTAGGTTAAAATTAGATAGCTTATTAGACACCTTGTTGAACCTTTTGTTTCACCACTCCCTTTCTTATATATTAAGAGAGGAAGAGAAGGTGAAAGAGGGATAACTTCTTGAGCAAGAGATTAGAGCTTCTTGTGTAGACATCCTTCTTACTTCCAGTGACTAGGATAGAGATCAAAAGTACTACTATAACTCATCAGTTAATAGCCAAGGTATTGTCGCTCTACTAAAATTGATTTAGAGTTTACAACAAGCTTTTATCCAACCTCAACATTATTCATATTAGCAAAAATAAAGCTAAGTATTTGTTTCTTATCAAGATTTAGCAATTAGTTTTTTTCGTCATTCCTTGCATCACTTTCTCTTTCACCCCAGTTTCTAGTGTTGGAGCTTTGTAACTCAAAACACTTATTTTATTCCTAAACCAAATCCTGAATTAACCACTAACAGTTTCCTAACCACTGTTGGTTTGACCCTAATAGTCAATGGTTACTAACTGTCGATGGTTACCTAATTGCTGACAGTTTGACTCTAACTGTCGATGGTCCTTGTCTATCATTTTCAACAACAAGCTTATTTGACCTATCAAACCCTGACTAAATTCCACTTTCTAATATTTTTATTTATCATAGAGGATCACTCAATCTTTTGAACCACATTTTATTTATTTAGCATTGATATCTAATCATTTATTGCTATAATTAGTTAAAAACACTTATTTCTTCTTAAACATTTATTGTATTTGATTTTTTTATGCTCTGTTATTTATGAAAGTAATTTATATTTCATTTTCAAAACTTAATTATTTAAAAGTGTGGATTGATAGCCTCCAAGGAAGCTTGTGCTTCTTGGATTTAGCTTATGATAGGTGATCCACCCTACTATCCAACTAAGCAACCATTTATTTAGTGTTTTCTTATTTGCATGTTATTCCTCCCTAGATAAAGAGGAGTCTCCACAATCATATGGATCAATACACACACAACATATCAAGTTATTCTAACCTCACCCTTCTTTCAAGTTTTACAACTTTCTTTTTAAAGAAATAGGCAAAATTTTAGTGAAACACATATACATAATTTTGCATGATAGTAACACACTACAACTTGTATGGGTTTTAGCACTGAGAATCCATAAAGGTGACATCAAATAGGGGATAAGAATCAATGTTAAACCTACTCATATAAACCAACATTATTCATATTCCAAAAAAAAGATTTTTGAAAAGTCTTCATATTCATTTATTGATAAGACAATACATAGACCTTCACTTACAACATAAGAAAGTTCCTTTTCTCTATTGTCTTCATGATTTACACCTTTTTCCTCAAAATTTATCCTAATATAAGACCTACTGATCTCTCCTAAAATCCACTCTGACATACTTACATGCATTTCCTCTTTTCAAGATGCCAATACATGCAATAATTCTCTCTTCTTGCCAATCCACATAGGGTGGCAATTACAAATCACGTTTTCTTAGCTTACATTCTTATTTTACATGAGTTGGGTGTTTAAATGCATCTACACACCTTATTAGGACATTTTAGGTTCATAAAAAACATTCACCCACCTTTGGATTACACATTAAACTCCAAAACAACTTACAAAGCCTAGCTAGAAAATCAAAATTTTAAATTAGCCATTTTGGTGGGAAACTCCAAAAGGCTTACTAATATACTAACTCAAGACTCCTAATAACTCAAAAACATGTTGTAATGTGTCCAAAATATCCCTTAGGGATTTGTGACATGTTTAACAGCCTCTCATTGGTCCTTAATTGGGATAGTAGCAGTTTCTTAAAAAGATGCACCTTTTGGGAAAAATGGTCAGCTCAACTCCCAATAAGTGGTATCAAAGCAGGGTCACAAGTTTGAATCCCCTCAAGTAACGCTAAGGGGGATTTTTTGGAACATGCCCAACATCTCCATTAGGTATTTTTTACATGGTTTAACAACCTCTCATTGGTCCTTAACTGGGATGATAGCAGTTTCTTAAATAGGTGCACCTTTTAGGAAAAACAATCAGCTCAAATCCCAACAAAACATTCCAATGGACCCTCTAGAACATAGAACACATTGACAAGACAAAAATTAGTCATAATGAACCTATAAAACATAAATCATGCTTTGTATCTTGTGATGCTCTGCATCATACTCCCCTAGTGGGGAAAAATTTGAGATCATGCTCAAATGCTCCTTATCCACTTTCTTTCTTAATTTCCAATTCTTCATATTATGCTTCTCTAAGATCTTATTACTATTTTACCTCTTTTAATTGTCATTTCTTCTTATTTAGTTCTTGTATCTTTACCTTTTTGTCTTTCTTTATCTCTTTGCATACTCATCTTCTATTTTCATTAGGTGTATAACCTACTACAACTCCTTGTATACCTCATATGTTATATCCTCCATCTATAAATTCTCTCATCATGCTCTTATCCTAATTTTTTATCTTCATTATTCACCTTTGATTTTAACCCATAACTTTATTCTTCATCTATCTTGCTTGGTTCTTTTAATCTTGGTTTGTCTTGCTTCTTGACCATGCATTCGTCTTCATTCTCATACTCTAATGTTTGCTCATAACTCTGCTCTTCCTTCAAACTCTCATTTACATATTCTTTATTTGGACCTTCATGACACTCCACCATCTCATTGTGATTATTTTCTTGCTTATCTTGATATGGAATCTAATTGACCCATTTAGGTTCATCATACCACAACACTACTTGACAACTTCTCACCTTACTATCATCATGTATACCTTCCACTAACTTAGTTGTAACATTTCCCATTGAATATTTATATTTCTTACCTTGTTCTTACTTCCCTTGCTTCCTCTTTAGCTTGCTTGCTTGTGGTTCTCCTTCCATGAACCTTTGTTCTACACTCCTTTTCTTACTTCTTGCACTAGTTCTTGGGCTACGCTCTCTCTTTTCTTTCTCCATGTTAGCTTACTCTCACTCATTCTTTAAATCTCTTTAGGACCAACATTATCCTCCTCTAATTTTACATGCTCTATAAACTTGCCCTCTTGGCTACTCTTCTCTCTTTCTTTCTCAATCATGAGCTCTTGTGTTTCCATGCTTCTTTTGTCCATATGATCATGGAGTGACTTCTTCCCTTTTATCTCCATGCCTACAATATCTTTATTAGTAAATATCAAATAACTTTCATGAGACTTACTATTCTCTTGTAGGACCTCCTTAACCTTGTCATCCATTCTTGTTTTTACTTTCTTCCTCCATGCCTTTCTAGGCTTCTCTCTCATCTCCTCAAGTTCTTTCATTTATCTTTTATGATCTTTGCTTACATAATCAAATGCCCATAATTATTTTTTAACTAACTCATATACTTATATGCCTTATGTACCTTGGATTACCATTTTGTTCCATCACCTTGTTCATCTTCTTATCTATAAGTATTTGCTTGATTCTGATTTTATGTCTCTATAAGACTTGAAACTTCATCTTCAACACCTTATATATCACTTCTTGATTAAAAATATTTACTAACTCAAACTCAACTGCTAGGATGGCTTCCTCATCTCTTATAAGGTCTAAACATTATGATTATTACATAGTTTGCTGCCAAATTCTTTCTTCTTCCTCTGTATACTTTGTCATAGGCTATTTTTTAGCTTCTTCTTCTATATCTTGTATACCATCTTGTTTTTAGACTTCATCCTTCATGAGAGTCAAATTAGACTCCTTTTTCTGCTACATATCAAAATTTCCAAGCACTTCATGAGGTGATTCATCTTCAACTTGGATTTTCATGAGCCTATTTCTCAATTCCATTGTTTTATTATATAATACATTTTCATTATTTGACATATCAGCATACTTATCATCAAAAATAACATTGAAAACCAAACCTTGAAACCCTTTAGCTTATCCAACTTCTCCTTGATTTAATTCTCTCTCTTTTATGCCTTCCATGAGGCGTTCTTCTTCTTGAAGATCCTCTTCTCTAAGGACTTCTCCTTTTTCAAGATAGAAAATCATTGTACCTCTAAATGTTGTCACCCAATCAAATCCTTATTCATCATAAGCATGATACTCATGATTTCTCTTGTTCATGCTTTCAATTTTGATATCCATAATATGGACTTATTATTCCTTCTTTACTCTTGTACCTACATTCATACATGAAAAAAATCATTATATTTAAACATTTGAGGCTTGCTTGCCTCCATCTTCTATTTCTTAGGTTACTTTGTCTCCATGACTATATCTTTAATCACAAGGTGTTTAACCTCCCTTATGTTCATTTCTCATGAGCTTATTCATTTCCTCCTTGAGATGCCTACATAGCAATCACTTTTGCCTCTCATTGTATCTCTTTGCAATCCTCTTTATCTTCTCCATGAGTAGCCTTATAGGCCACTTAATCCTCTTCTTTGAAAACCCAACCATACCATGGGTTATCTTCTTCTTTCATGAGATCCACCAATAAATTTATCCTCTTTAATATCTTATCTGTCTCATTCATTTATTCTTCAACATTCAACCCCTTTCTCTTTGGGTCTTCATTCCTCCTTCTCTCATGGTGTTAGTCTACCAAGCCTTTCTTCTCTTTTACCTTCTCAACCTTCATCTTCACTTTTCTAAGTATTTTTCCCCTTTGAACTCTCTTGTTGAAGTATTTTTCACCTTGAAACTATGACTCTCACTTGGAGTCTCTCTCTCTCTTATCTTCTTGATCCTTTGTTAGATCTCTTCAAGGGCTACTCTAACATAAACTTCTCATCTCTCTCTTACTATACTCATTCAATTTAGATTCATATAATCTCCAAAAATATCACATATCAAATTTCAATAACCTTAAAAAGAAACCTATCATATTCAAAATCACAATCTATACCAAGAACTTACCTGCTTTGATACCACTTGATTCAGGGCCTATACCTATAACCTTTTATACTTATTACCTTGGCTATGATTTATCTAAATTTTATCTTTCTTATAATCTTTTATCTCTGGTTTTACTTGTAACTTTCAAGTACCTTTCTTCTATATGATAAGTCTTGAATAATTTTTGGCTCATTAGGCCTTCTTGACATGTATATACTTCTTCCTATATTGAATAATTGTTATCTTCATCACCATTCTCTATACTCTCTCTTTTTAGGATCCCTACCATCATCCTCATTACCTCATACACCTTATTCAATTCTCCATTATTCTTAAAACTTGTCTCTCTCTCTTTGATGTAGGTTCATAGGCTTGAAAGCCTAAATCATGTTTTCATGGTTATAGATTGTGTCATTATATTGAATGTGCAATAGGGTATAAATATTCATGTTATATTAGTGAAATTATAGCTTGAACACCTTCCAATAATATGGTGAGAAGTGACCACAAAGACTAGTGGGCGTACCACACTAGTGTCACTGGTGGGGGTACCACACTAGTGTCACTGGTGGGGATACCACACTAATGTCACTATAAGAATCACCAATAAGGACATTAAGTCCAGTAAAAAAATCCTCATATGGGTTCTAACAAACAAAGTTCCTAAATAAGATACCCATGTACAAAAGAGGAATCTAGAAAACACTCAAAAAAGTAAAAAATATACATATAACTCTCATAAAGTGGAGAAAAAAGAGAAAACCCATACAAAAAAATCTCCCCAAAAAGAGAAAGCTATAAAGCCCACAAAATATGATGTTTAATCAGTCCACAATCTGATTATTTGAAATTCAAAAAGTAACTCAATCTGCATGAGTGGTCTGAATCGACTACTCAATCATAAAAACAACTGATACTAAGATTCACCAAAATAACTTCAATCGAGAATATTGTTAGTAGTGTCAAAAGTACAAAAGAGTATTTCATGTATAAGTAAAACTCAACACCTAAGAAGTAAAATATACACAACACCCCCCTATACTATTGACTGGGTGGAGTGATGACAAAAAAATTGTATGTACACCCCCCAGAATGTTAAATGGGTGGAGTGAAGAAAAAAAAGGTCTGTACGAGTGGTTCAAAACTCTTTAATGGTATCAAATTTTACAATAGAGATGTAAAAATAGGTTTAATATAGGAGAATCCAAACCATCCCATGCATGTGGGACTAGCTTTCCTAATATAGGTGGAAGTAAGGCATAAACCTATCATCCTCATGAATGTGGGATAAACATCTCTAATGAAATAACACCTAAGTAAGCTAAATAGTAGGAAAGTAATATCCTACACTAACAAAATTTCAAGACACTTTATAGACTCCCAAGACCTATTTGAGGTCTATACAAATTCTTCTCAACTCATTCAGTAGTTATTTAACCTTGATAAATACTCTAAAGGCTTCAAAATGTAAGGTTTCAGAATTATGGGTTCTTAAGTAGAACTAAGCAAACTGAGAGTTCACATAAGGAGCTAATTTGAATCCTAAACAAATTTAATTACATATAACACTTGAATACTATCTTTCAAAACCTTATTCAACTTTTCCAATAGCTAGAATCCTATGAACAATCACAAGAAGTATTCTAAAATGCCAATATGCATAATTTTGACTGTAGGAATGAACTATGTGTTAATACAATGCAAGATAGATTTTAATCATGAGCCTCCAAATGAACTTCTTGGTATTACAAAGGATCACAAATAATGTGCAAAGGATCAAATATTATTTCAACACCTCAACCCTTGTAAAGGACTCACAATAATTCTTGATTAATTTTCCCTTATTGATTACACAAACATGATACTTCATTAAGAATGTTTATGAAGGTTTTAATTAGAATATTATACCTATAGTGACTATATGAGATTTAAAAGGGATCAATAACATCAAGTGAGGACCCTAACCTCTTGTTAAGACTCAAACAATTCATTAACCACTCATAAACTCAAATATACATTACTTTCTTGACCTTCTAGATTGTGCATATATAGAATTTTGCATGATTGTAACACACTAAAACTTGTATGGGTTTTAGCACCAAGAATCCATGAGGATTACATCAAATAGGGGATAATAATAAATTTTAAACTTACATATACAAACATTATTAATATTCCAAAAAAAAATTGTTGAAGAGTTCATTTATTGATAACAGAATACACAAACCTTTACTTACAACAAAACATAGTTCCTTTTCACTATTGTCTTCAAAATTTGAACCTATATCCTCCAAAATTTTCCTAATATATGACCTATTACTCTCTCCTAAAATCCACTTGCACACACTTACATGCATTTCCTCTTTTCAAGACACCAAAACATGCAAATAATTATCTCATCTTGCCAACCCACATAGGGTGGCAGTTATAAATCACCTTTTCTTGGCTTACATTATTATTTACCATGATTTGGGTGTTGAAATGCATCTACACACCTTCCTAGGACATTTTAAAGTCATAAAAAACATTCACACACCTTTGGATTACACATCAAACTCTAAAACACCTTACAAAGCCTAGCTAAAAATTCAAAATTTTAAATTAGCCATTTTGGTGGGAAACTCCAAAAGGATTACTAACATACTAACTCAAGACTCCTAACTAAAAATTATTCCAATGGACCCTTTAAGACATATAACATCTTGATAAGACAAAAAAATTTCATAATGAACCTCTAAAACATAATTACATGCTTTATACTTTATGATGCTCAATATCACTAGTTTGAAATTGTTCAAAAACTTATTCTTCAAGGAGTCCTAATTCATAATACATCCATCTTCTAGGTGCTAGAACCACTCAACAATAGGTCCAATGAGAGTTTCAATAAAAAGTCTCACACTGACATATTCATGCATAACTCCCAAAATGTTGTAAGACACTGTGAAAGCTAAGATATGATTATCTGCACCTTGACCATTTTCATCAAAAATCTTTTCGTTGAGCTTGAAGGTAATTCATTAAACTAGGGCAAAGCCAATAATCTAAAATGTTTTCCCCATGGGACATGGGGAACATTGGGTTTGGGGTGAACTAATACCATTTCTTCAATCAGGAAGATGCATGCACTAGGTAATTCATCTCAATAGAGTTGCCAACCTCGATTATAGGGGAGGTTCCTTGAAATGTTTAAAAATAATGTGCATAAAGCACTTAGATCGACAATAGAGTCAACAAAATCTATTGGCTAAAATTTTTTTTAGGGGGACAAATGTGGTCTTTCAGTCAACAGTGTGTAGACAAAGTCCCTTCATCAGTCAACAACATAGGGACAAAGTCCCTCTCTTATTAGTAGGTAGAGCTACCTTTATTGAAGACCAAAAAGGGAAAACAAGGAAAGGGCTATTCACAGTTATTTATATAAAAAATGTTTTTTGTGGGGTTTCATATTTTTAACCAGAAAGTATAGAAAGGAGATAAAAAGGAAATGAAGGGAATGATGGGAAGAAGGGGAAAATGAGAAAGGAAAGGATAAAGGAAGAATGAGATTATTTTATCTAGTTAAACATAGAAGCTACTATGATAACCCTAGAAAAGACAAAAGATAACCCTAGGTAGTTAAATACAGAGATTCACTAGAATAGCCCAAGATTTAAGATTGTAACATGGGAATCTTTTATCATATAAATGGATGGGAAAGACACATTCTGGACATAAGAACAAGATACATACACTACAGAGATTGGATAGCTTTACAAAGAAGGATATTCAACCACCCTATATTTCCCAATAAAAATAAGCATAAAATCCTATTCTTAATTCCACCAAGGCTTCATAGCAACAATAATTCCTAATCCAGATTCAACAAAACTTCTACACTAAATTTTTTGCATTCATTGATTATCTAACAATAGCATTTTAACAAATTGAAAGAACAAGAATCAAAATGGATTGACATACTCATGCATATCATTCACCAAAAAGATTCATGGTGTAAAATATTATAAATTATTTCTATATTGATTCTTTATGGGGTGTTGCATACAGATTCCTTCCTTCCATCTTCAAAAAATTTATTCTACTGTCATGTCAAAAATCTGAGCTCAACTGAAGCTAACTTTACAAATGAGCCCCAAACTCCTATTTATAAATTACAATGGGTGGTTACACTACGTAACCACTTTTTATTCATTTTTAAGAGCTTGTAAAATCATGTTAGAAAAAACTCACAACTTAAAATATGCAAAAATGTGTTGAGCAATTTGCACAACTTGTAAAAGTGAAATGACTAATTTTCACGACTTACAAAATTCCATTAGTGTTTTTACACAAATTAAAACTTCTAAAAGTGAATTGAGAAATTTTCACAACTTGTAAAATTTAAATGAATAATTTTCATGACTTGAAAAAATGCATTGGTGTTTTTTCACACCTTAAAACTTGTAAAAGTGCATTGAAAAATTTACACAACTTGTAAAAGTGAAATGGCCAATTTGCATGACTTGCAAAAGTGCAATAGTGTTTTTGCATGACTTAAAACTTGAAAAAGTGTCTTCACATATTTTCACAACTTGTAAAAGTGTAATGAACAATTTTCACTAATTTTAAAAGTGCGTTACTATTTTTTCACAACTTGCAAAAGTGCAGTGACCAATTTGCACAACTTGAACACTGTGAACTTCACCTTGTTTATGCATCTATGATTATTCCTTTGATTTTAGAAGTTAAAAATGAAAATTTTAAACCATGGATCCTTGAGGAAAAATGGTCTTCATGAAATTATCTTTCCAATGCATCAAATGAGATCCAAATTAGAGTTTAGATGTGAAAATTATGGCCCAAGGGAGATCGGACCCTACTTAGACACATCTAGAATTTTGCATTACTTACACAGTTGTAATTCTCCCCTTCAATTTTATAAGTTCAATATGAAATTTTATCACCATGGGTCCTTAAGGTAAAATTTTCTTCATCAAATTATATTTCCAATACATTAAACGAGATCCAAAATAGAGTTTGGATGCAAAAGTTATGGACAAGGGAGATTGGACCTTGTTTAGACATTTTTTGCTTGCTAGGGTTTTGTATTCTGACCCCTCTACTTGTAGGGGCATTAGAATCTGATCCATTTGCTTTCAAGTGTGTCAGATTATAACTCCTTTGCTTTTAAGGGTGTTGGGTTTTGATAAGAAAAATACTTGGAAATGTTTTGCTTCTACTTTGATTCTTTGTGAACTTGTTGAGGAACTTTCTGAGATAAGGCATTTCAAGTTTGAGCAAGGAAAACTTTGTTCACCTTTGTACTGCCCTTTCTTAAACATCCTTTTCATACTTTAAATAGGGATAAATCTTTGAGAAATTATTTAAGTCTAGAATTGATGCAAAATTGTGAATAACTTTATCTTGAATCATTTGTGATTCATTTAGCACTTTGACCTTGCTTCTAACGACTACATTTCAAACTTCATCACAATTACTTGACCTAGTATCCAAATGCAAGCTTATTTTAGTCCTATCAACTAGTCTTCATAGCTTGATTCCATGAAAAATAATATTAGATCCAATGATTGATAATAGGCTCATTATAAACCTTATTTGCTACATTGTGTGATTTATCTGATATGAGGTGCAATCTACATGAAAGATGCACTTATGTTTTATTGATATGAGGTGCAAAACCTATATGTAGTTGTATCTTGCATCAAGCATCATGTTGTGACTATCTGGTTAGACCATCATATATAACTTTTTCTTCAAGTGTGGGACATAGTTCTAAGGAGTGGTCTATGAATTACAAGCAATAACCGTTCACAACTTTGTTATAATTCACATCATACCCTATATGATTCCTCATGAACTTTTTTTCTATCCAAATTTAAGAGATGAATCATTCAAAAGTCATATCAAATTTTCTATCCTCTTTGACCTTTAAAATATCAGTTAGATCTCACATGTAAGAATAATCTTCATGCCCTATGCTGCAAGTTGTGTACTTGACTCTATCTCCCTTTTTAGCATGCTCTCCATGATGACAAGAATATCATTTTATCAAAAGAGAAATTGTTGAGATATTCTCAACACCCACAACATTGTGACTCAAAACTCTTAAATTAGGGCTGACTAAAGTATTCTCCTCAAATGCATATCCATCCAAAATATAAATCTAAAAACCACTCAATGGATCACCATTTGGAAGTTTAAAGGATAGTACAATATTTTAGACTACAACCCAAGCCTTGTCCATTGGGATATGGAGTCAATGTCTCATTTAAAAAAATATATATCGCCCTTATCATTAAAACACCTCTAATTGCCTATATGAGCATAATTAGGGGTGTTGCCATGAAATGTAAAATTTCAAGATAATAAGTACCACATTAGTTTAATATATTGTATGTATCCAACCTCCTAAGTCCCAAATAATTTTATAAGGGAGAAAAAGAGGTTTGAGAAGCAAGGTTAGATATATAAGGCTAGCAGCTATTGACACCCAATACATCAATCAACAGAGCAATAAATACCAAGAGAGGATAAGGATGGGGAAGGCCCTTAGATTTAGAGGAACAATTATTAAATATCCATAAATAGTAAGAGGAGGCATAGGGTGGGATCTTATTGTGGAAACTTAGGTGGCATAGGGGTTGCCATCTAGAGACCAACAGTAGCAACAACAACTAACAATGGTTATAGGAGGAGGAGAGCATGCATTGGTTGTAAGAAGAGGGGAGAGTGAGTTATTTTAGGGAATGAGTTAGATACCAAGGGAGAGGAGGAAAATATGAGATCTTACAAGGATTCCAACCCAAGATCCAAGTAAGTTAAATTATCATTTTTAATTTTTATTGCACCTCAATATAACTAATTTGTCCTATTCATATACTACTACATATTATGATTTAATTATATCTATGTGTGTGTGTGTGTGTGTGAGAGCATGTACTGATAATTTTGTGACTGAGTGGCAGAGGATGATACTTGACACTATCTTGGACCTCTTACATGTAGCCTCCAATTCAAGTAGAAAGGAACTATTGTTCAACCTCAGGTTGTCTACGAGTGTTGGTTAACACTCTCATGTTTTTTCCCTAACCTAACATGCAACATAAGAGATAGTTAGATGAGGGACTCATATTTATACTTTAGATACTTAGGTTAAATCCCTAAGTAAAATTATTTATATTCAATTCAAATGTGATTCCTCGAGCCAATAGACTATATGCAGACAGATATCTTAGGTTGGCACCAGTTGTAGGAGGCACTAAAGTAAGAGAATGAACCCTTTTCACTTAGCATCCAAAGACTTCCATAGGAGGTGGAGTAGGAGCCTTGGGGACTCCATTTCAGAGGGTGCTTAGAGGCAGGGATGATAAGAAACCTATGAGCTACTACTATCTATTTTTAAAATATTTTAGACACACTTTCCCTCTTGGTATGGGCATGATGTGCATGAAAATTGATTTATATAAATCATTGTGATATATATATATATATATATACATATATATATATATACATATATATATATATATATATACATATATATATATATATATACATATATATACATATATATATATACATATATATATATATACATATATATATATACATATATATATATACATATATATATATACATATATATATATACATATATATATATACATATATACATATATATATATACATATATATATATATATATATACATATATATAAGCCATTTTTGGTTTTAAATGTCTTTCTAACATATTCTTCAATTCTTGTAATGTTTGATTTTTGGTTTATGCACCTTAGATGGATATGAATGTATGAAAATCTATGGATGCATTTTTAGTGATAACAATGATATGGATGTGATTATATTTATGATGCTATAATAGAATTTATGAAAATTTAACATGTGATGATTTACAAAATACAAACATGCTAACTATTATTTTAGAGGTGATGATCGAACTACTTTATCCACATGACAAGTGACACTCGGTTTGTAGTAAAGGATCAAGAGATGATAGGATAAGCAAAATTATTAAAAGATAAAATATACTCATAATTAATAATGAATAATAGGACAACCTTAATATCTAAATCTGCATGATGATTCTAATTCTTTTTGGGCTTAAAAAACACTGACTTTATTGGCTTTGCCTATACTTAGGTCAATAGATGGATAACTAAGGCAGAATTGGTGAAGGGGAGGGTTATCCTTTTGGCTTGAAATCTAAGAAATATTTTTAAGAATTCTATTGTAAGTTTTGGACACTTTTGCATTACTTTTATTCTTTTATTTTTTGACCCCCTACCCTTAGCCCCATATAACTACAAGACGCATGGGCTCATCACCAAAGGTTAAATGTAGGCGAGTAAGGGATTTCCCCCAATGTTAACCCTAAAAAAATCATAATATGTTAGGGTTCATCATCGAGGATCACTAAAGGGTGAGGGATGTGTAATACCTTGTCCATAACTTCTTTTATTTCTAGGCTTGACTTTCCATTGTACCTCTTTTTTAGAAGGCTTTTGTTCCTAAAATTTGGTCTCATAGAACTAGTAAGATGCAAGGGCTCGTCACCAAAGACCAAAGTAGGTGAATAATATTACATGGTTAGATCATTCTAGTGATTTTATTAGAGGGAACTAATGAGGGATTTCACCATAAACAAGCTTCTAGATTAGGGTATAGGCTACAACATCTAAGATTCCTAGAAATGTATATGGGAATAGGGTATGTAATACCCATAAGAACTAATATCAAGATCTTATTTCATGTTGATTTTGAGAGTATTTTTCTAAAAGGTAGAAAAGGTAATGATGGAATGATATGTTGCACTAAAGGTTTTATCATGTGAACTCGTATCCAAATGGTTGTCCTACAAAAATAACTAAGATGTAAAAATAACAAATGGTGATAAGAATTTATTAATGTAAAGAGGGCAATGTGAAACGTGAAATCTATATGTAATAACATTTGAAGTGAAAAGAGTTCATAGATTCATCTAAATCCTTACCCTCTAGGGTACACAAATGAAAAGTTTTGTTTTAATTTTTTTTTATAACCAAATATGGGCCTAATTAACTAGGTCTAAACTTCTGACCTTCTCCTTTCCTTTTGTCAATTATACTATCAAGTCTCAATACAAGGTCACCAACCTAAATAGGGAATTCAAAAGGTTTTTGTGATATTTAGAGTACTTATCATAAGGCATGATTTTTTTTGTTTGTCTTGTCATATCTGAGTAAGGGAAAGCAAAAATTTGTGAAAACTGGGCAATAATTTTTTTATGGTCCTCCATCTACTTAAGGGAGAGAGAAGATCCCAACTTAAAAATAGTTAGTTGCTCTTTATAACTAATGTTAACATCATAATATCCTCCATTAAAGAATTAAATCCTTAAAGTTCTTGAAGGGCAAAAGGGGAGTCAAATAACTTGTCATCTACCTTAGTGTGTAAACGACATTTCCCCCTCTTGTAAGTAATGATGGGGAGTTTGCATTTTATATTCCCTCATGTGAGTAATGATGTTAGCATCCTTGTTAGTCTCTAGTTATATATCACCTATCAACCTAGTTTTTCCTTGAGGGCTTAAGCAAGGGGCCACATCAAGGTTTATTTATGTAAAAGATGAGGCTTCAATGTCATGAGTTCTAATAGGCACAAACTAGTTGACTATATTATCATATGGCACATTTTGGTTATTACATTATTGGTGGTTAGGGAATGGATTTTGGTAAATGCACAAATTAACATTCTGAAGAATCACAAGACCTATTGGGGAAGGTTTACAGTTTACATTTGCACTTCCCAAAAACATATCCATGAATATTTTTCATTAGTCCTTGGGGAGTCTTGGATGAATTTATTATACTCCCTATAGACATGACTATCATGAATGATGACCCCGTGTAAAATATAATAGACATTGGGGTCATAATCCCTCGATCATTGGTTTTGGTTTTGCTAACTGAACATTTATCGATTATTAATTGGATTAAAACATTAATTTTAAAATTAGGCATTTTAATTTTGGTCAGGGTTTTGATACTAGTTCTAGTATTTATTCTGGTATTGGTTGTAATGAGTTGACGAACAATTAGAATATAAATTGTGAATGGTATGTAGAGGGTTAGGATTTTTTGTGCCCTCATTGTTGTTGTTGTTGTTTACATTTTGATTTTGATTATTATTTACAACATTGGTCTTTTTGAATTGATGCATCACACCACATTTGTGGTGGCATTGCAATTGTAATTTAGGACTTTGGGCCCTTAGTTACTCTGGCAAATGTTTTGATAACCCTTACTATTTTTTTTGGGGATAACAATTCATCCATTTGACCCATAGGTTATATGACCATTATTTATGGTTGCTTGATCAATTCTAAGTGCACTCTCTAGTTCTTTGTATGGTTTATAAGGGAATTTCTAGATGGTTTCACTATTTTAATTGTTAAGAGAGTGGAGGAAAATATCACACAACTCTTTTCTATCCATGTATGGGTCACTGATAGAGGAATAGAGTACTTGTAACCACCTTACAATAAAGTGGCTATCAAACTCATTGGATTATTATTTGATGTATAAAAATTCTCATATCGTAGTCTAAAATAATTTATTCATATCAAATGTTTTAACAAATTCTACTGTGAGTTAATAGAAACAAATGATTAAAGCCTCAGAGAGGTAGAAATACCATTATGTGATTCCATTAAAAGTTTTAAGAGAAATTTTGGCCACCACTCCATCCTAGGGTAATAACTCTCTAATTTTTAGTGGTGTCAACCTTGACAAGTGCATTTAGGTCCCCTTCTCCCTTATATTTTGGGAATTCATACATTATTCATGGTAGGTGGACCCATCAAATAGAATTATTGAGAGGTTACTTGATGTATTCAATATGTGTCTCCATGGTGCCAAAAACTATCAAAAAAGTGTTGAGATACGTTTAGGGAAGAGGTATTAGATAGGAAGTAGGCATAAAAATACTAGGAGTTAAAGTTATTGCCTAAGTGGGATGAGTATAATATCGTGAAAAATTATTATCTAGCTATGTCAATTTAGAGAACATGGGATAATATGGTAATAGAGAGATTGAATGAGGTGCGTTGATTGACGTTTGCATAGGTAGAATGTATGTGGGTGGTGTATTAGTAGGTAGATAGTTGGAAAGGACCATGGGTGACAATGTATTAGCTTCCATATTATTAGGATAAACATATAAAAAAGAACACTAATAGGTGTGTAAGTGTAAGGTTGATTAGGTAGAGGCATGTTTGTTGTTGTATGACCAAAAATGCCAAAAGTAAGAAGGTCTCCCAGATTTTAGTTACGTGTAAAACTAATGGAAAAGACGTGGGTTGATATTGAGGAGGTTGATAAGATGTTGTTAGAATCAAAATGAGGGAGGAATGGCTTTATTTTTTGAATTTTAGGACCATTCCTTAGTTAGAAGGACCAATTTGAAGAGAGGTTTGACTACTCTCTAAGTCCTGAATAAATCCCACCAAGGTGGAGATGAGATCATTTGGAGTAACTGTAGTGATGAACTTAGAAGCGTCTCTCATGAGAGGCTATGAGGGAAGAGGATGATATCCTAAGATGAATTACTTTATGTTTGATGGTTCAATATGAGTCACTATGGGTTGTTCACATGATGTAAAAGTAGGATGATTAGTGCTAGGAGGTAGCAGGGGTAACATGTCCTCTATAATGTGAAATCTCTCACTATATTGATCTTATTTATCCATTCTCTTAGTGTCAATATTTTTTTAGCTAATTTGTGTTCTAGTTATAATATGTATCCACCTCTGCTAGTTAGGTTCATGTCATTGGAGTCATGGTAGTTGTGATAGTTTATGAGGAACCCCATAATTATTGGGTTACCACACAAGATTTGGTTTGTAGTATGGAGGGAGAAGAGTTGTAATATGAAGACTAGTTTTCATTCGTTTGACTTTGTGTTTGACTTTGTGTGTCAGTACAACTAAATAAAAAAGGTTCATTTTGAGCTTGAACACTTATTTTAAAAACATCAAGGGAAAAATGCCTATCAAATTCCACTCCAAACATATTTAGGGGGTGTATAAACACCTAGAAAATAAATGGAAGAGGAGAAAATATGGATGAAATCAAATAAAAAAAGGATAAACACAAAAGGAATATCCTTTCACATTGGGTTCACCATATTTATATGCATGGAAAGTGATGAGCTTTCCTTGTGTAATCAAATTCCTAAGGTTTGGTTGAGACAACTAAAGAGAGTGATGTAGGGGTGATAAACTATTAGTTCAACTAAATATTTTGGGCTCGTTGAACATAATGAGTGCGTTGGTTTGGTTAAGCTATTCTAGAGAGATTATGGGCTACTTGTCACATGAGATGAGCTTATCTATACCATTATAACTTAGTCACTTCTTAATACTCATTAAGCATAGCAAACTGAGGGTGGATAAGAAATAGAGAGTAACTTGAGTCTAAAGTAACCAAATGGTACAACTTTTGATCTATATTATTCTCCCTAAATAGGTTAAGTTTAGGTTAGATTACTCAAGGTATTTGATCAAATCTATCAAGTTGGGCATGCTCAGACAATGTCATCAACAAAGTGAATGAAATTAGACAAGGCTAGACCCGAAGATGAAGAAAGAAATTAAATTTAGATGTTTTTATCTTGGTGGGATAAGAGATGAATTTATCTAGCTAATTGGGCTTTATATAACCTACTTTGTTTACCTAAAACATTTAGTTGGCTGATGACTAGATTGGGCAAAGGTGTTAAGCGAGAGACTTGCAGCTGAAGTTGAGCCTGTCTATATCAATTTGGATATTTTTTGTCATGACATGTGGCATTTACCCGAGGAAACATTTCAATTCTATGTAAATGCACTTGTTTTGGAAGCAGTATCTAAGAGGAAGGAAACATTTATTTAAGGTTTGATTATCTTGTTCTGGTTGTTGTTTTGTATTTTTATTAGATTGTATGGTTGTTTTTTTTCATTTTATTAAGTGTGTTCTTCCGAAATTTCATTGTTTAAATGGATGAATGTTTGGCTAAAAAAAAATGTCATTTGGAAGCTATTGTTTCAAAAGCAATTGAATAAACTACAAGTATTGTTGAAAAGAAAGACGAAAATAAAGAAAACAATTTTTTTTTTTCTTTTTCAAAGATATACTATGCAAATGATAATGACTTGAAAGTTGAAACTAAACTATATGAGTGCTAATTTTTTAATTTTATAGTTTTATAGATGTACAAAAAAATAATTTTATTAGCTGAAAATGCACATTTTGACTTCTATTTTTGAATGAATGCAACTAAATATGAAGGAGTATGTTAAGTTTTGAAAATGCATGGATGAAAATTAATCTATAATTTTCAAATTGTATATGAGTAACTAAATGCTTAAATTCTAAAAATCAAGGTTGATTACAAGTTTTCTATTTTCAATTGATTTTATTTACTTAATCTAATGTGCAAGTATACAATTTTGATCTTGATTTACTTGATCTAACATTACAATTAATTTTTTTTTTATCTAAGTATGCTTGTGCTTTGAATGTTTAGAACTATGCAAGAATAAGAAATAGGTTTGTAGATGCGATCTTTTCTCTTAATTTTTTTGAATCTTTATGGAAATGGGTATGAAATTACTATTTTCTTTTGTGTGTGTGTGGAAATTTAAATAAGAAATATTTAGGCTATTGGAAATGAAATAAATTTATTCTTTAACTCTAAGAACTAACACACAAAGCTATGTGCTTTTGGATTTTATATATAAACATAAAATTCTAAGAAAAATGGATGATTTACAATGCAAAGAGGTGCAAAGAACGGTTTTTTTTTGCATTATTTTTTTATATGCTACTAAAACTAATTAACAAGATATAATATAATGGATAACATAAATTAAAACAAGAAATAAAAAAAATTACCCAACTTAACCAAAGCAAAGGACAGATTGGAAGAAGAGCTTGTTTAATTTGGAAATAACATGATCTTTAGGCTACTCTCTCCTTGGATTTTTGTTCAATGGAAACTCAGGGATTCTCCAGTAAAAGGAATGTAAAATGCAACAAAAATACATGGACAAAAATGAAGATAAAAAATAATTGAATTGTGGTTGGTTCTTATAAACAATAGAGTTTTTTGCTACAAATTCATGAGCTTCTTCCTCCAAATTTTTATGATGACTAGAAGGTTGTCATAATATTTGTGTTAATTTCCCAAGAAAAACTAAAGAAGTTACACTATAACTTTCTCAAAACCTCTATACTCAATTTTATATGCAATTTTTAGATCTAAATTTAATGGTAAAGAGAGTTATTTGTAAGAAAATAATGGTTATTGTATGTGGAAGTTAATATGAATTATTTGAGAGCTTATTAGAGTTGACTGAGTGTTAACTAAAATTGGCTTGAATGTGACCTTGAGTGAACTAGAATATTGTGGAACCGACTATAGAAAATAAGAAGCAAAATGAAGGGTCAAGCATGTAAAATATGTGAAAACACACTTCGTAGGAGTAAGATTTAAAGCGCATGTAATGGTGGTGAGATCACTGATATATGCAAGCCGTGGTTTTTAAACTGTCACAATGGTTATCAAAACCATCAGGGCAATTGCTTGAACTTTTGGGGCTGTTGTGTGAACCATCATGATAGTTTTGTGACCATCGTGATAGTTTTGTCAAGCACTTTAAAGACCCTAAATTTGAAAGGGTTAAGCTCAAGTTTTGCAAGTTTGGCACATTGAAGAGGCCTAAAGATAGGCAAAAGGGAACACTGAGAAGAATGTCTAAGCATGTTGTTTTTTATGGAGGTCCTTATGTCATCATAAAATATAATAAAAATGTTACACTGTGTAAAATTTGGGTGTGTACAAATGTTAGTTTAGCCATGCTTTCTCAGACTTCACTGGGTGGATGGCTCAACAACAAGGGAAATTCCCTTAGTTGGACCTTGTAATTTCCATACCGAGGTAAGATCTAAATGAGGATAATAATAAAGACAACATTGATGACTGGTGGGACTCAGTACCTGATATAACACATCCACCTGTTGGTGGTGGATAGGGTGACAAACTGAATTATCCTTCGTCACTCTTATATACTTCAACTGCTTTAATTAATATTCTTGTGTTATGGTGTTTTGATGCTAGATAGGTTGTATATTTTGTTGCACAATTTGCTATATATTATTTTTATTGAAAAGTTCTAATTTAGTATTTAACTATCTTTTTTATTATATAAAGTGACTTAACTCTCTTCCATTCTATTTGATCGACGTGATATATTTTTGGGAGTGTGATCCCATTCTACTAAAACTAGTGATGTATATATTTATATTAAATTAAATAAATAATGTTTTTCAATCTATAAAATAATATTCTTATGAATTCATTTGCATCAAAATATTTTTAGTTTTGGATCACATTATTGGATCTATCTTTATAGGAATAAATAAATGTTGCACAATGGTCAGTCCCTGCCTCTATTGTGTCAATTGTATTAAGAATTGCAATGTTAATTATATTGCAACCCTAAGGCCTAAAATAATTTAGGTAATCTAAGAAATATGTGGAAGCTAATGGAGTTTTGGAGAGTAATTTATAGGCAAAGTTCCATGTTTATATCAATAATGGGTGGTTGTACTACCAAATTGTTATATATTCCATAGTTATATGAGCAATATTCAAGTATTGGTATTGTAATTTGTGGGATACACCTTGATATGAGGGAGCACTCTTGGGCTTACTTAATCCTTGATTTTGTTACACAAATGCCTTAGCTTGTAGTGTGTGCACTGTGGTAAATTTATATCTAGATTCGATTAGCTACACAATCTTGGTATAATACTTGTTTTAATCAATTGTGTTAATTGTGGAGCTATCATTCATCACATGATTTACAAATAGTTTGTGAATTATAATTTTTACAATAGGTTTCAAGCTCGATGTTATTCATGTCATATTGAATTGAAATTTGACATGCTCTAAAGCATAAATGCTTGTGTTTGTTTATTATGTTGGAAAATGGTGTGTCATTGGGAAAGGGTTTAATTTGATGGTGTTATGAATGTATTTAAATTTTAAATCATAAAATATAGTGTAAATTAGGGGAGTTGGTGAAGTTTAATAGTGTGAGATGTTAATCAAATTAATAAGCTCAAATTTTAGCTTCATATGATCGTTATATTAAAGTTACTAATCAGTGTTATATGTGAAAAGTACTAAATAAACAACTCAAAATTTATAAATCTTGACATTTTCAAGGTAAATATATACACTACTAGTAAACATATAATTAATCTTTTGGATTATTTTTATGATCCAAAGCTAGTTTATTTTTAGTCTGTTAAATTAAATAATTTTTGTTATCTGAGTTAGTTAAAACCCATAAGGTAGTTGGTTTTATTATAACTTCTTGTGAAATTTATTTAAGCCTTCACCAATGTTGTAAATGAAAACCTGATATAATATAATTTATTATATTTTTATCAAATATTTTATCCGTAATGTAATTTCATAGTTCTTCCATTGTCTGTGGGCCATCATAGTCTTTGATGTTTTCTTATTGAAAAATTAAATAGCCTAATTTTAAAAAGGTGATGTTGAATGGATAACTATGTTAACCAGATGCTTGCAACAATTTTTTAGTGTGAAAAAAATCATAGATTTTATTAAAAAAAAAAACTTTAATAAATTCAATAAAATAACCAAATACATGAATTATTGCAGGGTAAAAATAATATACTCGATAAATTTTTGATTCAAGATGTTTTGCCAAATAATTTCATTGATGAAGCTTAGAAATAAATATGAGACAATGCTAGTGACATGTATAAATTAACAATTAATAATGGTGCCTCCTCTATTTTGCCTACCTATTTAGATTTAAAGGTGTGCCCAATTTACAACAACTTCATTTGGAAGAGAAATTGCTTCACACTAGTTGGCACATTTGGTGCATTATTAATGATGTATATTGATACATGATAATTTATTGTTAAGTCATCACTAACAATCTATAAATTCCATATGTCATATCATGTTTACTATTTTAGTGGGGTACCTTATTATACCTACCATAATATGTATTATAAGAATGGTTATAGCTAAATAATTTGGGTTTTTTAGCCAATTAGAAGACCTTACAATAAATATCAATCTGATAATTATAAATTTTACCATACATAAATTTTGGATTGTTTTTTTTGGCATTATTTATAAATCTTTCTTTTTATAAATTTCAATATTCTTTCTGTCATTATTTTCAACAAGCAATGGACATGCCAAGTTTTGCTAGCAATCAAAAGTTATTATTAGTCCTAAAGGGTATACTAAAGCATTAGATTTGCTTTAGCCTTCGATTAAACTATGTCTTTTGGACCAATCAAAATGCATTATTTTTCGTGGATAGAAGAAATTACATTTTTTCAAAAGTTGAGTTGCATATTTGTTAATAAAAATTAGGAAAAAATCATTAATCTTTGTTTTCATTGAGTCAAATATTTTACATGTTATTATAGGGTAGACTATTGACCTCATGCATAGTATCTATCATAATAATTTAATTAGTGAGCATAGGGGGAAAGATGGAGACAGATAAAGATATTTGTACAATAACATATTGGCTTTTTTACGAGGTGATCAAGAACTGACAGACTTTAAAACAAGGTGGTTATTATCGAGGTACATATGCTTAATTATCATTTGAATCCATTCACTATTTTTTTTTAGCTTAGTGTTGCACTAAAGGTTCATACATAGATATAATCTAAGTGTCTACATTGTATATGGAATGAAGCAGTGGTCTCTATAAAAGTGTTGAGCCTTCTTTGGGTGTAGAATATTGTTGACCAACCAATGAACTCAAAGTAGTTTTGGCTGCCTTAGTTGTTTTAATAACAAAATGACCAGTGAAGCTCTGTTAGATATGGTAAAAACTCTATGTATCGGTATTTAGTATCAATTCTCTGATGTGGCTGCAAAGAGGTTTTAATATAGATGCACAGAATATGGTCAATCGTGTATCTGTATTTTAGCCTTGCTTCATCGCTTACTCGCTTAGGAATCGTGATGGATACATTTTAATGATTAATATAGCTAGAGGTATTAATATTCCATTATTTCATCATGTAGTTTTCAAAGCAAAAGTGGCTTGAGTATTGAAGCTAGGATGACTATTAAATTTTGCCAAATTTTGTTAAGCATGAAATATACTGAGAGGGGGGAGGTGAATCAATATATCATATATCTTATAAAACTTTCCTTTAACCAATTTCCACTTAATCAAACATTCAAGATATGTAATAAAACTCAAACAATAAACATCACACAAGATAGAGAGAGACCCCAGATATAACGTGAAAACCCAATGTAGGAAAAACCACATAAAACAATCTCAAGTATATGAATGAGCACCAACCCAAACAATATTTGCAAGCATCAACTTGCAGGAGCACCAAACCCCTTTGCCGAGCACCAACCCAGATACTATTCATGAGCACCAACCCAGAGGAGCACCAACCCCCTTTGCCGAGCACCAACCCAGCTACTATTCATGAGCACCAACCCCTTTGTGTATACCACACACCTATCTCTCAATGTTGCTATCTCAACAAATGATAGTTCAATACAACATCTCTTTCCTCTCTCTCACCTTTGCTCTTCTAAGCTAGATATAACAAATACAAATCATATTCATCTCTCACAAATGCTCTTCTAAGCTAGATAATACACTATCAAATCAACCTCTATCTCTCATATTTACAAATGGCTTCTCAAGACTTTATTTATAGCTTTCCAAATGACCTTTGGCCTTCCCCCTTTGTGACCCTTCAATCCTCATGGGAAATGGTGCCAAACTTGTATGACCCTTCATATTCAAGCCTTTGAAAAGTCATGTGGTGACCCTTCATGATCAAAAACATCCTTCCCTCTTGTGTCCTCATCTTGGTGACTTTTCGTATTCCTTAAAGTGTCCCTTCATGAGAAATTGTACCCTTACTCTTTTGTCTTCACTTGGTGACTCTTAGAATTCCCCAAGATGACTCTTCATGGGAAAATGCGTCCCATCCTTCTTTTGTCTTTACCTCGTGGCTCTTTGACTTCTCCATGGGCCCTTCTTTTGTCTCATATGCAACCAAAAATATATTTGTTAATATTAAATAAATATTAACTCATGTGAGCCAAGATATATTTATTACAAACAACATTAAATGCAATGGGGCCTTTATCACCAATAATGCTAGACCTTTGACATCAATTACAATATTTCCAATAAATTTTTTGCTTGATAACAATCCCCACTGATCATATCTAACTTATGCTCAGTTAGAATGGTAGATGGTGTTGTTTGTAACTAAAATCACTGAAGATTCATTTTTAACAAATTGATTTTTGGTATACAAGCATACCTTCAAATTAGTAAAAATTTGATTTGGTTGAGTCATTGATTGTAATTTACTTAGTTTTTGTTTGGTTTTAATTGGTTGAGATGTTGAATATAATCATTGATATTATAGGTTTTGAACAATTTGATCAGGGTGTAGGCCTTGACATTCTTTCAGTTCTTCACAACACTAAAACCAAAACCACCATTTTGTCTCCCAAGACTTCAAAGACTAGGATTCAAATGAAGCAAGGTGGTAAGCTGAGCTAGCCTATTCCCATCAGCTTAGTGAAACCACTCTCCAAGAGACAAGAAGGGGAACAGATTAAGAGATCAAGTGTTTTCACACTCTGCAAGGAACTTTTGGAAAAAACGGTTAGCTATTTTTTTTATCAAATGTGTGTGTGTGTGTGTGTGTGTGTGTGTGTGTGTGTGTGTGTGTGTGTGTGTGTGTGTGTGTTCTGACATTTTTTTGATATTGATTATCATTTGTAGAGGTGACAAGGTGTTTGGTAACATGGAGTGCAGATACCAATAAATTGTGAGTGAAAAGGAGCGTTGCATGTCAAAGTTGATAAAATTCATTGCTTCTTCTCAGGCATCATGCTGCTACCCTAGGAGGAATATATTCAATAGGGGCACTATGGTCGATGCATATATCTATATATATATATATATATATATATATATATATATATATATATATATATATATATATATATATATATATGTGTGTGAGAGTGAGGGGGTTGGGGTGGTCTTTTCTTTTTGCCTTTTAAATGTTATATTTAGCATGAGTAAGGGTGTTGGAGATATATATAGATGCACGGTGAGAGAGGATGAGTAGAAGAAGGCATTACAAAGAACCCATCTAGAAGTTTGTAGCCTCATTTTTTAATATAGGATTCATATTTAATAAGAGAATATAGATGACATAGAGTACATATATGCACATATATTTTTAAAAACCTAAAAAATTTGGTTATACCTTAGCTTTGTATTGCATCATAGTGACATTTTTGGTTTTTAAAAACTCTAGAAAGTCATAAGTTTGGTACAAATTTTGATAGTGGGTGCTCAATAAATTTTGATATGGAAGATGACAGAGATTGGTGAATCTGGTATTTTTTGTATAATTGAAAGATAGCCAAAGTTGGTGACTATAATAAACATCATAGGGAGGCTCTTATGTTGTTAAAACTGTTAGTAGTAGATAATATAATCTTAGAGGTAAGAAATGCAACCATTGTATCAGTTTTGTGGACTAGTCTTACTTCTAAATACCAAGCATTTGAAGCTGGTAAGGTATTGTATTTGAATTATTTGTTGTTTTCTACTAAGATGTAGGAAGGTGGGCTTCATTTTTGAGTTTTTATTGTAGATCAAGGACAACAGTGATTAGTTGAGGGCTGTGCAAAATCCTGTTGATAAGTAAGGTTTGATTGCTCTGGTTATGCAGAATCTTCCACCTTCATTTGAGTCATTTTTGGATTCCTTTCACATGATTACTGAGAAGTAGACTTTAGAATTTAAAAAGCTATCCACATTGCTATTGTAAAAGGAGAGACAACAGGAGCAGACAATGTTGTCTACATTTACTTCTATAGGGAGTGCATTTTTCATCAAGGGAAAGGGTAAGAAATTTGGTAAAACTACTAGTTCTCTAACAAAAACTTCACAAGTAAGTGGTTCTAATAAGAGATCTAAGTGGAAATGTTTTTACTGTAAGCAACTTGGTCACCTTAAGAAATATTATAGGAAAAGACAACATGATATGGCTAACCCTAGAAAAAAAGCTCATCATGAGAATGTAGCTGAAGGTGAAGGTGAGAAATCATCTCCTGATTTTGATTTCATGGATTCCAGTGGTAGTTCTATGATGGATCGAGCTTGGTACTTTGATGCAGGGGCATCTCGCCATTATACATGCCATAAGGACTAGTATGTGGATTTTATTGAAAATGATAGTAATAATGAATCTATATCTTTGGGAGATGGTAGGACTCATTTTGTAAAAGGATATGGTAATGTTTAGATCAATTTTAATGGTGTAGTTTGGTATACATTTAAGAATTTTAGGTATGTTCTTGATATGAAAAAAAATTGCTTTTCATTAGTGAGATCACTTCAAAATCTAATTTTGTTGTAAAGTTTCAAGGACAACAATGTTTAGTCACTACCAAAGATAACAAGATTATTGTTGTTGGGATTGGTGAAAAAGGTTTGTATAAGCTTGCAGATCCATAGAGGGAAAAGGAAAGTGTGCTTGCAATGGTTGATAACACAAGTTCACTATAGCATGATAGGTATGGGCATTTGAATTTCTAGTATTTGACTATATTGAGCAAGACTAAGATGGTTAAGGGGATTCCTTCTATTCAGGATAGTCATCATGTATGTACTAGATGTCAGTTGGGGAAGCAAGTTAGACATTCATTTGATGTTGGTAAAGCTACAAGAGCTAAGGAAGTATTATATCTGGTATGCGTGGATTTGTATGGTCTAATGCAGACACCTGCCCCTTTTGGAGCCTATTATTTTATGTTGTTGGTCGATGATTTCTCTAGGAAAAAGTGGGTATACTTTCTAGTGAAGAAATCTGATTATTTTTCTAACTTCCTTACTTGGAAAGCTATGATTGAAAAATAGGTAGGAAGGTCAGTGAAATATCTTAGAATGAATAATGGGGGTGAGTTCATCTCAAAATAGTTTAAGGAGTTTTATGCCACTGAAGGCATACACAGATAGTATACTACCCCTTACACTCTACAACAAAATGGAGTTATGGAAAGGCAAAATAGGATGGTGATAGATATGGCTCGTGGTATGGTCCAAAACAGAAATGTCCCATATAGATATTGGGTAGATGTAATGAATATAATGGTGTACATCCTCAACATAAGTCCTACAAAATCATTAGAGAATATAACTCTAGAGGAGGCTTGGTCAGGTCAAACTCCAGATGTAAGTGCTTTTTGAATTTTTGGTTGTGTAACTTTTACAGTTATTCTTAGTCAAAAGAGAAGTAACTTGAATGCGAAAATCAAAGCATACATATTTGTTGGGTACAATGATTAGTCAAAGGCCTACATATTACTTAACATTTTTAATTAAAAAGTTGTGGTAAACAGAGATTTCATAGTAAATGAATAGATGTCATACTTCACAGCAATTGGTATAGTTTCAAATATTGAACCATTACTTTCTTCTAATGATTCTATTATAAGTTGTGGTGTGAAATTTGAGCAAGATTCGAGTTCATCAATGGAATCACATTCTAAGGAGGGAATTAATGCAAGCCATTATGAGGTTACAATAGAATAAACAAAGAAGCCTAAGTGGTATTTTGACACTATGGAAGCACTAAAGGAGGGAGACTTACCACAAGGTGTGGAAGGAAGAAGATCAAGACCAGGAAAGTAGTTTGGTAATAGAGATGAGCATGATAATTTTTCTCTAACAACTATTGTTTCACATGTATTTGAGCCTAATTATTTTTCAGAGGCCAAAGGGAATCATGAGTGGGAATCATCCATGCAATTGGGATATGATTCCTTGATGAAAATAAGATTTGGGAACTCATGAAGCTATCACTAGGAAAGAAATCCATTTGATATAAATGGATTTCCAAGGTAAAATGCAAAGCAAATGGTTCTTTAGACAAAAACAAATCCAGAAGGTTGTAAAAGGTTATGCACAAGAGGAAGGGGTTTACTATGAGGAGACTTTTTCTCCTACTCCAAAGGTGGTAACTTTTCATTTGATTTTTGTTATTACTACTCAGTTTGGATGGCATGTGCACCAAATGTATGTCAAGAGTGCTTTCTTGAATGGAGATTTGGAGGAAGAAGTTTGCATGGTTTAGCCACAGGGTTTTCAGGTTCCTAGTAAAGAACATCTTATTTTCAAGTTGACCAAGTCCTTGTATGGGCTTAAGAAGGCTCCTCGAGCATGGTATATGAAGATAGATAAATACATTAGGGAGTCTAGTTTCAAAAGGTGTAACTCTGAACCAAATCTCTACGTAAAGGTGTTTGGTGATGATATCATGATTATAATTGTATATGTTAATGATTTAGCTGTCACTAGGAGTAGTGTTAGTCTCATTCAATAGATGAAGGTTGACATTTGTTATACTTTTGACATGACAGACTTAGGACTACTGAAATATTGTTTAAGTGTTGAGTTTTGGCAAGGTGATTGTGTTGTATTCATGTCACATAATAAGTATGCCAAATCATTGATGGAAAGGTTTAGAATGATGCATTTTAATTCAAATAACACACCTATGGAAGTTGGATCTGAAATTTCAACTGACACTACTTCACCTCTAGTTAATGAAATAGTGTATCGGTAGCTAGTGGGTAAGTCTCATTTACCTCACTACCACTAGACCAGATATTTGTTTTGTAGTGAGTTTTCTATGTTGCTTCATGTTTAAACCATAGGAAGTACATTGGTTAGCTACAAATAGGTATTAAGATATGTCAAAGGTACTCTTGAATTTGGCATACTATATGAGAAGTCTGTGGATTTTGAGCTTTTAGAATATTCTAACTCTGATTGGGCAGGATCAGTAGATTCAAGAAAATCTACAACAGGTTATGTATTCACTCTTGGTTCAGGAGTTTTCTCATGGTAGAGAAAACTACAAACTACAGTTGCATTATCTTCAATAGAAGCAGAGTATAAAGTTGTAGTCAGTGCAGGTTATGAAACTATGTGGATAGAGAACATCTTGGAGGATCTTCAATTTGAGTCATCAAAGCATACTCCATTTTTTTGTGACAACCATAATGTTCTAAAGATGGTGAATAATCCAATATTCCATGCCAAGACCAAACACATTCAGGTTCCCATCATTACATCTGATAGTTGGTTACAAATGAAGACATTAGTCTCTTCTACTACCCCATTGCAGAGCAACCAACTGATATAATGACCAAACCACTTGGTGTAGACAAGTTCATAAAATTTAGGGACAAACTTGGTCCTGTTTCTAGTTTTGTCATTAATGGAGGGTGTTAGCATATTATTGTAAATACTTTGGGTTATTGACTAAGCTATGTTATCTATGCACCTTGGTTAGTTGTTTTAACCACTTGGGTTAAGAAGTTAGTTTATTTTTATGGGCTTAGCTATTTTACGCTACCCGATGATTGTGGTTGCTCCCACCCCCTATTTTCTCAGGTGGCTCTTTTACCTATTTAATAGGCCTCTCATGTATTATTTAGTACGATGGTTAATTACATTTCACAATCTCTTTATTTAATCTAATAATTTAAATATAATTTCAAGTTAATCTTTGAATTTGGTAAGGCCTAACCTGATAGGGGATTATGAACTTATTTGGTACACATCTATACACTAGTGCTTCTTACTTACTAATAATGTTGCATTTTTGAATGTAGGATTCTTTCCAATAATCATAATTTACGTTTAAATAAATTTAAATATTTTTTCAACTCCGCAGGGACTTGGCACATGGTGCCTTTGTTAACTATGTTTCCACCAGTAATCACAAATAATATCGTAGACATATTCAAAATCTTCCTTTTTTATTATTTCATCTCTTTGCAACGCCATTTTTATCAGACCATGTGTATCTTTCCTCTGCTCATGCAGACTATGCAGTTTTATTTTTAGCAAATATCCTTCATGTCTTGTAATGCCTAAAATGCTCACACTACAAGAAAAGGCTCAAGCTCCTAGGATTGAACCCCACATGGAGTCTATCTCTTTCAACCTATTAGTAAAATTTTAATTATTTTTTCAATTCTTTCATTTGATTTCATAGGTTTATGAAGTTTTAGACTCTGTAGTATAAGATCTATCTTTAAAGGATCACATTAGACAAGTTTTTGGCCTCTTAAAGGAAAAAATGTAGGGACTATAAACATTACCAAAATATTGTTTTGCTTCTCTCACTTCCTAAATGATGAATTTTATCTCATGTAAGATCTCTTCACCCATGTAGACACAACTACCTCATTTTGTGAAAATAAATTAATCTCTGCAAGTGGAGAGGATGTAATTGTTGAAATTGTAACACCCGTAAGTAATTTGATTCACTGAAATCAATCTTTATTTTATAGAGTTTGAGGGGGTTTAGTTTCAACTAAAACCCATCACCCACTAGCAGATATTTATTATTTCCATGTTAAATTTAATGAAATTTTATAGTTTATAGGTCAGTCAAGAAAAAGATTATATACCCACATGAAATATTATTTGAATTTGCACAAAAAATTTAGTGTTTCATACTTAGCCAAAAATACCTCCTGAGATAATTTGGATTTTATTAAAATGGACTTAACTATTGGATCTTTTGGTGTTGCCCAAATTTGGCTTCGAGACAAATTCTTTGTGTTATGTTGGTTTCTCTGCCTAATACATTGCTGCCATCCATTACTAGTTTGATTTCAATTTTCATCGGGTTTAAGGTGCATAAAACACCCAGCTTCCATTTTCAAACTTGGGTTGTTGATTTATAAAGGAATGTAAATTGGGTTTGTTCATTTTAAAATGAATGCAAATTGGGTTTGTTGATTTTTTATTGAATGCAAACTAGGTTTATTTATTTTTAATGGCAAATCAATGGAAAGAATGGAATTTTTTAAAAAATTGTGTTTTTAAAAGTTTTTGGTTCAATTTTATTTTGGTTTCAAAGAAGTTTGTTTCTTGAACCCTTAAATGTCATTGGCATCTGGTTCTCTTAAATATCATTAAAATTAGCATTCCTCTTAATAGTCTACATATTATCCTAACTTAATGTTTAAAAATTGTATGCAAATGTATTATTGTCTAATTGAATTGCGAATATATATGTTTCTTTTGTGCAGTTTTAGGTATGAGAGACATTCTTTGTGTTGTGTTGTTTCCACCTTGCATAGTTGGTTTATTTTTAGTTTTTGTCACATTTAAGGTACACAAAACAACCTTTTTCCTTTTTCAAACTTGGTTTTTATTATCTATAAAGGAATGTAAATTGGGTTTGTTGAGTTGCATGATTAATTTAAAAATATACAAGTCAGGGTTTCAAGCATATATTGGATATAAAATAATTGATTCAGTAATATTTTTTGAAGAGGATATTTGATACACACACACACACACACACACACACACACACACACACACACACACACACACACACACACACACACACACACACACATGTTTTTAATTATGTGTGTGTGTGTAAGGATTTTCTTTAATGTTTTAAGTTTTATGTCATTTAGGGTTTTGACGTGAAATGTGTACATAAGCATATGTATGTTTAGAGCATAGTTTTTTCCATGTTTACATGTTTGTTTTTAGCTTTGATGTTTTGTTGGTACTTTGCAATGTGAGAGATTTGTTTTTATCTCCTGGTTATGAACATTTCAGATCATTTTTTATGATTAATTTGTTTGAAATGAAAATTATTGATGTCCGAGTTTTTTTTGCTCTTAGTTATAAAGTAGACTTACAAAACTACATTTTTTACTTGGAAAATGACAAAACCCTCATTTTTTTATAGTTGTTAATGATGGTAATTTACAATTAGTTGAGTTATGTAATATTTTTACCAACAACATTTTAGTGAATATGATAGTTACAATGTAAAATTGCATGTGACTTGAGTTTAATAATTTTAAACTACCCACTTCTCTCTAAAGAACAAATGATTAACTAGATTTTAATTCTAGCATTTCATCAATTTATTTTGTGTTGGATTGTTCTCTGAAACTTACTTTGTACACCAACTTCATATTATGAAGAAGTGACTTGTTCTAAATACATTTGACATGATTCATAATTTTGCACATTGCAATAATAAAAAACTAAGGGTTATTTAGAAAATAGCTCTATAAGGTTCTAGTGTGGTGTTAGGAATGCCCAAGGCAACATTAGATACTCATCGATTGCTACCTATTTGTATGTTGAAAATCAAGGAAATGGTGTTTTCTTAATCTTCAACTTCGATTGATTGGAAGTATTTTATGGTTTTAGAAGAGACCTTTTATACTTTAAGGGAAACTCAAATTACATGTTGTATATATATCTTTGTGCTAATTTTCTCTTCCTTGAAGACTAAAATTATTTCTATCCAATGGTATACAAATTGTATATATAGATCTATTTCTTCCCTTGCTATGTTTACAAAGCTGAAATGATTTTATTTAAAAAAATATGTGTGCTCTCTGTAGGATGACCTTTTTGGTGTTAAATTTATAAAATGCTTAATTTTGAAATATAATTAACCTTTATAGAATACAATGATTAACACTTACATATATTTAAGCTTTACTAAACTAAAATGATTTTCTTTATTTTAAATTGTAATAATATTTAGTGTGTTTTGTAGAGGTTAACTTTTTGGTGTTAAATTTCTAGAATGCCTCACTCTAAAATCTAATTAACCTCTATATAATACAATGATTAACATGTACATATATTTATTAGAGTTTTACAAGAGATCCATACTTTGTTGTGATTTGTGATAATCTTAATAATTTGACTGGTGTATTTTGAATACTAGACACCTAGAACTTAAAGTATTCATTAATTTTTAATACATGATTTTAAGAATTTTTGGGAGAACTTAAGGAAGTATATTAAATTAGGTTGCATTGAGGATTCAAATAATTATAAGTTAATTTCTCCTCTTTTACATTTCTTCTCATAAACTAACGAGGAGGATCTTATCAGCTTGGATGATTATATTGAAAACATGACTAAAAAAATTGATATTCATTACATTGCATCAAACAATAATAAAAGTGACAAAAGTGTTCCATGTTTAGAAAAAACTTGTCCAAAAAGATATTGAGGTATACACATAATTTCTTATGAAATATAAGTTTTTGGATTCATCATGTTAAAACATACGATGTCTAACATTTCAAGTATTCTATGTGTACTCATCTTCAGGGAGATGTGAACATGATTGCTATTCTATGGTAAAAATATAGAGATTGGATCCATATAAATAATAATTCAAACAAACCAAAAGTCCAAAAAGTAGTTGGCCATCCCAAGAAGATGTATAGAGGTAATAATGGCATAAAGGATGAAACCAAAAAATATAAAAATCAAACTAAAAAAAATCCAAAGTTAATCATGTATGTTTTGATGTTTAACATAAACAAATCTCAAGTTAACAGTTCTGCTCTTGTCGAACATTCTCACAATACAAAACATGGATGAGTATAAATGATAACAGGTTAATTATTAAGGAAGACAATATTTGGAGAAGAAAGGTTAAATAAACCATATAAATTAAAAAATGTTAGTAAATTTAAATAGGGATGATGGCCTAGGTATTGACACTTCTTGGAGACCATTTCTTAATCACATTGGTATGTGTGATAAACCACATCAAAACATAAATGATTAACTTTGGATCTATTTTAGTTTGTTTTTTATATTTTTTGGTTTCATCCCTTATGTCCTTAGTACTTCTATACTTCCTCTTGGGATGGTTAACTAATTTTTGGACCTTTGGTTTGTTTGAATTATTATTTATATGGTTCCAATCTCTATGCTTTTTCCATGGAATAGCATTCATGCTCACACTGAATATGAGTACACATAGCGTACTCAAAATGTCAAACACGATATCCTTTAACATGATGAATCCATGAACTTGTCTTTCACACAACATACGCCATGAAAACCTACATGATCCCATATACTTTCCTCCCAGAAACTTACTTATTGCTAACTACTTATGATTATAAGTTTAACCCATTTATACATAGATTTTAATATGTGGTCCTTGTTCTTTTACCTTTATAGGTTATCTATCTAGTGGACCCTATTGATGAGGTTTCTATTTAAAATATTTAAAGTTACAAAGATTTTTTTTTGTTGATATTAATAAATAAGATTTGGACTTGGGTGATTTATTCTTCATATGTTATCTTTTAACACACACTTCACTTTAAGAAGCCATTCTTAGTTATCATTTTGTCATTTCTTAAACATAGGAAGAGAAACATGTCGACCTCAAGTGAGGTAGCATGTTGATGCATGACTGAGAAGGGTCCATTTTTTGATACAACCTTTTTCTATTGATTACAAGAGGAGCACTAAATTAAGTGAAATAATTCCATTGACAAAAAACCTTGCATTAGCATGTAAGTATATGGGATTTGTTAGCATCACTTTAAGAAAACAATTTCTACTACCTCTATTTTAAATGAATCACTTATGTTTGTAAACATTTATTTGGTTTAGATGGGTAACATTATGCTTATTCAGAAGCTCCAACGTGTCTTTAGATGGATATTTCTTAGAGAAATGCTATTAATGTTAAGCATGAAATATAATGAGAGGGGGGGGTGAATCTATATATATATATATATATATATATATATATATATATATATATATATATATATATATATATTTTATTAATCAAATTCCTTTTTTTTAACCACTTAACCACACATTCAAGATATGCAATAAAATTGAAACAATAATATGCCCCACACAAGAGAGAGAGAGAGAGAGAGACCAAAATTTTATGTGGAAACTCAAAGTGGGAAAAACCATAGAGAACAATCTAAAGTATATGAATGAGCACCAACTTAAATTATAAGGTTCTCAAGCACCAACTTGCAGGAGCACCAACCCATTTGTTGAGCACCAACACAATAACTATTTGTGAGCACCAACCCATAGGAGTACCAACCCCTTGCAAAGAATTGTGAGCACCAACCCACAGGAGCACCAACCCCTCTTTTGTATAAAACACAACTATTTCTCAATGTTGCTTACACAACAAATGATATAACTCTAAAATATCTCATGTTTTTCTCTTTTCAAAAACAAATACAAACCATGCACTCTCTTGCATATTACAAATGGCTTCTCAAGCCTTTATTTATAGCTTTCCAAATGACCTTTGGCATTCACCCTTTGTGACCCTTCAATCCTCATGGAAGATGGCACCATACTTGCATGACCCTTCGTATCTTTGCATTTGAAAAGTCATATGGTGACCTTTCATAAGTAAAAGCATCCTTTCCCTCTTTTGTCTTTATCTTAGTGACTTTTCATATTCCTCAAAGTGTCCCTTCATGGAAAAATGCACCATACCTCTTTTGTCTTCACATGGTGACTCTTGGAATTCCTCAAGATGACTCTTCATGAGAAAATGCATCCCATTCCTCTTTCATCTTTTGCCTCGTGACTCTTTGACTTCTCCATGGGCCCTCTTTTGACTTATATGCAACCAAAAATATATTCATTAATATTAAATAAATATTAACACACATTAGCCAAGATATGAATATTAAAAACACCATTAAATGCAATGGGGCCTTTATCACCAATAATGCTAGACCTTTGACATCAATGAAAATATTTCCAACAGTCTCCCCCTTTGTCATTGATGGTAACTTCAAACTAAAATTACCACATCTTGAAACCTACACATACTACCATTTGAAAAACATACTATAACTCCCCCTTATTGTAGCAACTTGTAATTGTACCCTATACCTATTTTTGTACATGTGCTTGTACCTGTACCTATTCTTCTCCCCTTTTGATATCAATGGCAAGGGCCTACCTGGAGCTAACACTTAGCTCCCCCTCAACTAATGTTTAACCTCAATGGCAGGAAGTAAAAGAAATTACTCCCAACTTCTCCCGTAAATACTCAAATGTGTCTTTTGGTAGTGCCTTTATGAAAATATCTGTAATCTATTCTGTAGTATTGATATACTCTATCTTAGCCTATTGATCTGCAACCTGCTCTCTCAAAAAGTGATATCTAATAAGAATATGTTTTGTTATTAAATGAATTACTAGATTCTTCAAAATATTAATAACACTTGTATTGTCACAAAAAATAGAAATAAGTTCATCATATTTTACCTTGATATCTTTTAAAGTTTGATTCATCCAAAGCACTTGAGTACAACACAATATTGTTGCAATACATTTTACTTCAGCTATAGAAAGTGATATTGAATTCTATTTTTTGCTTAGCCATGATACTAGGCTATCACCAAAAAGAAAGCTCCTCCACTTGTACTTTTTTTGTCATCCAAGTAATCTACCCATCTAAATCTATATAAGTAACCAAAGTGAAATCTCTACTTGTGGGATACCACAATCCATAATCCAATGTCCCCTTGATATATCTAAATATTCTTTTCACCAACTAAACATGACTATCTTTTGGAGCTGACTAATATCTTGCAACCATACCTACTGCATGCTTGATATCTGGCCTTGATGTTGTTAATTATAAAAGACTACCAATCATAGATCTATACAAAGATTGATTTGCAATGGGTGAATCTTCATCCTTGCTCGCCTTATTTCTTATACACATTGGTGTGCCAACTGATGCACAATCCTCAAAACTAAATTTCTTTAATATTTCCTTGGCATATTTACTTTGAGATATGAAAATTCCTTTATCTGACTAAAATATTTACAATCCTAAAAAAAATGACAATTCTCTAACCATAGACATCTCAAATTCTTTTTGCATATTATCAAAAAATTATTTTGTCATATTTTTAATATTTCCTCCAAAAATGATGTCATCAACATATAACACAACAATCAATTGATACTCACCTTCTATTTTGATGTAGACATTACTATCAGCAAATCCTCTCTTGAAACCTTGATCCTGCACGTACTTGTCAAGTCTTGCATACCAAGCTCTGGGAGCTTGTTTCAATCCATATAGTGCTTTCTTCAATCTGCATACATGGCTACTAATATTTGAGAGAATAAATGCCTCAAGTTGCTCAATGTAGACCTCTTCTTCTAGATTCACATTTAGGAAGGCAGATTTGACATCCATCTGAAGCACTTTAAAATTTTAAACACTACATATGCAAGAAACATTCTAATAGCCTCTAGCCTTGCTACTAGTGCAAAAGTTTCTTCAAAATCTATTCCCTCAATTTGAGCATATATTTTACATACTAATCTTGCATTATTCTTGGTCACTTCTCCATTTTCATTCAACTTATTTCTATAAACCCATTTGTTCCTATCACATTGTGATCTTTTAGTCTAAGAACTAATTCCCAAGTATCATTTTTTTCTATTTGATTTAATTCTTCATCCATAGCCTTAACCTAATGCTTATCATGTCTAGCTTCTGAAAAAGTTTTAGGCTGAATTTTGGATAGCAAAGAGAAATTAACTTGCTCAGATTCACTTACCATCATTCTTCTGGTGTGAATTCCTTCATTTATGTCCTTGACGATGTCACTTTAATTATGATTTCTCTGAACATATTTGGATGGAGTTTTGGTGTCCTTTTTCTCTTTCTCATCTTCGTCTGATTCTTCAAAATCTTCCTCTTCAATGATTTCAAGAATATCTACTGGATCACTGATTCTTTGTGTTCCATCTTCTTCTATCTTGACACTTGCACTTTCAATAATTTTCTTGGTTATTTTGTTATAACATTTATAAGCTTTATTTTTGCAAGAATAACCAAGAAATATATCTTCATCTGCATTGGATTCAAACTTACCAAGTTTTTCATCAGTTTTCTTTATTAAGCATTCATTGTCAAAAACTCTAAAATAATCAATTGTTGTTGGTTTGTCTTTCCATAGCTCATAAGGAGTCTTGTCACTATTGATTATCAATAATGCTCTATTCTAAATATGCACTGCTATAGCAAGTACCTCTTTCTAATATTTATCTACTATCTTGGATTCATTTAACATTATCCTCACCATCTCCTGAACTATTCTATTTTTCTGTTCAACTACTCCATTTTTTTGTAGAGTTCTAGCTGTTGAATAATGTCTCTTTATTCCATGGTCTTCACAAAACTCAATAAATTGATCTTACATGAATTTTTCTCCTCGATCTGATTTTAGAAACTTAATCTTCAAACTGGTTTCATTCTCAACTAATGCTTTGAAATGTCTAAAAGCTTCTAATTTTTTCTTTAAAAATATTACCCAAGTCATACATGAAAAATCATTAATAAGCAACATGAAATATTTCTCACCTTAAGTACTTTGAGTTCTCATAGGTCCACATAGATTAGTGTGAACAAGCTCTAGCATCTGAGTGGTTGAGTACTCTTTTGTTTTGAACCACCTTCTAGCCTACTTCCCATGCTAACAAGGTTCACAATCGGATAGCTTTGTAATCTTTGGAATATTTTTGACTGCTTGCTGATGTTGACAATATTGTCAAATTTTATGTGCCCCATTCTCCTATGCCATAGCCAACTTTCTTCAATTTGACTCAAACATCTTTGACCTTTGATGTCTAATAGCATATACAAATTATTTCTTGTTTTCTAAGCATCTAGAACCAACACATATGACTCTTTTCTTCTAATTTAAAAAACCTTCTGCATAAAACTTTAGTGTATGCCCCTGATGACACATTTGACTTACACTTAAAATATTATGATTAAGACCTTCTACATATAAAACATTTTAAGTTTTATTTCTACCATTATCCAAACTTAGTGTACCTTTTCTATCAATTCTGACAATAGTATTGTCTCTGAATTTCACTATGCCATCATTGATCATCTTTGAGGTTATGAACTTGCTCTTATCTCCTATCATGTTCCTCGAACAACCACTGTCAATGAACCATGGCTTTTCTTCATTTCTTGCATGCAAATTTGTCTGCACCAACATAGATTTTTCAAGTTGTTTCATTTGTCATGAACCTGTCTAAACTTTTTTCTTGATGAATGGAGCTTTGAAACTCTGGTCCTTCTTGATTGACTCAAACATACTTCTATAGACCGAGATATGTGTCCAAATTTATTGCACTTATAATATATTATGGCCTCTTCATTAAAGCCTGATAGAGGAGCAAAAGAGTTGTGACTTCTGCTTGACTCTGCATGACTTTTCTTCTCCTTATTTCTGAAATTGTTAGGCCTTTTTTGACATTCTATTTTTTTATGACCATATCTATTACAATAAAAATAGTAACCATAAAAATAGGACTTATTTGTGTATCTCTGACCTGATTTACTTTTGTAGCTCTGTTCTTTCCAACCTTCTTTGTTTGAGATGTCCTCTATATTCTGAACTTCTTCCCTTTTTATTTCCTCTTTTATAAGAGCTTCAGCATAGCTCTTTCATTTTTCCTTATCTATGAAAGTACTAGCCTCCCCTTTCTCTTTTTCAAATCTGATAGCTATCTTACTGACATTGATCTTTGACTTTCTAATATCTTATTCAACATATTAGTGTTATTCTAAAATGTTGAATCATTAGCTACTTTATCATGGATTGCTTTATTTATTTTCTCAAGATCTGCTTTTAAAGAATCAATTTCAATAACATAACTTTCACATTCTTTACTTACTTTTTACAACTATGCCATTAGATATTCTTCATTCTTCTTGGCTTTTTCAAAGTGTGCTTGTAGATCTTCAATTGTTTCCTTGACTCCTTTTCATTTTTCTCGATCTAGAGCTTTAATCTTTGATTCTTCTTTTCAAGAGATTTTAACTCTTCTAAGGCACAAATGAGTTCTCCTTCTAGATTCACTTCAGCTTCATTATGTTCTTATTTTTGATCATCTATACTTTTGCTTGTGAAGGCATCTTCATGTATGGCCATGAATAGAATCGCTTCTTCTTCTGAATCACTAACTCCACTATCTTTGGCTAAGCTAGGATCTTTAGAATACAAACTCTTCTTCTCAAATCCTTTCTTGAATTTTATTATGAAATTCTTCTTGTATGTAGACTTTCTTTCTTCATTATCATCATTACCCTTATTTAGGTACTTAGCTAAAAAATGTCCAATCTTTCCACAATCACAACATTTAAAAGGTAATTTTCCTTGATATTTACTTGTACTTTTTTTCAACTTGCAAATGAATAGAGCTCCGTTTCATCTTCATCATCGCTAGAACTATCACTTGATTCTTGAATCTTAGCCTTCTCTTTCTTTGATGTCTTGAAAGCAGCTTCTCTCTTTAAGGATTTCTCTTGTTCAGTCCACATCTCATATACCATAATAATACCATGAAGCTCATCCATCTTTAGCTTGGTTAAATTCTTCATCTCTTCAATTGCCGAAATTTTTGCATCATATCTCAATGGTAGAGATCTCAAAAATTTTTGAACCACAGTTGATTCTTCTAACTTTTCTCCAAGAACTTGAATCTGATTAACTATTTGATCAACCCATAAAAGATAACTTGCTATATTTTCTTCCTCTTCCATCTTCAAACTCTCAAACTATCTTTTGAAAGGCTGAAGCTTAGCTTGTTGAACCATTCCATCACCTTTGTAAATATTCTCAAGTTTTACCCAAGTTTCAAGAGTAGATTTACATTGCATAACTTTAACAAATTCTGATTCATATAAACTACATAAAATAGCATTTGAAGCTTTAACATTATTTTCACTTGCCTTCTTTTTTGCCAAAGTAGTTACAAGTGTCTGTGGCTCTTCATATTCCTCTACCACTACTTGTCATATATCGAATCCAAAGGCTATCAAATAATTCTTCATCCTTATGCTCCAAAAAACATAATTTGTCCCATCAAACAATGGCGCCTTATTCGTAGAAAAACCTTCATGTGATCCAGCCATTGTGCTTTCCTGATCTACCTTCAAGCTATGAAACTTTTTTAAAAAAACTGCTCTGATACCAATTGTTAAGCATGAAATATACTAAGAGGGGGGGTGAATCAGTATATATATATATATATATATATATATATATATATATATATATATATATATATATAATCAAATTCTTTTTCTTTAACCACTTAACCACACATTCAAGATATGCAATAAAACTAAAACAATAATATGTACCACACAAGAGAGAGAGATAGATGCTAGATTTTTACGTGGAAACCCAAAGTGGAAAAAACCACAGAGAATAATCTCAAGTATATGAATGAGCACCAATTCAAATTACAAAGTTTGCAAGCACCAACATGCAAGAGTACCAACTCCTTTGTCGAGCACCAACACAACAACTATTTGTGAGCACCAACCTATAGGAGCACCAACCCACAAGAGCACCAACTCCTCTTGTATATAAAACACAACTATTTCTCAATTTTGCTTACTCAACAAATGATATAACTCTACAATATCTCCTAATTTTCTCTCTTTGATAATAAATGCAAACCATGCACTCTCTTGCATATTACAAATGGCTTCTCAAGCGTTTATTTATAGCTTTCCAAATGACCTTTGGCATTCACCCTTTGTGACCCTTTAATCCTCATGGAAAATAGTACCAAACTTACATGACCCTTCATATCCTTGCATTTGAAAAGTCATATGGTGACCCTTCATAAGCAAAAGCATCCTTTCCTCTTTTGTCTTTATCTTGGTGACTTTTCATATTCATCAAAGTGTCCCTTCATGGAAAAATGCACCATACCTCTTTTGTCTTCACATGGTGACTCTTGGAATTCCTCAAGACGACTATTCATGAGAAAATGTATCCCATTCCTCTTTTGTCTTTTACCCTGTGACTCTTTGACTTCTCTATGGGCCTCTTTTGACTTATATGCAACCAAAAATATATTCATTAATATTAAATAAATATTAACACACATTAGCCAAGATATGAATATTAAAAATACCATTAAATGCAATGGGGCCTTTATTACCAATAATGTTAGACCTTTGACATCAATGACAATATTTCCAACAAGTAATTATTCATGGTTATTATCTTCTTAGAAAGTCCTAAACTTTAAAATATATCAAACATGATGATACCTTGTAGGCTTAATATATAAAATTATTGTGTTTTTCAATTGTTGGAAAATGGTCATATATCTTTGCTTAATATTTTGAACATGTTTGGAAGGAATAATGGTTAGGTTAGGTTGCCTAGAAAATTTTAGGTGTTTTAGTATCACTTTAGGTCAACACTTTAATGATACAAGTTCATGGTAAGTTGACTAACTGAGAGGTTTTGATTCAAATGCATATGTAAGTATAACTTCTGCAATACATTTCACCTTCTCTAGTGCATTTTGTTTTGTTTGAATTTAAATCAAAGTTAATATTCTTACATAATTGGTTAGACTTGGATAACAGGGGATGTAGATGAACTAAAAGACAAAGAAGATGAAAATAAATATGTGGTCTTTTGTGCCTGGATGAAGTAACAATTGGGGGAGAAAGTAGCAAAAAGTTAAAATATCTAAGTTCTCGATTTCATCTCCGTGTGTGCTTGTTGCAAGAAAAATTAGATGGTCAACAAACATGGAAAGGAAATTAATTAAATATAAACACAATAAGATTTTAATGTTGGTTGCAAAGTAATCAACATTCGGAAATAAGATGGAAATATACTATTGGATGATAGTAAATACTCTCATAATCAACATTGGGCAATAAGATTTACATATACTATTGGATGATAGTAAATACTCTCACATTTTTTTATAAATGAAATTGCAGTTATAATTTAGAGTGACAGTTTGATTTTTTTTTTGAAAGACACTTAGGGGTACATTTTCATTGGAGTTCATGTGTGAAAGGCAAATCTTGGAGATCAACCCATATCACCCAACCATTTAAGATTTGAATGTAAGATTGCTTGTTTGCTTGGATTTACCTATCTCATTAACAATATTGAATGTTTGGCTTTTGTGAAAAATATTCACACATTCAAAATTTGACTAAATTATTAACATTAAAATAGTTTGTTTATATCAAATAATGTTGACAAACACTATATTTCTATCCATATTCATCATATTTGAAAATGAGTAAAATCTCTCTCAGCACATGTAATGTAAGGCCCATGTTCCAAATTTTGATAAGAGTGTGAAAGCCACAAATTGATTTCTCCTTAACATTTAGTTACAATTATCTATTCAACATTGCTCTTCTTTCAAGTACTCCATGACATTTTGGGCTTGTTTCCTTAGTTCTTTGTTTAACCATTTTTCAAAATTTAATAAAAAAATTAAAAAAGAAAAGTATTTTTTCAAGGTCGTATGATTTGTTTAGTTCTCTTTCTTGAGGATCAATGATATTTTTATATTCATATATATATTTCAAGCATCACATAAAAAATAATTCAACAATTAAAGCCTTTCCAATAATAATAAACAAGAGATTTCATCATTTTATTATTGGTATTTATAAGTTTTTTATCTACAAGGTTGTATGTTAAATACATTTTTAAAAATCCATTCAAATATATTAATTTGATGGTTTGAATTGGGTTAACATTTAGATCAAAAAACATTATTTTTTATTATTGAGTTTAATCACAACAAAAGCTTCTAAAATAGTTGATATTATATTTTCCATTTAACTTGGAAGATTCTTATAGTTAACTTGTTATTGCTAATTTTTGTGTAATTCTTAATCCTTCTTGGCTCTCGTTTATTCTTTGATATTTATTTTTTAATTCGATTAGATATCATTTTTTGGCTTTCTTGTCTTTCCTTTGTGACTCCTTCATTTTAAGTTATTTTGTCTTGCCTATTCACTTTACAGTATTGGGTGAGCTTTCACAACACAATGACTCAATTGTTTCTTGAATTTAAACTTACGTCCACCAATTACTATTTAAATATTTGGTATGCATAGTAGATGGTAGGGACCTCAAACCTGATGAAAAGACTAATATCACTGAAGTTTAAGAGAAATGACAAACAAAAAATGATGAGGCCTTAGGTTTGATTAACATGGCCATAACATCCGAATTGCATTTGCACATTGATGGTTGTCTTCTTGCATCTATTGCTTGGTCTAAGCTTAAATCTATTTATGACATTGTGAATGAATCTCGAAAAATTCAAATTCAAGATCAATTATTTGATTTAAAGTATAATGACTTCAAAATTATGGATGTTTTCTTGATTAAAACCAGAATATATTTATTCATAATATTTAACATATGATTGGTTTTTTTAGTATATATGTCTACCTAAAGTTTTAGATCAAAATCTTGAGAGGTTGAAAATATTTATATGAATATATATATTTACTGGTTTTATTTGTATCTAAATTATAATTTCAGAATTTATTTATGACTACATTATATATATATGATATATATTTTTAACTTTATATATATATATATATAATAAATTTGTTTTTATAAAAAAAAACTCTTTTCTTCCCAAAGTCGTTTCAATTTTGACACAAATAAAATATTTAAATTTAAAATAATTAACATACCTAACTTGGATTGATTATTTTATATTGGGGAATTTGCCAATAATCATTAAATAATTTTTATCCTTTTCAAAAACTGTCCTTTGAGGTCAATTCCGAAGACATTTTTTTGGAAGTAAAATTTACTCTTGTTTTCTAGTCTCCAAATTTGATTTTGAATTGACATGGTTAAAATACCTAGGAATGGTAATTTTCAAATCTAGAAATTATAATAGTTTTAAATTATAAACAAAAGAATAAAATATATTTTATTGCAAGTTTTAATATTTATAGTGAAGTGATTTTTGAGCCAATTTTTGTAAAATTTCAATAAGACTTTCTGCTAATCGAATAAATTCACTTAGAAAGGAGTGATCTAATTATCAATTTGGTTCACAATAAAATATTCCTATGTCCTAGACGTGATCATGTTAGCTTAAATATTAGGCTCTTGTTTTTGGAGAAATTTATTGGTCTTATTTTAAATAAAAACAAGAGTGGAATTGCACTTAATTTACCCAACTTAGAGTGTGCGGTTTTGAGTTATTATGAGTTTTTTTTGTTTATGTAAACCCACATTTATCAAAACTTATATATATATATATATATATGTGCATGCTTATTTTAAATTATTATTTAAGTCGTGTGATTATTCGATGGGGGCCATTTACCTTTGTGCTAGTTTTAACACTCATTTGAGAAATTGGAGAACTACATGTGGCCCTGATTCTGTGCATGGAGGGATCATCACATATATGTATGGCAGCTCGAGGAGTGAGCACGGGCTTAGGAAATAAACCCTTCAGATGTTTTGTTATGTGGAAAATTGGAAACTAGCCTTAAAGTGTTCTTGGGAACACATGCTTCGATATCTGACCCTTAGATCATTTGCTTTAGCTCGAATCTTATTTTGTTGCTACATGGAAGTAATACTAGTTGTTGCAGGTTAGTAATCTCACTATGTATTAGGATATAATCTTTTTTCTCTCAACCTAGGTCAACATTTTTGACTCACTTAGGAGATGGAAGTTCACAGAGCAAAGTAATGGTTTTAATTATGAGTTCTTGGTCTTGTTGGACCAATGAAACGTGGGTTCCTTACCACGTTGAAATTTTGTTTAAATTATGTGAGAGTGTTTTGGGTAAGCACATTTACCTTGGGATGTCAAGGTACTTTGTGTCTAGTGACCTTTAGTTATGTCATTCCTTTGAGTAGATAATGAGAGCTTAGTAGCTCATTTGAGTTACGTGTTATATTCCCTATTAGCTTAGAGTGCCAACCCCTTTGGTGATGATGTCTTTCAAATAAAACCATGACAAGTGAAAGAAAAACTACATCAAACTCTGATTTTGAGGAGTGGATATGTAGGCTACCCAAGTTATGGTGGGGGCAATGAGTCTAGGTTCTTAGGCTAGGTTAGGGTGGTTGTGATCATGTAGCGACCATGATATTATTGTAGCTACATGTGTTGTAAACATGAAACTTGTGATTATACCTTGTATGTAATGTATGCTTAAGTGTTTTGATAATGACCCCTTTACAAGCGAAGCCATAGTTATCATTATTGCAACATTTAACTAGTGTGGGTTCCATGATTCTTTCATCAAAAGATGAAATGACATCACTTATGAGTGGATTTTTTGTTCATAGGAATCTATGACATTTTTGGATTCACTTTATCGATATATCTGGTAAGGTGACACCATTGATCACTGGTCACAATGGTTATTTAATTTCCATACACATGAGTTTTATTCATAGCTTATTTTGTTCTAACATTAGTTGCACATACAATGATACGTGAGTGTTTAATTTCATAAATAATTCCTTTAACTAGGTAATTACTGGTTGTTTTATTTGACCAATTAATCATTAGTATTTAAAATTTAAAAAAAATTGACATGTTTTGGTCGTGAAAAATTGGGCATGACAAGAATGACTTTAAAACTATGGATGATTTCTTGATTAAAGTTCACTTTTTTCATTTTCAACTCACTAGTTTAGGCGTTGAACTTTTAGATTGAATTTAATTCATATTATCATGAAAAAATGTTCATTTCAACTATTTTAGTAGTTTATTACTAATATTCATTCACAACTAACTTTTCCTACTATATCTGCTCAGATGATGTTTGAGTTATTTTATACTTTGTTGCATCAAGAAGAACACAAGTTAATTCAATTTGGTATTCTTAAGACCAATGAACATGCTTTTGTTTCTAAATATCAACACAAGAATGACAAAGAACATGCTAAATCTAATAATACACATGACAAAAAAGATCTAAAATCTTACTTAAAACTTAAGAAAACGTTGTATAATTATTGTGACAAAAATACTCATGATGAAGATCACTGCTTTAAGAAGAAATGTGATATTAAAAATAGAAAGATTAAGCTCAAAGACAATGCTATCACTAGTAACACTAAGACTCAATCTAAACAAAAGTCTAATACTAAAGTTGTTTTTACTTGTATTTTATGTTCTTCTCCTGTTGAATGGATTGTTGATTCTGGTGCTACTCCACATATGAAATTTATTTTAAATTTATTTACTTCTTTGAAACCATATATTTCTAACAATTATTTAAGTCTTGCAAATCATTTTTCTTGCAATGTTGAAGCCATAAGAACTATTAAAATCCCTAATGGTAAATTACATGATGTCTTTTTTGTTCTCAATTTAAAATTGAAATTGCTTTCTATTCCTCAATTATGCAAACAAGACTATAAATTAGAATTCTTTAATGACACTTGTTATGTTAAATTTGCCAAGCAAGATTTTTAAGTAGTTGCTACTTTTTTACTACGATGATAAATTATACATGTTTATTAGATTCTCTTTTTCTTTCTCTTCTCATGCTTTGTTTTTTTCTAATGATGGTAACTTATGGCATGAAAGACTAAGATATATTAATTATTAAAGTATTTCACGTATGAATAAAATTAATATAGTGCAAGGTTTACCTAAAATATCTCTCACTAATTATGTTTGTAGTGGTTGTATGGCTGGTAAAATTCATAGAGAATATTTTTCTAAAAATCAATATTGGCGTGGTAATGAGAAGCTTCATTTAGTTCATAATGATCTCTTAATCTCTATGCAAACTCATTCTAATAATGGTGCAAAGTATGCTTTAACTTTTTTTTGATTGCATTAAACGAGTTTGGATTTACTTCTTGAAAATAAAAGATCAAGTTTTAGACACTTTTATTGAGTTTCATGTCTTTATTAAAAAATAATCTCATTGTTCTTTACACATACTATGAACTGAAAATGAAAATAAATATGCTAACAATAATTTTTTTGCATAATGTAAACAACATGATAAAAAAATGTCTTACACGCCTGAGCAAAATGGTGTTACTGAACTTAAACATAAGACTATCACTGAAATGGCTAGGTGTATGTTGTATGTTAAAAATATGTAATATAAATTTTGGGCTAAATCTATGTATTGTATTGTTTGTCTAATCAATAGGACCCTCACTAAATTTGTTTTAAATATTACTTCTGAAGAAGCTTGGAGTGGTAGAAAACCTAACTTAAAATATTATGTATTTTTGGTTGTAATGCATTTATTTATATTTCCATAGAAAAATGAAAGAAGTTACCTTCTAAAGTAGATACTTTTATCTTTATTGGTTATGATGAATCATCTAAAGCTTATAAAGTGTATGATCCTCAAACTAATAAATTAAGATTAAAGGGATGTTAAAATTACTAAAAATGTTGTACTTAATTTGCTTCCAATTCAAATTCTCTTGATATAATTTCTACTTATTTTCCTTTTGAATCAAGTGGTGGTCATAATGATGTGTTGCATAATGATGTTGTTTATAAAATTCCTTCTCCTTCTTATAGTCTTGCTCCACCTAAAACTATGCCTAAGTGGACCAAAACTACTATAGAAGCTTTGAACTAGGCAACGGTTTTATAATTAGGCTTTGATGTCTAAACTTATGAACAATAATGATCCTACAACACTAAATCAAATTCAAGGTCACCCTTAGTAAGAAAAAACAATGCATGATGAATACAACTCTTTGATTTTTAATAACAATTGGGACTTAGTCCCTCTCCTTAAAGGACATCATTTGGTAAGTTGTAAATGGTCATTTAAAACTAAGTTCAATTCTAATAATCAAATTAAAAAATATAAAGCTAAATTAGTGGCTAGAGTTTTTTCTCAAATTGAAAGAATTGAATATAGTGAAAATTTTTGCACATGTTGCTAAGATGCCCATAATTAAATTTGTTTTAGATTTAGTGCTCATATGCATTGGCCTATTTATCAAATGGATGTTAAGAGTATTTTCTTAAATGGTGACTTGCATGAAGAAATTTACATGTCTCAACCCCCTTGTTTTTATTTTAAAAGGTAATGAACATCTTTTTTGTAAGTTAAACAAAGCTATTTATGGTTTGAAACAATCTCATAGAAATTGGTACTCTAAAATCTATCAATTTTTTATAGCTCAAGGTTTTACTCGTAGTTCTAATGATCGTAATTTTTATGTCAAAAACACTCCAAATGTTATAGTTATCATTGTTTTGTATGTTGATGACTTAGTCACAAATGATAGTAATAGTTCAATGGTTTATTGCACTAAAAATGCTTTGAATAATACCTTTGAAATGACTGGTTTTGGTCTCTTACATTACTTTTTAAGCATGCAAGTTTGACAAGAAAAAGATAGCATTTTTATTTCTCAATCTAAATATGCATATGAATTGTTAACTTGATTTAATATGTCAGATTGCAAACTTGTTGCTACACCTTGTGAACTTGGTGTCAAATTACTTAATGACATGGAAATTGAAAACTTGTGATCCAACTTTCTATAGATAATTAGTTGGCAATTTGAATTATCTTACTCATACTCGCCCTGATATTGATTTTTCTGTTAGATTGGTTTATCATTTTATGTCTAAACCTCAAGCTACTCATTTTAAAACTGTTAAAATAATTTTTCAATATATTAAAGGTACTCTAACTTTTGGCATCGAGTATACCTCGAATAACACTTTCTCTTTGATAGGTTATTCAAATTCAGTTGGGCTGGTGATCCTAATGATTGTAGATCTACAAGGGGTTACTGTTTTTCTCTAAGTTTTGACACAATTTTATTAAATAGTAAAAAGTAGACTACTGTATCCTTATCTTCCACGGAAGCTGTGTATAAAGCTTGCAATCATGCTACCAAGAAAGTTATTTAGCTTAGAAGACTTGTAGATTTGGACCATCCTCAATCTTCGGCTAATCTAATTTTTGGTGATAATTGAAGTGCCATTGTCTTAGCAAAAAATCCAATTTTCCATGCAAGGTCCAAGCGCATTGAAATTCAACACCCCTTTCAGCCTGAACTTCTTGAAGACAATCAAATTCTTCTCTCTTTCTACCCTACTCAAGAATAAATAGCTGATATTTCACTAAGCCATTACGTAAAAAAAAGTTTGTACTCTTTTGTAATGTGTTAGGCTTGAAGGAAGTTCTCATCAAGGGGGAGAATTAGTAATGTTTCCTCCCTTCTTGTTTGTTTGTAAACTCTTAAATAAAGTTTAAGGGGGAGTGTTAATATTACCTTTTATATAGGATAATTTATCTTATCCTAAGTTCCTTTTTGTCTATGTGGAATATTTATTTATGTAAATTATCAATTCACATAAATCCAAATTCTATGAGGTGTCACTCACCTCTTTGTTTCTTTTTAGGATTTTGAAGTTACTTGCATAAGTAACCCCTTTTCACACTTAGTAGCCACTTCCATTCACTTTCTAAGGGATTAGGCCACAAGTGACACACATAAAAGAGGCTTGTAAAGTAATCATGGGATTCCTTGTAACTTTTATTTTTTACTTTAACTTTATAAAAGAGCCTTTCTATCCTCATTTTATTACTAGAAATTCATAGCTCTCTCTCTTTTTCTTAAATTGTTCTTACTTTTAAATTGTACTTGGGGAGATTTTGGTGACAAACTTTCTTATAAGATCACATGAGTTTTTCTCTGATACGTTTGGTTTTTCACTTTAAAATTATTGTCATTTATGGTTTGCACTTTGACAGGTAACATTACTGTGTGCTTTCTTTATTTTCATACCTTCATTGTTATTGATGAATGTTCTTGGGCTAATCCCTTCAACATTGCATAATAATTTTATATAGAATTTGTTTCAAGATATTTCTAATGACTTTGTGGCATAAGAGTTCTACATTCATTTGCATATATTGAAAAACAAACATATTTTTTATAACCATATATTTAAAAAAAAAATCTTCTTCAAGATGACCTACATAAATCATCATTACAGTAATGACACAATAATACATGCTTAAATATTATCTAACTTTTAGTTAAGAATTCATAAATTGAAAAGAATCATGATTTAATGTTTTTATGTTTGGCTCATTAATGAATTTTGTAATCTCTTATCTGAATCTGTGGATTGAAAATAATTAAGATTTAATTTGTATATGTTTTATATAAAGTTATAAACTATCTTCTTCATGAGATATGGGTAAATTTATGTCGTGTCTTATCTCCCTCTCAATTAAGAATCTACGGATTGATTTAGAAAGAAACATGATTTAATATTTTATTGTTTTAGGTAAACTATCCCTTTCATATAAAATAAAAAATATTGCAATGTGTCTGATCTAACTCTTAATCAAGAAACTACCAATTGAAAACAATCTTGATTTAATGTTTTTATGTTTTATGTAAGTTAGGCTCTTTTAGAATAAATGTCATGATATAACATATGTTGTAGCCATGTATCACACGCATAAATGATTATATAGAAACATTGATTATACATCTAACTTGATTGAATAACAAATGATGCCAAGAAAAAAATGAATCTTGAAGAAGTAGCATTTGGATTTCACTCTATTTCCCCTTTTGTTAAGCCTTTCTATAACTTGAGTGAGTGTATTCATATTGGATGGTTTATGATCATTTTTTGGTGTTGAAGTTGGTGTGGACCTTTAATACTCTAATATCATTATGTAGGAGGTTGGCTTTGTGACATCCTTCATTATATTGGCAATACAAACCAACCCTAGAGCTTTGGAATATGTTCATGTCAATGTTTCTAACTTGATAATAAAAAAATATTAGAATACCAAAATAGATGAAACCAAAAAAGTGCCTTCTAAATGAAAAGTAGTAAGATTTTACAAAAACAACTTATTTTTGTGCATGTAAGTTGGCTTGATAAATAAACTTATTAACACATTTAATTCTTTTTTTAAGTCTAATGTTGTTACTGCACCACAATAAAGGAGATAAATAATAATTCTTTATGCAAAATTTAGCAAACAATTCTCATAGTTGTAGCCTACTTTCATAAAATTTGCATATTTTTGTTCTCTGACAATTACAAAAATATCCATGAACTTTCGTGGTTTCAAATACATAATAACTTATATTCTTCATACATTTCATTTGGATGACTATTTACTTAAGGAGTTGGTACGAGCATGTCTGGATATCAAAAAAATGATGATACTTTTTTGCCAAGTACTTGAGAATTTGAAAATTAAATCCCAAAACCTTAATTCCTTAATTAATGAAGATCTATAATCAATGAACATCAACATCTAAGGTTGTGTTATTATCAAATCTATTATTTTGCAATGGTTTGCTTGAACTTGCATTTTTTAAAAAACTTTTTTTAATATGTATTTTTGCAATAGTATATTGCTTTTGCATATGGAGCTTTACAAGTTATATTTACATGGTAAGATGTAATCAAAGAAGTCACATCATGGTTGACATCTCCATTGACATAGTTTCAAAATGTCCATTTCAATATTTCATATTCGAATATAAATTAAATGGCTTTGCTCTGCTGCATTTTTAGAAGTTATCATGTGTTGAATAAAATATCACTTCTAGTTGATTAATTCTATGAACTTGCTCTTAATGTGCAATTTGTGAACAGACTCTTGGATTTACAAAGATCTTCTACAAATGTAGGAATTTTGCCTTGAGAACAATATCCTTTCTTGCCTTATATCTACTCAACTTGTTAAAAGATATTAGTATGATAAATCCAATATCAATTAAGTTTCCTTTGTTTCAAGCTTTAATCACCCATATTACATCTAATAACTTTGTCCCGTTTCCTCTATGGAAAAATGTTTACTTGTAATACATTTTATTATAATCTTGTGTATGGTTTCTTTCTTAGTGTCAACTAATTTTTCTCTTTCTCTAGTCATTCTCTGAATAAAATATGCTTACTATATCTTTTGTTTTGAAGTTTCCACAAAGCCTATTACAAGAAATTTGCATATGAGTATTATTTGTTGCTTTTGATATTTCCATGATTTCAATGTACTTTTTCTTGAGATTTAGCTCATAACATAATATAAATTACTTTCCATTACAAAAGATGTGTAGTTTTGGAATTTTAAAGTTTTTCTATGGTGATTAGCTCAAATCTAAAGACAATATTTTGCACTTACACAAAATACATGAATCTGAGCTTTGAAATACACCCTAATTCACTCTCTAATACATGAATATGAGCTTTCAAATGCACCTAGCTTACTCTGTAAATGTTGGATTGATTATGTTTGGTTCCTTGGCTCTTGCCTCAGCGTGAATTTGTGTTATTGAACACATTATCAAATAATGAAACTTGTAGTTCATTACTTATTTTACTAATTATTGAATTTCATGCAATTTTTTCTACTTAGATTTTTTGAAACTCTCTAATACCAATGAGGTCTTCAACATTAAATTTGTTCTTTGTTTGTTACATTACATTTATCATATTATTTAAGCATCCAATTTTAACACTTGAATTTCAATTCAACTCCTTTCTACCTACCATGCATCTCCAATCATGCAACTTTAACACTTACAGAATTGAAGCAAATACTACCAAAACTTGGCAGGGACTAACCATTTCATGACTCTTGTTCGTAATATTATTTTGAGAAGCTCACACAAATAAACATTTCACCCCATTTTAAATGCACAAGGACACACACACACACACACACACACACACACACACACACACACGAGAGGAACCTCACACTCACATAATAACAATATAAACATGTTGAACTCAAAATATTGATTACACACAATTCCTTTTATGGAAGGAATAACTCCGAATCGCGAGCCTCTTCGAGGGGGCAACCTCTTATTAGAGCAAGTTCTATTACAAATAACTTCTTCGATCCTACAACATCATATTCTCCTTTATTTATATTAAATCTCATCTACCCCACTCCTCATTCTAATGCATGTGGGATTATTCACTATTCTACTATTATACTCCTATCTAGGTACATTACATTCCATCCTCCTTAAAATGTTTCACCTTCAAAACATGATAAGAAATAGGAGGATGACCAAATGGAGGCCCAACCAATAAAATAGGTTAAAAACCATATGGAAGCTCAACCATGCATTTGTTTCTACTTCCACTTCTTCTATCTATGTTGTGATAGGAGTATGTACAATAATAATGTGAACATAAGCACTGAAATAGGAGATGGATGTGTATAAAGATGGATGAGTGGAATAACCACAATTGAAATCAGTTGGGTCTGGTAGTGAGAGTCGAGCATTGAAAGTTGAAGCTTGGCAATGATCACCTCAAATCTAGAATAGGGGTGCACAAAATAGTTGTCCTTGTGAACCAATTGAGGGTACATGCCATCCCCCTTAGTATTATTTCATGATAGAGGTGAAGCCTTGATTCCCTGCTTGGGATCTATGATTATCAGTTTGGGCTCATCTAAGGGCTGTTCGAGCATGGTGGTTACCTGAATGGACTCATTGGAGGATTTATCCAGCACTTCTAGTGTTTTGGGTGCCATCTCAGGCTCGGTTAGGGCCTGCTTGGGCACTTCTATTTTTGGCTCAAGTGCTACAAGGTCATGCTCCAATGCTTTTGTGGTCATAGGGAGTGTTGTTTAGAGACATTGCCAATTGATGTTGTCAGGGGAACCTACAACAATCAATATGCTCTGATACCAACTGTTAGGTGACTCCTTATCCAACGGAAGCACAATTGATTACTTTCTTATAAGCAATTAAACACGGAATTATACCAGAATGATAAAGTAACTAGAAACTAGAGACAACAAAAAATTTGAGAGACAATACACACTCTTGTATTAAATATTACTAGAAGAAAATACAATAAAGAAGATGCCACTTCTTCCTCCACCTCAAAGGCTTACCACACCTCAAGATCTTCTTCCCTCTCTCTCTTGCTCAACACAAAACCAACTCTACAATCTGAGTTGCTATCCCTCCTTGAATGCTTCAGCTGATCTCCTTGACCTTACACCTGTAGATCTCCTTGACCTTGCTTGCTTCAATGCTTTTACTTGCCTTCTTGATTAATTACAATACAAGCCTTATGGGTCTTTAAATAGAATCCCATGGTTACAAAAATAGAAATCTAACTACAATAATTAGACACGCAGCTCGTGACTATAATTAGTCATTTGACATGCAAACACTCGCTTCACTTAACTGACTGTTCGTCAACAGCAGTTCTAGAAATACACAGGCGACCGACGTCGGTCCCTGCTTGCCTGGTGCTACCGACGTCAGCCGACCTCCTGCCATCACCGATTTCCTTCTCCACTGTCTGTGACCGATGTTGGTTATACTGCCGACGCCGGTTCCTCTGGTTCTTCAGCATCCTCTTCTTGTGTCTGCAAACAGTTGAAGCTTTTAGCTCCACACCCTAACAATCTCCCACTTGGAGATAAACAATTGCTACTGTACTTGTACCTGTACACCATCTATTTTGTTCCTTAGGCTCTGTATCCCTCTTCAAAGTCACTCTTGAAGACCAACCACCACGAAAACCTGTGATGTTATACCTGTCACTTATGCCACAAGAATTTTGCTACTCCCAAATTCTTCATGACATACTTCTGAACCAACTCTACCCTTAGCTCAGAAAACTCCCTGTATATGAAACCCTGCAACAAGTAACACAATACAGTAACAGGATAATGTAGCTAATATTATCCAACCTGGTAAAGATAAAATACAATGGTCAAACCTCCATTGCTCTGCAGCCTAGTCAAGACCATATACCATAGCCTTCTATCTCATGTGTCCATCCACTCTCTTCTCTAAAACGGGAATCCATCCCTCCATCCAGTGCTTCCTTCCAGCTGACAACTCTACCAACAAATACCTATTTGGTTCTACTCCAAGGACTCACACTCCTCATCCATGCCAAGCTCCCACTATTTCTGGATTCTACCTGCATTGCTTCTTCCGTCTTCCTAGTTCTTGACTATCAGTAAGCAATATAAAGAAGGTGAACAACGAATATGAGGTTCACATACTTTTTCTGACCTCCATATGGGTGTTTGAGACTTATAGATCCACCCAACATCCGTTCCAATGACCAATATCGGCCATCTCCCAGTCTGCTCCCGACCGATGTCGGTTCCCTGCACTGACCCTGACTATCGACGTCGTTTCCCTGGCCGATGCCGGCATCCCTCCTGCCGACATCGGTCCTTATGACCAACGTCAGACTTCTCCTGCCCGACCTACCGACCCTGCTGGTCTGCACATGACCGATGTCGGTATCTGGCTGACCGACGTCGGTCCCATGTGATCGACATCGGCGTCTGTGTGTTCCTGTAAGTGATGAAATTTTTATCCGTGAACTCTTCTTGGATCAAACCTCTGTCCATACTGCCTTGCTCAGATTTATTCAGCCCCTATGACTGATCTCTGTCCTTTATCTCCTCCATAAACACCAAGGCTTCTCTGTTCCTGTCAAAAGCATCAAATTTCCTTTTCCTGCAATGAACTCTATCTATGCTTTCTGAATCTGAACACATACCTTTTGAATCAAGAACGTCCATTCCCTTCTTATTCACGTGACCAAGCCTATTATAAGTAATACAAGTAGGTAGATAAAGAGTACCTACTTTCTTACCTCTTGCTAGAATAAGTGCTCCCTTGGTAACCTTCCAAGAGTCTGTTGTGAGGGTTATTGTGCATCCCTCATCTCCCAACCTTCCTATAGAAATCAGACTCTGCTTCAGAATTGGAACATGCATGACCTCCTTCAACACCCATGTGTTGTCAATCTGCAATCTCAGCTGCACTTTCCCTTTGCCAACTATCTGACAACGCGTACCATCCCCTAAGTAGAGCACTCCAAAGTCTCCCTGTTCATACTCATGAAACAAATCTCTGTTTGGGGATGCATGAAAAGATGAACCAGAATCTAAAATCCATGATCCTACCTGACTATCCAAAGAAAGTATGAGAGCATCCTGTACCACAATATTTGCATCCTTTGCTTCTTCAGTACCTGCATGTTGATTCTCTTTATCTCTCAACCAACAGTCCTTTGTATGTCCTTTCTTTCCACAAAACCAGCAAGTAATACCTTTGGACTCGGATCTCCTTCCCGACCTTGATTTCCCTTGCTCAACCTTCTCCCTTTGCCTTCCCCTACTTTCTGCACTTAGAGCATTCCCTGATGATTCACCTGTGCTTCTCCTGCGTATTTCTTCATTCAAGATCACACTCACAACATCAACTTTTAAGATTTTAGAAGCAGATGTAGAATTACTTACTGCCATAACCAAACCGTCCCAACTTTCAGGCAAAGAACATAAAATCAAGAGAGCCTTTACCTCATCATCAAAAACAATATTGACTGAAGCTAGTTGGTTTATCAAACCATGGAAATCACTGAGATGAGTATGTACCGATCCACCTTCCTGCATTTGCAAAGTAAATAGCTGCTTCATAAGATATACCTTATTAGAAGCCGAGGGCTTTTCGTATAAATTCGCCAAGGACTTTATCAACTCTTCCGTTGTCTTACACTATGATAAGCTGGAAATCACAGACGATGCAAGGCTCAACCTTATGGAACCGAGAGCCTTCCGATCAAGAACACTCCATTCTTCATCCTTCATATCTGTGGGCTTGCATGCAATCCCACCCAACGGTAAGTACAAATCCTTTTGATATAGATAGTCCTCAATCTGCATCCTCCAGTGTTGATAATTCTTGCCGTTAAACTTCTCCATTCGTAGCTTACTTTCTTCTGCCATTGCTGAACTCCCACTCAATCAGAAAACCCTGTGAATGACCTGTAATCAAAAACAATAACCTGCTTCCTGTAAACTGTAGCTTTGATACCACTTGTCAGGGGAACCTACAACAATCAATATGCTTTGATACCAACTGTTAGGTGACTCCTTATCCAACGAAAGCACAATTGTTTACTTTCTTATAAGCAATTAAACACGGAATTATATCAGAATGATAAAGTAACTAGAAACTAGAGACAACAAAGAATTTGAGAGACAATACACACTCTTGTATTAAATATTACTAGAAGAAAATACAATAAGGAAGATGCCACTTCTTCCTCCACCTCAAAGGCTTGCCACACCTCAAGACCTTCTTCCCTCTCTCTCTTGCTCAACACAAAACCAACTCTACAATCTGAGTTGCTATCCCTCCTTGAATGCTTCAGCTGATCTCCTTGACCTTACACCTGTAGATCTCCTTGACCTTGCTTGCTTCAATGCTTTTACTTGCCTTCTTGATTAATTACAATACAAGCCTTATGGGTCTTTAAATAGAATCCCATGGTTACAAAAATAGAAATCTAACTACAATAATTAGACACGCAGCTCGTGACTATAATTAGTCATTTGACATGCAAACACTCGCTTCACTTAACTGACTGTTCGTCAACAACAGTTCTAGAAATACACAGGCGACTGACGTCGGTCCCTGCTTGCCTGGTGCTGCCGACGTCGGCCGACCTCCTACCGTCGCCGATTTCCTTCTCCACTGTCTGTGACCGATGTCGGTTATACTGCCGACGCCGGTTCCTCTGGTTCTTCAACATCCTCTTCTTGTGTCTGCAAACAGTTGAAGCTTTTAGCTCCACACCCTAACAGATGTAATCTTCAACGAGCTTGGCTAAGCCCACAAATTCCATCATTGTGTGAGGAATAAACATTTTAACCTCATGTCAAATTGTATCGTTAAGACCACTGATGAAGTAACATCAGAAGAAGGCATCGAAAAAACCTACAGTTTGGTTGATGAGTGATTCAAATGCTGCTTGATATTTTCAGATGGTCCTCGTTTGACAAAGTTGAGTCAAAGCCACAATGAAATTACCTCTAGATAAAATAGGAATCCTCATGATTATAATCAAATGGATGTCGACTTCAATTGAAATTCATCTGTACATTCATAATACAAAGTTGTTCAAATTGTCCATATGAAAAACAACTAGACAACAAATATCTTACTCACATGACAATACGACTAATATTTTGATTTTTTATTATATATATAATTTTTATTTTATTTATTTATTTATATATTTTCTTAAAGACTAATTGGGTGTCAAGGTCCGCCGAAAATACACCCAATTAAAATAAAATTTTCTCCTTCTCGCATTACTTATAATTGTGCAACTGTGAGTTACAATACTTAATTCTCAAAGAAAAAGAAATGGATAAACAAAAAAAATTGTAAATTTTTATAGTATAGCTATAAATCACGTATTTCACAACATTTTGCTTGAAAAAATATACATTTTCAAAAAAACAACACCTAAAAATTTCTTACAAATCTCAAGTATGAGTCCACAAAGGTACTTTCAAACTGTAGAAAATAAGGTTCTATTGAAGAATATGTACTTTTTGAATATTAAAATGAGCTCCAAAAAATGATCAAATAGCATTACCAGGTCTGCATCAGAATCAAAATTCCAACAAAAAAAATTAGAGGTTTATAACCCTCACAGTTTGAAAGATATCTCCTCTAGAGTGATAGCAAGTCCAAATCACCTTCGAAGCGACCACTAGTGGTTAAGTCCTGACGGTTTGATCTAGTCACATGAGGCGGTTTAAATTGATGGTTACTGCTAGCGGTCAATGACTATGCAGCATGCAGAATGCACCAAGCATGTAGATCGCACTAGAATGTACTGTAACCTTCAAATGCATGCCATGGGTGCCTCATTCATCTATTTTTTGCAAACAAATACTTTTCAGAAAGCTCTCAGAGAGAGGAATCCAAAAAAATATATTTGCAGCCAATATTTTAACAAAAAATAAAAATATTATATTGATTGAAAAAGCAACAATAACATGGTAAATTTGGGGATTTTATTTCTTGAGCTTCAAATGTCAGATCTAGACAAACTAGATATGCACCCCTATGTTTTGAGGTGCTAAAGACACATTGTTGCAGTCAGAATGGTTGTAAAATGCATCAAAATTTTGTCATCATAAGAGCTTACACCCTAGTCCACACGAACCGTAACTACTCTGATACCAGATGAGAGGAACCTCATACTCACACTCACATAATAACAATATAAACTGCATATATTGAACTCAAAATACTGATTACACACAATTCCTTTTATGGAAGGAATAACTCTAAATTGTGGGCCTCTTTGAGGGGGAAACCTCCTATTAGAGCAAGCCCTATTAAAAATGACTTCTTCAATCCTACAACATCATATGCCCTTTTATTTATACTATTTCTCATCTACCCCACTCCTCATTCTAATGCATGTGGGATTATTCACTATTATACTATTATACCCTTATCTAGGTACATTACACCACAATGCCACCTTGTTAAGAATTTCAACGTTTAAAGGTACATAATGGGGAAGGATAAACCTAATCAAGACTCGTTGATTAGTTACTAAGCTTTTACACCACATGAAGAAATGGCAAAGCAAACATGATAACATATAAGACCCAATCAGGTATAAGTCCCATCAATACAAGTTGTAATGCCATAACAATGAGAGATGCGATGTATCCCATCAATGGTGTAGATGAATCTAATCATAGGATCCAACAGTGACAAAGTGACGTGTGCACTTTCCATCCACAAAAGTGTCCCGTATACATTCCAACATTACCAACTTTGTGTGTCAATGTAATACATGTGTCTTTTATTAATGAGGAGTATTTAAATCAACATTAAATGTTAAAATTTTAAAAGTATGGGAACATAAAATAAATATAAATGGAACTAATCATTGACAAGTAAATAAACTAGTACAAATATCTTAAACACATCTATTTGAAATACATTAAGAGATATCAATCTTAAAGTTTTTATCTTGGATTTTTCACATATTACATTGATTAAGAAATTCATTACTTTCTTCTCTACTTTCCCACTGACTGGTGACAAATGACATCCATCTAACTACATCAATATGTTAGCCTCGAAAAATTATGTTTAAGGGAAAAAAATGCTCCAAACTCCACCGTATAACCAAGATATTACAATTTTTTTATTAGCTTCTCCAAGCAAAAGAAAAACTTCTAAGTGACAGTTAAATAAATGTCAAGTTTAAGGTTGAATTTCCCTTGTGACAGTGAAATGGATGTCAAATTCAAAATCAAACATAAGAGTGAACAACTCATTCTGTTACACTCCACCCCACCGTTACTATTGTAAAATACCTATCGGCATAACTAGTACATATATCTTAAATACATATATTTGAAATATGTCGAGAGATATCAATCTCAAAGCTTTTATCTTGGATTTTTCACATACCATAATGATTAAAAAATTTATTACATTTTCCTCTATTTTCTCATTGCAAGTGACAATTGGCATCCATCTAATGACATCAACATACTAGGCTAGAAAAATTATTTTCAGTGGGAAAAAAAGGGGCTCCAAACTCCATCGTATGGATAAAATATTACAAATTTTCTATTAACTTCTCTAAGCAAAAGAAAAAACTTAAATGATGGTCAAATGAACATCAAATTTAAAGTCAAATAGATATCAAAATTAAAATCAAATAAACATCAAATTTAAGATTAAATATAAAACTAACAACTCAATCCATCATACTCCACCCCACTAATACCATTCCTCGTAAATATGTTTAAATAATACCTTAAAAGTATTTCAATATTCAAATATCAAACTTTATACTTATTAAAATAATGTATCATTTGAAACCTTTGACCAATCCAATAATAATAATGATAATGATGATGAGTGATTCCTATAACCTTATATCGACACAGTAGATAATTTGGACAAAAAGATTTAATGTGAATAATATTCATCAAGTTTAATAAGGGAAATCAATTACCCTTATACAAATTAATATTGAAGAATAAAAAACTAAAAATCCAGTCGACAATAGAATCTAATAATGAGGCCCCAATAATTTGCCAACCTCCACCAATATTCAATACTCACTAAGTCTCAAAGACTGATTACTAAGTCTCAAAGATGGCATTTCAGAATGTTTCATGAGTGATATCGGGGTCAAACAGGGTTGCCCTTTGTCTCCTACTTTATTTGGTTTATATATTGATAAAATGGAAGAGTGGTTAAACATACAAAAGGGTGAAGGCATTCAGCTAGGTGAATTTGTTATAAAGTTGCTCTTATATGCGGACGATCTCATTTTAATTACCAAATCTGCCTGTGGTTTGCAAGACCATCTATCTTCTCTTGAGCGTTTTTGCAGAATGGTGGGGATGCAGGTCAATATCAGCAAGACTAAGGTTATGATTTTCTCTAATAATAAAGAACAGCATCAACATGAATTTTATTACAATGGAAGTCTTCTCGAAGAGGTTGCGGATTATAAATACCTTGGCATCGATTTCAACAAAAAGCTAAGCTGGTCTAGCTACAGGTATAAAAGGACATTAGGTGGGTGGAAGGCTTTCTATGCTCTTCAGAATAAGTGCCGTGAAGCGGAGTTGTGGGATTGGAAAACTATTCAAACCTTGTTCGGTCTTCTTGTGCTGCCAGTTGTTCTTTACGGGTGTGAATTATGGGCCAGCAGCACTACTATAGCACAATGGAAACAAATTGAAGGAATCCAAAAGCGCTTGATTACAAGCAAGATTAAAATCAAAAGCACGGTTCCATATGACATCATGCTAAGTGAAATGGGCGCTGTTTCTATCGAGGCACTTGCTATGGTTCGCCTTTTAAGCTATTTAAAAAGAATCGAAAAAATGGAAGAGGATAGATGGCCTAAAGTTGTTTTTAGTGATACACTATGTAAGCGAAAAAGAACATGGATGCAACAAAACATCACATGGATGAGTAAATGGAATATTCAATTCAATATGTGCCCCACAAATAATAAAGAAATAAAAGTCTTTGTTATGGAGAAATTTTACAAGAGAAATTGGGGAAGCGAGATCGGGAGGAAGAAACTATATTATATAAATGAGTTCAACCCCACTTGTGATCAACTCCAAAAAGCGTACATAGGAGCCAACATTTCTTGGAGGGCTAAAATTCTTATTGCTCAGCTGAGAACCAACTCTCACCAACTTCGTTGTGAGACCGGGCGTTGGAAGAGGCCAAAGGAGGCTTGGGAAGAGAGAATTTGCAGATTTTGCAATTCTGGGAAAGTGGACACTGAACAACACTTTATTCTAGAATGTGAGGCCTACAAAGATAGCAGAGATAAATTTGCGGATACTATATGTGACAGTTCTTGGCATAACCTATTCAACGAAGAGCACATTGAGCAATTAGGGGGGCTTATCATCAGCCTACACAAGAAGCGAACAATGCTACTTAAATCTGCTTGAGTTGTCTTGCTGTCCCATAGGCTATTTTCAGTCTCGTGGACGTTAAATTTTTTATTATTATTATTATTTTACTCCAATCAATTGGGTAAGGAACATTCCCCTTGAGAGCGCTGAAAAAACTCTAAGTCATTGAACTATACCTCGATCCCTAATTATTTTTAAAAAAATAAAAAATCCAAAACCCAATCGTAGGAATAAGCGGAATTTCCCCGATGAGATCACGTGGGCGGCTCCTCAGGAAAGCTCTGGTCAGTACGTCAACTTAACTTCTTGCATATGTATTCAAATCCACATTCAACCAATGTAGAGAGGTTTCTTTCAACACAGTATCATTATCAAGCCATCCTCTCCGTTCAATTACAGGTAGACATCAGCTGGAAGACATGGTGGAAAATGGGCTTGGCTCAATTCAGTACGCAGTGGTACGCATTTTACTAAATTCATTATGATCTCTGCTTCAAATCAACCGCTGACATCTAATGTTTATTTTTTCCCTCTATAAACTTATTTTACCTACAGATTGATGCATTCACAGACAAACCATTCAGAGGGAATCCTGCTGCAGTATGTTTGTTGGAGGAAAATAAGAACACGGAATGGATGCAAACAGTGGCAGCAGAGTTCAATCTTTCACAGACTGCTTTCCTAAGAAGAAGAGAAAATGCACACCAAAATGGAAATGCTGAAGAGTTTGATTTGAGATGGTTCACCCCAATAATAGAGGTTAACAATTTCGCATTTGGGTTCTTTCTTCTTCACTTTCAGAATTTGGGTTATGATAAAAACTTGTTAAAATGGATAGTTCAAGTTATTCTAGATTAGTTTAACCGAATGATCACGTCAGAGGGAGGGCGCTTCACCTGTGATTCCGGAGAATCTAATTATAGGTGCCACTATGTCGGGGAAGGGTAAGACTGTGGTCCCATGGATTTCAAATTTCCTGTCAAGTAAAAGTGGTTGTTGCATTTAGGGCTAATTCTTACAGTTGCAATTATGATTCTTAATTTTCTTGACATGGTATTAAAGACTTTGAGCTTCCACAGCCCATAAATTGTTGAAGAAGAAATGTCTAGAAATAAATGTATGAAAATAGATTTGGATATTTGATGGGTGATCTATCATAGGATGATGAATGATGCTGAATTCCCCAATCCTAAAATTGGAAGCCAATTAGCACCCACATTTGGTTCAGGGGTAACTTTGCTTGCTGCACGTTTTTTTTGATAAGGTAAGTTTAGGATTTATATTCTATGAAAGTGGTATATGCACATTCATAGCAAATAACTTGATTGTCCCAGGTAGTCATCCTGCTGCAACTATCTACATAGACCCTGGTTAATGGATTACAAGAGATCAGCCCGCACCCATAATGACAGAACAAGTTTTGTGTACCAGAATATTCCCATGGCAGGTGGGGGAAGGTCAGGGGCGCAAGTCGAACCATAAAAGTTAATACAAATACTGTCCTTGACTAATGCATTTCTATGAAGGACCAAAATGAGCTCATGACTCTTAATACAACTGGCTAACAGTCTCTAAGTTCTGAGCATTAGTGAAACAAAGGCGTTAAGCCTACCAGTTATAGACCAATCGGATTACTACATGATCCATACCACCTTGGGGTCTTTGCCGAAAGTTATTTGTCATCTTTGAATAGATTCCTTCTGCTTCGTTTACATCTTGTTTAGCTGAAGGCAAATTGAATCCAAATTTTGGGCATGCTGGTCCATTTTTTCACGTTGCTCTTATCCGGGATGCTAAAAACAGACTTGAATAATGTTTCAAAATTTGTTATTCACTTTGTTGTTCAGCATACATTCATACACTAGCATAAATTTGCACATAAGCAGAGTTTCAACAGCATGGTACTCAGTCTAGCAAGTGGGGAAAAAAACTCAGAAAACAGGACAGCATATGAGAAACAACATACACACATCAGAGATACCAAATTTATGTTGTGCAAAACCTTTTTTCAAGAAACATCAATATGGAACAACGGTATGAGTGATTTTTTTGCTCAAATGGCTATATTCATAGCAAATACAGCACGAATGTTACCCAATATGGGTGTAGGACTCAATGAGAACTCCCCAGCACTCTTCTGTATGCTGTACACGGATTCACTTACTGACTTCTACAGCTGGGATGCTCCAACACTGAATTTTCTAGGCCCTTCACCCTCCCACAAGCCTTACCTTGATTGCTTCGCCTGGTTGGCTGGGCATTGGAACTGAACATACACCTCTTGCTCTTCCTTTCTGGTAGCTGAATAATCCCTATTTTGGAATTCAGTGATTTTGCTTTTTATGTCTTTTGTGTTTTTTATCACATTCTTTATTGACATTGAAGATCCTTTTCTAGTGAGGCTATTTTGTTTTTTCTTTCGTCTTTTATAGACCTTTAAGATCCTCCTGGATCATGCTTTCTGAGCTCCTCTAATTTGAAGATCCTTCTGGATCATGCTATGTTGAAAATCTCTTCTAGCAAGATACTCAACAAACTGAGGCACCAGGGCTTCTCTATGAGTCAACATCTCAACACAAGAACCTATTTAAATTTTTTCCTTCCACGACGATGGGCAGAAATTCATCTTGTCTTTCAAATTATCTATTCTTCATATTCATTCTCCACTTTAATTTGATTTGCTACTTTAAATTCTCAGAGTCAATCCTATTCAAATTTTGCTTGTTCGAGTTTCCAGCTGCTACAAAACTGCCTTTCATAGGGACCTTAGGAAGATTTCTTCTACACACCTTTTCCCTCCATGGTTATTCAGAGTGCCCCTTCTTATGATACCTATGCCTCAGATTCCTGCATTTGTCTAAGCAGAACTTATCTCCCTTTTTAAAGGCCGCTTGAGATTGCTTTGGCCTTTGAAATCCTATAACTGAATGCTGAGAATAACACAGAATCTAGTGCTTCTAAACCATAAAGACCGTATTCATTAACTGTTAACATTATACAATTTCCCATGGCACCAATCTAAAAGGAGCACGCCAATGGGATGTCACTCCATGAATCCCATCACAAGAGTTATTCTTAAAGGATGAGGCAATTGTGAAGAGATTGGGTGAGGTCACAACTACAATGAATTTATTTTAAATGTCCTCCCAAGAAGGAATAAAACCTTTTTACACCAAAATCAAAAATTCATTGTACAAGCCTGCAAGGTAAGACCCTAAGATACCTTGGCATACTAGAATGATATAAACTTAAGCATATAATTCCATAGGAGAGAATATTTTTCACAAGTAGTTAGATTACACATATCAGGTAGAATTAACAAATTCGACCACAATTCAAAAATGGGATGCCTATACAAATAACAGAAAAAACCAACTTCAACAGTATAGAGACCAACTAGATTTCAATGTAAATGCAAATGAATATATATGATGCAATTTTAGGATAATTTTTTTTTTTTTCAAAAATAAGATTCTAATACATGTAAGAAAATCAGATAGTGTGGAGAAAAAAAATATAATTATAGAACTGGCATGCCATGTTCAACTAAAGAGATTGGAAAAGAAAAACAACCATTAATATGTAGTATTCATAAAGATTCAAGAAAGGTAAAATCAAGGACCATATGGAGATAAAATTCAAGTCCTTCTTCAATAAGTATGAGGATGTTTCTCTAGATGACTTATGACTAGCGTACACCCACAAGCATAAACAAAATCAGTATTTTTTTAAGACTAGTACAATCTTATAGAAGATTTGTTTATGGATTTTCTAAGATAGCGTTGCACCTGAATCAAATGTCAAGGACAACAAAGAGTTTTGAATGGACAAAAGAACAAGAAGATTCCTTTGACACTCTTAAAGAGATTAACGAATGCACCCATTCTAAGTTTATCTGACTCATCAAAACCATTTACTATTCATACAAATGCTAGTGGCTATGCTAAAGGACCTGTCATATTACAAGATGACAATGTGATAGGATACATGATTAAGAAAGTAAATGATATAAAACAAAGATACCCCATATTTGACCAGTAACCACTAGTGGTTATCCACATCATCAAAACTTGGAAACACTACCCTAAAAATGTCGACCTTAAAACATACAAAGACCAAAACCCACTAGCACACTTTCTTCCAAAGGAGAACTTTAAAGTAGAGTTGAGTACCATTTGCCTTAAATATTTGACGAATATAAACACAAGATAGTTCATAAACTTGGTAAAGAGAATGTGGTAGCAGGTGCTCTATCTCACCTTTACTCAATATTGGTAGTAAAAAGAAACTTGAAAGGAGTGAGTGAACAAATGATTTAGAATGTCAAAACATCATTAAATTAAAATTTAAATGGTTCCGTACCTGGGTCTAGATTGGAAGATAGCATTTTTTTTATATAGATATGCAATATTTACATTTGAGATAAATAAAAATATAACTGAAGTTTAAACAAAGTATCAACTGACTTCAAAACCAAAGTTTCAACAAGTCTGTTTAATATCCTCTGGTTCTATCGCCTCACCAATCCTAATCAGCAAATTCTAAAGCAAATTCAAACACTAAGGACCATGACTAAATTTCACCTCACGATGCCTATGAACAAGAAAGTCTGAAATAGAAACAAGCTTTGACGACCAAATGTTGCAGGAGCACTAGGATCAATTATGAACCAAGGTAGGAATAATCAACACAGTAGTAATTTTTTTTAGCTTTATTGGCATTAGTTGTAGAATCTCCAGTACCATTTTCCATTTCAGCTCACAAGTCATTATCTTACATTAGATTTTGTAATGTGACTTTAGTATCTCCACTTGCAGAGGTGTCAACATCAGAAATTGCCAATTTCTTACCAAATCCCACACTTGACATAAACTTACTTAGACCACAACTACAAGAGGGAGGGAAAACAGAGGATCTATAGGACTGGCCTAGATCACCATTGGCCACTTTTTTGTCCTTGTTCATTGCTAGATTACTAATAGGAGGTTCAACATGCGAATCAATTTTGGGATCCTAAAGAGGCACATATTGTTAGGGTGTGGAGCTAAAAGCTTCAACCGTTTGCACACACATGAAGGAAGGATGCTGAAGAACCAGAGCCACCGGCGTCGGCAGTATGACCGACGTCGGTCAGATGCAGTGGAGAAGGAGACCGGCGACGGCAGAGAGTCGGCCGACGTCGGCAGCACCAGACAAGCAGGGACCGACGTCGGTCGCCTGTGCGGTCCAGAACTGCTGTTTACGAACAGTCAGTTAGTTAAACCGAGTGTTTGCATGCTAAGAGACTATTTTAAGTCGCGAGCTGTGTGTCTAATTTTAGTAGTTAGATGTCTATTTTTGTAACCATGGGATTCTATTTAAAGACCCATGAGGCATGTATTGTAATTATCAAATTGATCAAGTAAGAGTATTGAAGCAAGCAAGGTCAAAGAGATCTACAGGTGTAAGGTCAAGGAGATCAGCTATAGCATTCAAGGAGGGATTGTAACTTAGGTTTTAGAGTTGGTTTTGTGTTGAGCAAGAGAGAGAGGGAAGAAGGTCTTGAGGTGTGGCAAGCCTTTGAGGTGGAGGAAGAAGTGGCATCTTCCTTATTTGTATTTTCTTCTAGTATTATCTAATACAATTGTGTGTATTGTCTCTCAAATTCTTTGCTGTCTCATGTTTCTAGTTTCTTAATCATTCTGGTATAATTTCCGTGTTCAATTGCTCATATATAAGTAATCAATTGTGCTACCGTTGGATAAGGGGCCTCCTACCAGTTGGTATCAGAGCTACGGTTTGCAGGAAGCAGGTTATTGTTTTTGATTACAGGGCATTCACAGGGTTTTCTGATTGAGTGGGAGTTCAGCAATGGCAGAAGAAAGCAGGCTACGAATGGAGAAGTTTAACGGCAAGAATTATCAACACTGGAGGGTGCAGATTGAGGACTATCTGTATCAGAAGGATCTGTACTTACCATTGGGTGGGGTTGCATGCAAGCCCACAGATATGAAGGATGAAGAATGGAGTGTTCTTGATCGGAAGGCTCTCGGTTCCATAAGGTTGAGTCTTGGAGCTTCTGTGATTTTCAGCTTATCACAGTGCAAAACAACGGAAGAGTTGATAAAGTCCTTGGAAAATTTATACGAAAAGCCCTCGGCTTCTAATAAAGTATACCTTATGAAGCAGCTATTTACTTTGCAAATGCAGGAAGGAGGTTCGGTACATACTCATCTCAGTGATTTCCATGGTTTGGTAAACCAATTAGCTTCAGTCAACATTGTTTTTGATGATGAGGTAAAGGCTCTCTTGATTTTATGTTCTTTGCCTGAAAGTTGGGACGGTATGGTTATGACAGTAAGTAACTCTGCATCTGCTTCTAAAATCTTAAAAGTTGATGATGTTGTGAGTGTGATTTTGAATGAGGAAATACGCAGGAGAAGCACAGTTGAATCATCAGAGAACGCTCTAAGTGTGGAAAGCAGAGGAAGGCAAAAAGAGAAGATTGAGCAAAGAAAATCAAAGTTGGGAAGGAGATCCGAGTCTAAAGGTATTACCTGCTGGTTTTGTGAAAAGAAAGGACATACAAAGGAGTGTTGGTTGAGAGATAAAGAGAATCAACATGCAGGTATTGAAGAAGCAAAGGATGCAAATATTGTGGTACAGGATGCTCTCATACTTTCTTTGGATAGTCACGTAGGATCATGGATATTAGATTCTGGTTCATCTTTTCATGCATCCCCAAACAGAGATTTGTTTCATGAGTATGAACAGGGAGATTTTGGAGTTCTTTATTTAGGGGATGGTACGCCTTGTCAGATAGTTGGCAAAGGAAAAGTGCAGCTGAGATTGCAGATTGACAACACGTGGGTGTTGAAGGAGGTCATGCATGTTCCAATTCTGAAGCAGAGTCTGATTTCTGTAGGAAGGTTGGGAGATGAGGGATGCACAATAACCCTCACAGCGGATTCTTGGAAGGTTACCAAGGGAGCACTTGTTCTAGCAAGAGGTAAGAAAGTAGATACTCTTTATCTGTCTACTTGTATTACTGATTCCACTTCTAGTGTAGATTCGAAGATGTGGCCTAATAGGCTTGGTCACAAGAACAGGGAGGGAATGGAAGTTCTTGATTCAAAAGGTATGTGCACAGATACAGTTCATTGCAGAAAGAGAAAATTTGATGCCTTTGACAGGAACAAAGAAGCCTTGGTGTTTATGGAAGAGATGAAGAACAGAGATCAGTCACAGGGACTGAATAAATCTGAGCAGGGCAGCATGGACAGAGGTATGATCTAAGAAGAGCTCGCGGATGAAAAATTCATCACTTACAGGAACACAGACACCGATGTCGGCAGCTTGGCACCGACGTCAGTCATCCAGATACCGACATCGGTCATGTGCAGACCAGCAGGGTCAGTAGGTTGGACAAGAGAAGTCCGATGTCGGTCATCAGGACCGACGTCGGCAGAAGAGACGCTGGCGTTGGCCAGGGGTAACGACGTCGACAGTCAGGGTCAGTGCAGGGAACCGACATCGGTCGGAAGCAGACTGGGAGATGGCCTAGATTGGTCATTGGAACGGATGTTGGGTGAATTACTAAGTCTCAAACACCCATGTGGAGGTCAGGAAAGGTATGTGAACCTCATATTCGTTGTTCACCTTCTTTATATTGCTTACTGTTAGTCATGAACTAGGAAGATGGAGGAAGCAATGCAGGTAGAATCCAGAAACAGTGGGAGCTTGACATGGATGAGGAGTGTGAGTCCTTGGAGTAAAGCCAAACAGGTACTTGTTGGTGGAGTTGTCAGTTAGATAGAGGGATGGATTCCCGTTTTAGAGAAGAGAGTGGATGGACATTTGAGACAGAAGGCTATGGTATATGGTCTTGAGTTAGCTGCAGGGCAATGGAGGTTTGACCATTGTATTTTATCTTTACCAGGTTGGATAATATTAGCTACATTATCCTGTTACTGTATTGTGTTACTTTTTGCAGGGTTGCATATACAGGGAGTTTTCTGAGCTAAGGGTAAAGTTGGTTCAGAAGTATGTCATGAAGAATTTGGGAGCAGCAAAATTCTTGTGGCATAGGTGACAGGGATAGCATCACAGGTTTGCGTGGTGGTTGGTCTTCAAGGGTGACTTTGAAGAGGGATACAGAGCCTAAGGAACAAAATAGATGGTGTACAGGTACAGGTACATGTTGCAGCTGTTTATCTCCAAGTGGGAGATTGTTAGGGTGTGGAGCTAAAAGCTTCAACCGTTTGCACACACATGAAGGAAGGATGCTGAAGAACCAGAGCCACCGGCGTCAGCAGTATGACCGACGTCGGTCAGATGCAGTGGAGAAGGAGACCGGCGACGGCAGAGAGTCGGCCGACGTCGGCAGCACCTGACAAGCAGGGACCGACGTCGGTCGCCTGTGCGGTCCAGAACTGCTGTTTACAAACAGTCAGTTAGTTAAACCGAGTGTTTGCATGCTAAGAGACTATTTTAAGTCGCGATCTGTGTGTCTAATTTTAGTAGTTAGATGTCTATTTTTGTAACCATGGGATTCTATTTAAAGACCCATGAGACATGTATTGTAATTATCAAATTGATCAAGTAAGAGTATTGAAGCAAGCAAGGTCAAGGAGATCTACAGGTGTAAGGTCAAGGAGATCAGCTATAGCATTCAAGGAGGGATTGTAACTCAGGTTTTAGAGTTGGTTTTGTGTTGAGCAAGAGAGAGAGGGAAGAAGGTCTTGAGGTGTGGCAAGCCTTTGAGGTGGAGTAAGAAGTGGCATCTTCCTTATTTGTATTTTCTTCTAGTATTATCTAATACAATTGTGTGTATTGTCTCTCAAATTCTTTGCTGTCTCATGTTTCTAGTTTCTTAATCATTCTGGTATAATTTCCGTGTTCAATTGCTCATATATAAGTAATCAATTGTGCTACCGTTGGATAAGGGGCCTCCTAACACATATATAAGACCACTTCAAGAGAAATGTAATGGGGAGGATGCCCCTGCAATAGCTCTCAATTTCTCAACAAATTTCTCAACTCTGCTAGCAAGAATCTAATCTTGACGGGGGGAAGGGAAGGATGGGGCCGAGAGAGGAGTTAAATTGTAACAACCCTCTGATTGGGTACTGGAAAAACTCACCGGATTTTTTTTCTTTTGACTAACATTGTTCATCATGACAAGAGGAGGTGAACTAATCACACTTCAGCCATTAAATGGATTATTTAACTAGATTCATCTAAGACACATCTGAGCATTAAATCTGAAAGCTCTTTACAGTTGGGATCCATTCTCTCCAGGGTATTAAGAGAATCTCATAGGAATCTGATCTCATCCCTTAGACAACATCATGGGATGAGCAATGAGATGGAATAACAATCTATGCATATAAATGGTCATAACTCTGTATGGTAATCTCACAAAGATAATTTTTTCTTTACTTGAACTAGATAGTGTAGAGCGGTCAAGAGTTTAATTCGACATTTGTCCCATAGTTATTTTCAACTTGAAGATTAATGCTCCTCATCATATAATTGTGTCCTGCTTGCTTGGTAATCCCCTTTATAGGCTTATGTGGTGATCAATAATGATAGTGGGATTGGCCTTCGGTTGTTAAGCCGTAGGGATGGAACTATCAACCTACCTTTAAGCAGAGTCTTTTTTGGTTGGAAAGGTATTCTCACTTATCCTTCCCTAATTGTGATTGCTCAAATAACAAGGTCTATGGTTTAAAACCAACTCATAACTCTCTAACCATTTCAACCGTCAAGATAAGAGCAAGATGTATTAAATAACAAAATAGAATTTAAATCATACACAAGGAGTAATAATCCAAATCCGCTTTTCTATACAGCTGAAAGTAGTCATTACTTAATGTTAGCTAGCAAACAAGACGCTGAGGTATCCAATAACCTCAAGGAGCTCCAAAGGGCTTTAAGTTACAATGGCAATTGAATAAACAAAGCAAAACTCTTGAAAATAGCTAGTTCAAAACCCACGGCCAGTAATCTAACCCAAACATGGACTAAATCAGGCCATAATTAACAGGTTGCAATCTAGTCACAAGTTCCAATAATTGCCATAACTATGCCATTAAAACTAAAAGAGGTTTAATAGAGGAACAAATAGAATATTCTTCAGCTGAAAACACAACTTCCAGCACTTGGTAACATCTCACGTTGACAAAATACAGTTCATTCCTAAAACCGAGACAATCTCCACATACCCATTCAAGTTATAACACAGTCCTTACGTTGAAACAGAAAAGCTCTTAAGACAACATTCACTCTCATAAAAACTTAATTTCAATAGAGAGTTTAAAGCATTAGGATCATACACTTACAGCTATACACAATTTTAACCTTCCTTTCCAGCCAAGTAAGGCTATCATTCAATGAAGTCCCAGGTATGATCCACAAGGAAACAACTCTATTACGCATACAGGGTAAGATCAAAACTAGCATACATCTATAACACAACAAAATTCATTTCCACCACTTACAAGTAAATGATTCATAACCATGCAACAAGAGAGATGAACAAAACTATCTTTTAATTCAATTCCTTAAAAGGAAGAAGATCCATTCAAATTAATCCTCTTATTGATTAATCAGGTTTAACAACCTATTAAAATGGTACTACTAGACAACCATACCAAAGCAAGAATGTTTTCAAAATACCTGATTCTGTCCTTTCAAAGCTGTACACTAATATTAATCAGGAATGATACAATTTGATTAAAATGAAGTTGCTTGGGTCAATGCCTAAAAACCTAGAGTTTAACATAATAAGGCCAGTGGCCACAAACTTGAGAAAACATTTTATACATAAACAAAGAATTTTCAGAATACATTACAACCACTTGGAATAAGCCTTCCAAGTCAACAATTTACTTAGCAAGCACACTCAACAATGGCCGAGCATGGAAGTACACAATAACCAACGACCTTTCAAAACAGCACTGGAACAACATCCATATAGGATTCAAATAAAATGTACAACCCACTTTAGAACAGCAGTGGCAGCCTGGTGTTTTCTAGTCACTAAGAAGAATTCAATCTACAATTATAATATAGTGCAAATAGAAATAACAAACATTGTCTTTGTCATTCTGGACCCCATCTTGGGCTTTTATAACAGTGAGCAAGGCATGCCAAGTAGGAATTAAAGACAACCAGATAAACATATTCACAAGAGTAAAAGCCATCTGTAACACAACACTTGCACTAAAATGTAACAACAGGTGCGTCAGCTTAATGCTGGCAATGTTGTTCCTCTCTAGATAAGATTTTGAAATTTATATCTAATTTCAATAAAGCAAGCTCGAGAAAAGAATAACAGTTCAAGCAAACTTAAAACAACCATTCCTGAGCATAAGCCGTACAACAATACTATAACCTGCTGTCTAATAAACAGGTTCACCTTGTGCAACTTTACAGCTCAGGAAAAGGTTTCTAAGAGTCAATAATATTAATAATCATCAAATCCTCTCATAAATCTAAACCTCGTCAATGACCAACAAAGAAGTCACATATATGATATATCAATGTTTTAATTTACAATTTAGCATATAAACCGTAAGATAGTAATGCAATTCATTACGAATGTGAACTATATCTAGGCTTGTCCACCAAAATACTTGGTATAAAAGAGTCTTAATACCTTATTGAAAGATTAATGCATTTTTAAATATTCTCAACTGATGTTCCGTTTTTTTTTCAACAAGCGGATCATTTATATCACAAAGAAAACTCACTAGTACCTCCAATAGGTAAGATAACTTATACACAACAGCCCATCATGATATCATCACAAAATTTGCTTTCCATGCTAAATGACGGTTCAAAAACAACGAGAATCATTTCCAAACTTGCACAAGCTCAACAGGATCAACATTTACTCTACTTAAAACCACATTAGGCAGTACAAGCCTCTAAAAGGCAAAATCAAAATGGATAATGTGTGTATATCAAACTGAAATTATACAAGCAATCAGTTGCTACGCATAGAATAACCCACCATTATAAAATCATGCTTAATAGGAGAAATACACAGAAACCTAAAATCAATTCTTCCATTCCGCTTAGAAAACTATTTGCACAATAGCATTACAACATCAAATGTCTTCAAACAACAACTCAGCTTAAGGAATACATTTTTTGTCACAAGGAAGCAATCAATAGCTGCAAACAATCAAGTCTATATGCAATTTACAGCCAACTGTTTAATGTGTGTTTTCCACTACAAGTATTCAAAGCCATTCGTTCTGGGGTTAGTTTAGAAGCACTTTGGCATTCGAACAAAGTATTACACTTTTCAAAGAGAAACACACATTGTAATCGATGCAGAAAAAGGGATATACCCAATATTTAAACATCAAGATGCAACTTTCAAACATGAGCAAAATAAACTAAAAAAAGGACATTTTTACCATCAATTGTGCATAAGGAAGAGCCAGATATTTAATACACAAAAGCCACTACCATGTAAGCAGTATCGCAATGGAGATTATCAAATAAGTATAAGAAAACTGCCAGCTAAACAATTGACACATTACTGCCAAGTATGCAGTACCAGGTGGTTGGTTTACCATAGTTTTCAGCATGCAAGAAAATACGCTGTTGTGGAGGATGCATATACAATATACAGAAATAAGGTATGGCCCCATATAATAATTCCTTCTATGCATCATGATGGTTGAATAACCGCGTCTCTACGCACCAATAAATAGAAGATTACAAGAAGCATGACAATTCTGCTGAAACAAACTTTACTTCAAAAATTCCAGTCATAGGTTATTGGTATTTTGTCAAACAATTAGCAACCAATGTCTATGAGATGTTTACAAACAGTTTACGTCCATAGGATATTGAGACATTTTGTCAAACAATTAGCAACCAATGTCCATGAGGTACAAACAATTTCCAGCATTAGGTTATTGAGGCATTTTGTTAAACAATTAGCAATCAATGTTTATGAGGTGTCTATCAAATAATTTTTAGCCATATGTTATTGAGGCATTTTGTCAAACAATTAGCAATCAATGTCCAAGAAAACGTACTGTATGCAGGAAACAAGATTTTAAGATTATCCCAGGTTATAAAAGAACCAACTTGTGCACCATTCAATATGTAAAACAACACGGGGAAGCACATTCTACTACACAATAAAATATGTATTCTTCACTAAACTATTCTGCCCTAGGCTGTGACATTCAAACAAAACTGCCCTAAACCGTGGCAATAAGGAAATCAAGCTTATATCCAATGTATTCAAACATTTAGTTAAAACAATCAACTTTCAACTGCCATCACCCAATACACAAAATCCTCTTGGATAGTTACTAGAATAATTGACGAGTATGCTAACTATTCTCTGAACTTTTCCAAATTTTCTCTTCCAAGCACTTTTATCGAGATGTATGTTGGTTGCTTTACGGTAGGACAATGTAACAATTTTACATTGGTATCTTTTACATAATGTCGAATCAAATGAAATTTGGTGTTGACGAAACCTATTGCTCTTGCACATCTTAAAGAACCCTTTTGAGCCATAAAATTTCTCTGGTTGCCTCTAACGCTGCCATGTATATTGCTTATGTTGAAGAAATTGTGGACACTAATTGTTTCTTTGACTTTTAACTGAGAACTGTTCCCAAATTCATCAAAAAATTCATAATAGATTTTCCATCTTCAAAATCATCAGCATAGTCAGAATCTGAAAATCCATCAAGTTTTAAAGTCCCCTGCCTTGAAAGTATTTAAGCCCAAAATTGTGTTCCTTTTAAATATTGAAGGACTCTATTTTTTGCTACTTAGTGACTTTCTCTGGGTTGTTGCATGAATGAAAAAGAACACGAACATCAAAAAAAATCTCTGGTCTAGTTGTGGCCATATTGACGAGACTTCCAATGTGCTATTTGTATTTAGTAGTATCTACTAAATTTGTGGTATTGTATGATAACAATTTCATATTTGTTCCATGGGCGAACTGAAAGGCTTACAATTTGTCATTTTGAATTTGTTTAGAATTTCACCACTTTATTTCTATTGAGTGATGAAGATATACTTTGATTTTTAAATTATTTCAATAACCAAATAGTGATGAAGATAATCTACATTTGTCATTTCAAAGTCTTTCATCAACTCTGATTTGAATTTTGTAGTAAATCTTGTGATGAGCAGATCACCTATATACACCCTTAGAAATATAACTGATTTGACAAAAAGAGTTGCATCTTCAAACTCAAAACATTTAAAATTCATGTTTAAGTGGTGCTTAGTGAGTTTTTCGTATCATGATCTTGGGGCTTGTTTCAAACCATACAACAATTTTTTTAATTTGCACTTTGCACACTTTGTGCTCTTGCCCATCTCTTGCAAAACCTTCGGGTTGAGTCATGTACATTGTTTCTTTGAAATCACTATTCAAAAATACAATTTTGACATCCATTTGGTGAACTTTCCATCTGTTGTGAGTTGCCAAAGCCAACATAGTTCAAATTGAGGTCCATTTTATTGTTGGTGTTAAGGTTTCTTTGTAGGCTTTTACTTTTTTTGAGTGAATCCCTTCGCAACAAACCTTGCTTTGTACTTGTTTTGAAAGCCCCACTTGGAACCAATGGGTCTACAGCGGATTGGAGGATCAACCAATTCCTAAGTTTTATTTTTGACCAATGCATCATACTCAGTCTTCATTGTTTTTCTCTATACATCAAGCTTTTCAGCTTGTTTGAAGGAAGTGGGTTTAGAGTAAAAAACAACATTGACTTCTTTCGGAGGGTCTTCCAAGGTAAGCTTTTCTATCTTATCTTGAATTTCATCTAGGAACTCATTTGATTGTTGTGCAGTTAGATGTGCACTTTTAGTACTTGTTTTTCCATCCTCATCAGGGCTAACATCTTTCAATGTCTTTTCGGCTCATTTTGGAATCTTTTTCTGAGTAGCTTGCAAAATCACTGTTGCCTTATTTTCTTGATTTGAAGCTCTTTCATTTTCTAGCATTGGACCATCTTCTGATGAAGTTTCATTTTTTCTATGAGGGGGTGTTGTTTTTGTTAGTGTGAACATGGTATTTCCTGTCTAGTTCCACTGTCAGATGTGAACAGGGTTCTCTCCCTAACGGGTTCCATTAGTTGATTCCGTTCACACCCTATCTAGTTTACTAAGGTGTTTTAAATGTTTTTCTCACCTCACAAGATCATGACACTTGTCACAATCCTGTGCAAGGTTGGTGAGAGGTTTGTTTCACCTTACAAGATCATGACACTCGTCACAATTTTGTGCAGGGTTGGTGAGAGGTATTTAGTATAAATACCCCCTATGCAAGCTTATTTGGTTATATCAATTGAATGAATGATTCATGTTTTGCCTTGAGTTTAGTATTCATTTTTATTCTCTAGTCTAAGTGCTTCCCTAGACCTATTAGATTCTTGCTCAATCTTACATGGTACCAAAGTGGGTTAAGGTACCTAGGGTAGCCTAAAAAGGATTATAATCTGTGAATTTTTCTCACTGTTCCTATGCTCTTCTTTTGCATCCGTAAGGATGGTCCTGAGAATCAAAAAGATGTGAAAAAGATAATCAGATTTTGGGGGCAGCTTTTTTTTTAGTGTTTCAATTTCAGGTTCATTTTTTTGGTATTTTAGAAGCATGTTGGAGCTCTCCATCATGTCTAGGCATCTTGTATGACTCCCAGTTTGTTTCAGTTGAACATTGGAGGATCTATCATTAGGTGGTTTTTGCAACAGTTCTACATGCATCTGGGAGATTGAAGAAGCAGGGTTTGAAGGGTTTTTTTCCAAAATACATCTTTTTTCTCCTTCAAAATTGTTTTTTTAAAATACTCCTGGTCTCCTTTCTCGAAATTCCGATTGTTTCGAATTATTGTAATTTTTTTTATTTTAGTTTTTTTTTGACAAAAATAAATAAAAAATATCTTATTGTCAAAACAAAAAAACTAGATTTTTTTTTAAAAATGAGATTTTTTTTTAAAGAGTTATTTTTTCTGTTATTCAAAAAAAAAGGAAAAACCATTTTTTTTTATATTTAAAAAAATAAATAAATAAGATTTTGAAAAAAAAATTGAAAATAAATAAATATACAAAATCATTTTTTTGAAAACTTCAAAAAAAAAAAAAAAAATAGCAAGCTGTATGGCATGCGTTGCACCCTGCTGCCCAAGGCCGTGGCCTTTGGGGAAGGGCTCAGCACTCATGCCAAGGCCGTAAGGCCTTTGGGTGGTGCTTCGCCCAGCCTCCCCACACCGTGGCCTTGTGGTGTGAGGCAACGCCTCCACCCAGGCTTCGGCCATTTTTTTATTAAGTTTTTTTTCACAAAAAAAACATACAAAATTTTTTAAAAAGTTTTTCCCTCTAAAAAAAAAAAAAAAAACCAAAACTTCTCAACTTTCTGTGTATTGTTCAAGCCAAAAATCTCCAAATTGCCAGTTCTCTGTCAAAGACGGGATTGGTTTTTTTGCTGGTGCTGCGAATTTGGGTTTGGAAGGCAAATTTAAACACAACAATTTCCACATTTTTTATGTTCAAGCACCTTGGTCAAATCTGGATGGAGTCCAAATTGACTAGTTTTCTTGTTTTCCACACATGGGAAATGAATTTTTTGTTTTTTTTAAATTGGGTTAAATTTGGCGGCTTCCTCTAACTTGGGTGGACCTCTAAATTTGTCGAATTACCAATTCTGGTGGCAATTTCGCTAAAGTTGGCAGATTTCTAAACTTAGCTACAGTTTCGCTAACTTTGGCAACATTGTGGATGGACCCCCTCTCCATTGGTGTTCTTGAATTTGCAGTTCAACTTCAAACGACCATATCTTGATCACAAGACCTCCGTTTTCAATGCAATTTTTTTTATTTGAGCTACTTTTTCGTACTCTCCGCACCAGTGCAGACGGTTTTTGATTTCAGTGTCTGGTTTTTCCAAAAATTGCAAATTCTCAAAGGTGTCCTTGCTCAATCTTAGTTTTGGGATCTTCAAAGTTACATAAATTTTGCATATGATCTTGGATTGAGGCACTTTTTTTTAAAGTACATAATTTTTTGTATAATTCGCCGTTGTGCTAATAATTGCACTTGGTTTTATGCCAAAATTGTAATTCAGTATATGCTCATTGCATGAGAATTTGTAAAACATTGAAATCAAGTCCATTTTGAATTTCTTGCTAGTGGCAATTGTAAACGCTCATTTTTGCTTGGGAGGCTTCTTCATTTAGTGGATTTTGGGGGGTTTGTGTTGGTGTCTTGGTTTCCACATTGTGTGTGTGTGTTTGTATTTCTTTACCATGGGTAATCCCACTTTTCCTTTGCTAACTCCATATAACTACAATACGTGTAAATTGCATACATGGAGTGCACTAATAGGGAAAGGATACACCCACTACATTGAGGGTACATTTTCAGAACTGACTGATCCTAAAGAAAAGATTACATGGCTAATTGAACACACCAAAACACCTGGCTATCTAGGCACATTCATTTCTTAGATATACTGTTTCACATTGATCAATGTAAAACACCCAAGCAGGCATCGGACATCTTTAAGAAACTGTATGGTAAAATGGATGAGGTTAGAGGGTATCAAATTGACAATGAACTCTCTAATTTTGATCCATCTTGTTTTGACAACATTCAGAACTATGTCACTAAGGTAAATGAACTCTGTGCACAACTCAAATAATGTGGACTTGATAAAAAGGATGTTCAAGTAATTTTCAATGTGCTTGGCAAGCTTCCTGCTGAATATGCTGCATTTGGATCTAGCTTTCATACTCATTGATTGACAATGGGCCAGGCCTATGTTATGCCCACATTTAAGTCATTTACTGAAATGCTAATGCTTGAGCAAACCAAGTTGCTCACTATGGGTCTTCTCAAGCCCTCTAAGTCACAAGCATTAATGGTAGGACCTCCTCAACATTCAAAAGATTCTAAGCAACATAAACAACTGCCCAAGCCACGGAAGGCATCTCCACAGTCTTCACATCCTGCACGAACAACATCAACATATTACAAGAAGCAAAAGGATTTTCAGAAGAAGGGACGACCAACTTGTTCATACTGCAAAAGAAAGGTCATGATGAGCATCAGTGTCATGCTAAGCAACTTGATGAATGGAAACATTTGCTCAAGAAGAACATCAATTTGCCCTCATCTTATACAGAGGAGTCCTCTCCTACTTATTCACAATCCAAGAAAGGGAAAGTACAAGCACTTGTCGTAGTTGGCAAGTCTTCTCAACAATGGATACTTGATTCCAGGGCCACACATCATATGGGTTCTAATCGAGAACATTGTTCTTCATTGGAACCTTGTTCATTGCCTCACATTCTCATAGGAGATGATACACCGGTGGAAGTTACTGGAAAATGATTAGTTGCAATGCAAGAAGACACTTTTTTGGATGTGCTTGGTGTTCCAGATTTATGTGCCAACTTTCTCTCAGTCTACCATATCGCACATTCAGTAGAAATTCAAGATCTCGAGGATAATGCCTTAATTGCAATGGGAAAAGCCGATCATAAGTCTTGACTATATGCATTCTCCCATTTTGCACCTCGTTCCCCTTCTACTGCTTTGCTCACTCATACAAATTCAGTGAGTAAACTATTGCATGAGTGGTTTGGCCATCTCAACTACCGTTGTCTTCAGCAACTCAGCTCAAAGGATAGGTACAAGGACTCCATCCCATTCAGTTTTCCAATGGCATATGTTTAGGTTGTACAATTGGCAAGCATCCAAAAGAGAAGTTCAAAAAAGGGTCATCTTGGAGGGCTTCACAAGTCCTTGAATTGGTTCATAGTGATCTTATAGGTCCATTTCCTACATTGTCTTGTAGCAAAACCCGTAATGTCCTCACCTTCATTAATGACTATTCACGATTTCCTTGGGTCTACTTTTTTCGTCAGAAGAGTGAAATATTCAACTAGTTTCTAGACTCTAAGGCTCATGTTGAAAAACAATATGAAAAATCTCTCAAAATTCTCCACATAGATTATGGCCGAGAATATGTGAATCATTGCCTTGAACAATTTTCCACACTTGAAGGGATCAACCTTCAACATTCCATTGTCTACACACCCTAGCAAAATGGTGTTGCCGAACGGAAGAATTGTACCTTAAAGGAAATGGCAACTTGCATGATACATGCTCGCTCTCTTGGTCTAGAGTTTTGGGCCGAAGCTATTAATTGTGCCACTCACATTCAGAACCGCATTCCTCATAAAGCCTTGAAAGATGTGACTCCTTTTGAAGCTTGGTGTGGTCGAAAACCTATTGTAGGACATGTTTGAGTCTTTGGCTCCCTTGCATTGGCACACATTCCTTCAGAGAAACATAAGGTTCTTCAACAACAGAGTCGACATTGCCTTTTTGTTGGCTATCCCGATGGTGTCAAGGGATATTGACTCTTGGATCCAGAGACAAAGGAGCTTTTCATTGCTAGGAGTGTTAAATTTGAGGAGACAATTTCTCCCTTGACCTCTAATACTCCTCCATCCACAGTGGAATCAGATGACAATGATCAGATGATGCATTTTCACCTCCACCAGGGCCATCTTCAGCAACTACTACAACACCATCTTCGTCATCACCTCAATGGGTTTGACCGACTCATAGTCAACAAACACATTTGTTGGGGATCCTTCAGACACTCGGAGGACTCGATCACAACATCGTCATCTTCCACATGTATACATTGCCCTTGCTTCTAATCCACAATCTTTTCATGAAGCATCTGGTCATGCTGAGTGGGACTTAGCAATGGAGGAAGAGTACAGTTCCTTGATTAAGAACCACACTTGGGATATAGTCCCCCTTCCAAAGGGAAGGAAAATGGTTTGTTGTAAGTGGATCTACTGAATCAAATATGCAGCGGATGGAACAATTGATAAGTCCAAAGCATGCGTTATTGCCAAAGGTTTCTCACAAGTTCCTGGCGTTGACTACATCGAGACCTTTGCGTCTGTTGCTAAGATGAACTCCATTCGTTTGACTCCTGCTATTGCTGCAACTCATGGTTGGGTTGTACATCAGATGGATGTGAAGAATGCATTTCTTCACGGGGATCTTCAAAAAGAAATTTACATGGAGCAGCCACAAGGGTTCGTTGAGGGCTCTTTTTTGGTCTGTCGCTTGCGAAAGTCTCTCTATGGCCTCAAACAAGCCCCTCGGGCTTGGCATGCCAAGATGGACTCATTTCTTTTATCGATTGGATTCTCACGTCACTCAGATTCCACTATTTATATTTTGAGACAAATGACTCCCATTTACTACTGATCCTCTACATTGATGACTTAATTCTTACTGGGAGTTCATCCATCATTGACATAGTCAAATCTGCTTTGCACGAGTGCTTTGCTATGACTGACTTGGGCCTTTTGCACTACTTTCTCGAGATTGAGATCACTCATTCTTCTTTTGGAATCATTCTTACACAACCCAAGTATGCTCTTGATCTACTTACTCGATTTAATATGGTTGATTGTAAGCCTGCACCTACTCCCTTCTTGTCTGGAGTTAAGCTTGAGGCGAAGTGTTCCACTCCACTAGTTGATGCCACTTTGTATCAACTTGTTGAAAGTCTCATCTATTTGACGCACACTTGCCCAGACATTTGTTTTGCAGTTGGCATGGTCTCTCACTTTATGCAAGAGCCACATGAACTTCATTGGGAAGCAACCAAACACATCTTACATTACATCCAATACACTCCTTGACATGGGATTCACTATCTAGCAAGGATTAGTCTTGATTTGGTCGAATATACAAATTTTGATTGGGTTGGCGATTTTGAGGATCATAAGTCTACATATGGGTACAACTTTCACCTTGGTTCTGACCCCATTAACTGGCAGAGTAAGAAACAACATGCTATTTCTTTATCTTCGACTGAAATTGACTATCGGGGGGCTAGTAATGCTGTTACTGAGGCTATTTGGCTTTAAAATATTTTCACTGAGTTCGGCATCACTATTCGACAGTCATCTGTCATTCTTTGTGACAATCAGAGTACCATTCAGATCTCAAAGAACCCAGTTCATTATCAGAGGACCAAACACATCGAGATCCATATGCACTATATCAGTGAGTTGATTCAGGAGCAGGTCATTGATCTGTGCTATTGTCCTACAATAGAGCAAGTTGCAGATATATTCACCAAACCTTTCACTGAGAGTAAGTTCCATCACTTGCAAACTCTCTTAGGGGTGCAGGACACTACTTTTGGAGGGGTGACTTGACCTTCCTACATCATCCTCTCATAGGGGGGGGAGTTTTTTCCTACAGGTTTTCTCCTTCTCTTATGTTTTGAGGGAATTAGTGTGTACATGTGTACCTCATTAGGCCTTGTTGTCGGGACTCATTTGTTTTTTGCATGATTGAATAAACCCTTAAGTTGCACTTAAGGGGTGGTGTTGGTGTGAACATGGTTATTTTTTGTCTAGTTTCACTGTCAGGTGTGCACATGGTTATCTCCCTAACCAGTTCCACTGGTTGATTCTGTTCACACCTTATCTAGTTAAATTTACTAAGGTGTTTTAAATATTTTTATCATCTCACAGGATTATGACACTTGTCACAATCCTATGCAGAGTTGGTGAGAGGTTTGTCTCACCTCATAGGATCATAACACTTGTCACGGGGTTGGTGAGAGGTATTTAGTATAAATACCCCCTATGTAAGCTTATTTGGTGACATCAATTGAATGAATGATTCATACATTCCTTGAGTTTAGTATTCATTCTTATTCCCTAGTCTAAGTGCTTCCCTAGGCCTATTAGATTCTTGCCTAACCTTACAGTTTTCAATTATAGGAGTCAATAGAGATTCAACTATTTCTCAATTACAGGTTCCCTCTTCATTGTTTGGAACTTCCATATTGACTTCCTTGAAAACATCAAATTTAGCATATTTATCAAGTTGATTCAATTTTCGACTGATGCTTGCTGTGTCCTTTGTAGTTTCACAAAAGACAACATCTCTTGTGATGAGAAATTTATTGTTCTCATCAAAAGTTATGTATGTCTGAAGACTTTGAGTATCTAAAAGCATGCATTAACGACTTTTGTGTTCCTATTTGTTCTTTTTCTTCTTGGGAATCAATGCATAGCATATGGAATGAAAAATCCGAAGATGCCGCACTAAAGGGAGATGATTAGATCAAACTTCATATAGAGTCTTCATTTATAGGGCTGCTAATAGTGACTTGTTGTGGAGATATACTATTGTTTGAACTGTGTCTACCCATAAATGCAGATTTACCTCTTTGAAGTATAACATTGCCCAAACCATGTTCATCACAGTTCTGTGCATCCACTCAACTACTCCATTCTATTGAGGAGTGTAAGGGACTATCAGATGACGCTTGATTCCATTATGCTTGAGATAGGTTTTAAACACCTTTGACGTGAATTCACTACCATTGTTAGTCCTGAGTGTCCCAATGTGGGATTGGGCTTTATTTTCAACTATTGTTCGAAACTTTTGAAAAGTTTCAAAGGCTTCTGATTTTTTCTTCAAAAAGTATATCCACGTCATTCTGTTGTAGTGATCAATGAACAACATGAAGTATTTGTGACCACCAACAGAAAGAATTGGCAAAGAACACATATTAGAGTAAACTAACTGCAACCTCATGTCAGCATTCCATTCTAACTTTTGAAACATTTCCCTTTTGTGTTTGCCCAATATGCAAGCTTCACACTTTTCAATGTTTTCAGACATTGTTGGCAAGCCTACAACACCTTTTTCAGCATTGTCTAAATGTTGTTATAGTGTGTGCACCCAAATCTGGCATGCTAGAAAAGACTTGGTAGCATTCCTTTAGCGCAATGAGCAAAATTCCTTAGCACTAAGTGCTCACCCCTAAGTTTTAGAAATTTGCTTTCCTCATGTCCAGTCAAAACAACTATGTTATCATATTTCCTTGTGGCCTTTGCCTCTCCATTATCTAGCAGAATGGAGTGGCCTTGTTGTTGAATGAGTACAAGAGACAACTTTCTTTATAATTAAGGTAGAGTACATTTTAGAGAATGAAGTCTGGAAGCCCTGGTGACTTGAGTTGAATTGAACCTTAACTTGGAGGTCACAAACTTGTTTTATCTGTCAAATATACTAGACTACAATTTTATTCATGAAACTTCTCAAAGAAATCCCTTCGGAAAGTTAAATGTTGCATGACACTAGTGTCTAGAAACCAAGCATTATCCGAATTTGAGCTCTCTGAGGCATTATTTGCTTTGTCAGAGATGGAAACCACACATTCACTAGAAAATTGAGCCGAGTCTAGTTCTGAATTTTTCTTCTCCTTTTTTGATTTTTGTTTTCTATAGGCTTCAATTTTATCCCATGATGTTTTGCATTCATGGGTCTCATGAATCCCTTTCCTTCCACTACATTGCAAAAAAAATGTTGTTTGTCATTTTGCTTTTCTTGATGTTGACTATTGCTTTTGCTGGATTTGCCGCCTTGCCCTTTGTTTTTCTCTTTGCCTCCATTTTCTGCCTTCATGGAATAATTGCCGTTTTGATTATTATAACAAAGTATAAAGAAGCAGTAAAAGGGGCATGTGAATCAGTTTGTCTTAGAGTGCTTATAGATTTGCAAGTTGTTCAAACTGAGCCTAAAGTACAGTTTTGTGATAACTAGGGAGTTCTTGAGCTGACAAAGATTCTCCTATTTCATGAGCGCACAAAACATGTTGACTTACGTTGTCATTTCATTCGACAACTTGTAGAAGATGAAGTTGTTGAGCTATAATATTGTCCAGCTCAGGACCAGATTGCAGACGTTCTCATCAATTTTCTTGGCCTAGATAAATGTGTAAAATTTTGAGTTAAACTTGGTATATTTTCCAGAATGACCATTAAGGAAGGATGTTAGAGTTATAATGGTCATACTAGTCTTAGTGATAAACTTAGTAATAAAGTCACTTTATGATTTTAGTTTGCTTTATCAAATAATGTAAACATGACATAATGTTCACTTAAGTCATTTTAGGGTTAGGGTTTGTGTCACCCTTGAAGGTTTATGATTGTTGCTTTCCTATAAAGTGACAGTTTCTCTTTCAGTAACATATTCAAGAAATCTTTCTCTTTCAAGTTCTCTGTCGTATATTTGCTTGGTTTCTTTGTGTAAGGTTTTTTTAAATTTCTAGACATATGCCATGTATTTCAATAGAGCCATATCACAGTTTAAAAGCTTCATATAAAGACTAATAAATCAATGAATGACCATGGTCCCCACTTTGACATTTTTTGGCTAATAAGTTCCTGAAATCTCCTCATGATGACGCAAGCAGAAATCAGCATGACAAGGCCAATTTGGGCCACTTCCAGATCATTCTGGCACCTCATTTATATCATGCAAAGGCATAACCACTATATGGAAAATTTGCCCTACACTTAATTTGCACATCATTTTTCCTTTATTTTAGTTGTTTCAGACTGACATATCTGATATAAGAAGCTAAAGTTTGGTTTGTGATATGTTCTCACTGTTATTAATGTTTACAGACTACATTTGATCCGACTTAAGACGCAACATGGTTAAATATGATAGTTAAATTTGCATAGGACCAATTTTAGATATTAGAATGAAAATATGGTCCGCTATAATGCAATCTACTTTCTGCATTTATTTTTCAATCATTTTCTCATGTTGTCTCCATGGTTTTTTGTCAGGTTGATCTTTGTGGCCATGCAACGTTAGCATCTGCACATTTCCTCTTTTCCTCTGGCCTTGTAAATTGCAATAAGGTGTTTTTCCACACGAGGTCTGGAGTTTTAACTGCTCTCAAAATTGAAGGGTTCAATAAAGAAGGCCAATCTTTTCAAAGAAAGACAGAGATATTTGCAATAGAACTGAATTTTCCACAGGTTTCAGTGTTTGATTGTGATTCTTCAGACATCCCATTGCTTTCCAACAGCCTCAAGGGTCTTGTAGTGCAGAGTGTTAAGAAGACGACATTCAATGATTTGTTTGTAAGCATCTTTTCTTTCTTTTCCATTTTCTTTTGTCCCAAAGAATTACTTCCACACATATACATGAACAGAAAGACCTCAAAAGACTCAAAACAGTGCGATTTTTTTTTGGTTCTAAACATTTCAATAGTCTAAGAAAGGCAGTCTCTGAGGATTTATCTCATTTGCTGTCCATCACAATGTTGCCCTCCTGAAGTTTTTTCCCCCTATTGTCTTAGTTTTAATGTTTTTGAGGGTGATGTCATAATTAATAATTGATGATGTCATCCTCCTATCTTGGGCCAAGGTTATCGTCAATTTTTGTGACTCAGACTACCCACTAGTAGTTGGAATATACAATTGATTGCTTCTCTGTGGAATAAAGGCCTACTAGGGGTCGCAACAACCCACCCTTCACTTTAAAAGACCCATTATCTTTGATGAGTTTGGCTTCTCTAGTAAAAGTCAAACCATCCCAAATTTTTTTTTTTTGGTTTTATCCAACGATACAATAAGGTATTACTTGATCAGTCAATTGCTTAATTTTCTTGTGCTTTATTCCAATATTCTAATTGGGTTGTGGGCTTGCTTTTTTACTTGTACAACATCAATTAAAGAATCTTGTGTCTTGATAGATTTGTTTAAAGAAGCTAACAGGAAATACCAAGTTTTAGTTCTACAGGAGGTGGTAATTAGATAGCTTATAGGCGACTTGATTTATCCTTCCTAATATCGTAAATGGTCCACAATATCTCAAAGTTTTTTCGGTCCACTTTCCTATTGAAAGAGAGCTATTTGGTTTCTCTTGGATATACATGATTTCCTGCTTTGAATGATCAAGGTGTATGATGCTAATTTGGGTACAACTTCATTCTTGTTTTGAGTTCTTTCCATGTTTCTCTTACAGTCTTCCAGTTGTCCACGCATTTCTTATAACATCTGATATGATATTCATGTTTTCCTTTAAAATTGTGAAGGCCTAGGCTATGACGAGTGGTTTGAAACCATATATTACTTTCAAGAGGCTCATTCATGTGGCTGAGTTTATGCTATCGTTGTAGGTGAATCCTACGGAAGATAGGTTTCTTCCCGAAATGTTTGTCTGCTTGTGATGTGGGACCTTGGCATATCTTTCATGGTTTGATTTTAAGCTTCCTTTTTGTGCGTCTGATTGCAGGTGGTCACCACAGCCAGAGTTCAGTTGGGCTCCTAGACCTATGTTAGAAATATATTTCTTTAGTTCACCTGTGAACAGAGGATCCCTACCGCTAACAATATCCTTAAGCAGAGCATACTTGGAAAATATTTTGCTGTTGAGAAGTGGTAAAAGATCTAAAGCTTTTTACTTTATGCTACAAGGGATACATATAGCCTTTTTGATTGTTTCATCTTCTACGACCATGATTTGGCCATTTTGTTTAGAAATTCAAGGTAAATGTATGGCGAAGATATTTTCCCTCATTTATCGCAATAATGTGCTGCTTAGTGGTTTTATAAGCTTTATCTCTACCTACATGGCTTGTGAGTGGGTAGTGTCGGAGTTCATATCAAACCTTATATTCGAGTGGGTTGTTAGTAAGTTCTACTATTGGGTTTTAATAATAAAGGATGTTGTCTTTTAACATTCGTCTTAAGAAAGTTAATTTCCTAAAGGATTTTGTCAATGTTTCGGCATTCTTTGCCAGTTTTTGGTTCTTTCTTCCTTCAGGTCTCCTTTAAGTATGAAGATTGAGTAGACTTGAGATGGAGAGTTTACTACAACATTCACTTTCCTTGGAGTTTTGGTTTGTATTTGTCAAAACTTAACGACCATTTATATTGTCTGCTAGATATTTCTCCTTTCGAGGGAAAATATAGTAATGGTTTGTGATCTATATATACTTCAAATTTGTTGGTATAAGGTAATGCTTTAAAGTTTTGATAGTATGGATTACTACAAATATTTTTTGGTCAAATCGAGTGCATATTTTTATAGCATCGTCCATTTTGTCACTTTCATAGGATTTTACTTTACCCTTCTAGGAAAGTACTATTATTATCGCATGCCAGCTAGCATCTGCATCGTCTGCCAATGGTTTGATTGGGTTTGGTAGTTCTAGGATTCAAGCTTTTAGTGGGTACTTTCTTAAGGATATCAAATGATTTCTGTTCTCTTAGTCCACTCGAGTCCTTGTTTTCCCTAGTAATTTCTTGCAAGGTCAACACTATCTTGGAGAAGCCAACAACAAATCTTCTATAGAAGTCTTCAAGTCATAGGACCTCTGGATATGTAATATTTCATCCTGATGATAAATCTCAAAGGAAATATGAAATGTCGATTGCTTTCCTGCCATACAAAGCTGTCTTAAGAATATTTTTATTAATAATTTCACTTGCTTGAACCTATCATATCCAAGATCAATTGTTTCTCAGTTGGTAATTCACACTTTCTAAATAATTTATTTGTGCAAAGCTGTGCACAACTTTTCAGTATGGTCTTCATTTCCATTTCAAAATTCTGAATGAATCTCTCTATCACTCAGATGAGAGCTGCATGACATCATAACTATACCTATAACCTGATCTGATTACTAGCCAAGGGAATTTTCATAATGCACATTATTTTTCATCATTTAGATCAAATTTGTAACGTACAAATTTAAGGAATACATACAACTGTAATTTTGACATCAATAGAAGACTACAAAAGATCAATACTGAAATCATTTTGTTCAGCATCTTTTACCAGATATTTACAGATCTAAATACGTGGACTGATGGACCTGAGTGACAAACAGCACTTTTACAATTCAGCTCCATGCATTTTTTTTAAATTTTCTAATGCTTAATATAAATGTAATTGTCAAAGGCAATCTGTGTATGAAAGTAGTATGAATGTTCAATGTTCTCACGACAAGAAGATTATGTATTATGGTGGCTAATGTTATCCGTTTTTGAAGATTGAGCTTGCTTCAGGAGAGCAAGTTGAAAATCTGCAGCCTCAATTTGACGAAATTCGTAAAGTGAGTGGCAGAGGGGTCATTGTAACAGGGCTTGCTCCCAAGAAATCTGGATTTGACTTTTACTCTCGATTTTTCTGTCCAAACTCAGGCATTAATGAGGTAGGGAATTCAATGTTTTAAGATAAAATTGACGGTTTTTCTCAGACAAATGTTTTTCTATTTTTAAATTGATAAAATATTAATTGTTTGGAACTATTTGTTTTTTGAAATCCTCTAATAAATATGGAGTACCTTTGTATATATTTGTCAATGATGTGCACACAATAAATTCCAACACCAATGGTTTGTTATTTGCAGGTCTGAAGAAGCATTAATATTGTGTCTTTTATAATAATTCCTCAATTCACGAATAATCAAAAACACAAATCATGATAGATACAAGAAGTATCATCGGTTCCCTAGCATATATTTTGAACTCAAGAAAGCATATTGATTCTTAATAGCATGAAGTGCTATTAAAAAGAAAAATAATACCCTAACATTGAATTAAAGTTTGACATAAATTTCCTGCAAGCTTCAAGAGATCTTACCTGCTTTGTTCCTAAGAATAGAACGAGTTTACTTCTATTTATGTGAGAATTATCTTACTCATTGGCTTTGAACATGAGAATTTGTGAATCTGATTCCTTTTTTCTAGTCTCTTGGAATCTTGTTTGTGTTTTACATCCTTGTTTCACCTTTCAGGACCCTGTGTGCGGAAGTGCCCACTGTGCATTGGGACCGTATTGGGCTGCAAAGCTTGGGAAAACCCAACTAGTTGCTTACCAGGTAAATTGTTTTTTCATAATAGGTTTGGATAGGAGTTGAACACATGAAGGATGCTTCCATCTCTAGTTATTCAATAGATACCAGCCTCTCTAATAGTTTCTGTTTAACTTTTTATGCGTCTACCATTACAAAATTGCCTATACATGGGAACTATTTTATAGTTGCCTTATTATTGTTCCTTGTATAGTTGTATTGATGGTGTGGATATTTGCCTGAATTTACCTGCTCCTTTTGTGAATCAGGCATCAAAGAGAGGTGGGAAGTTGGTCCTTAAAGTGGCAGAGGACGAAAAACGTGTTGTTTTACAGGGTGAAGCTGTTAAAGTTATGTCGGGGTTTCTTTCATCTTAGTTTCAAGGAAATATGAGGCTGCGAAGGTGTTAAATATCATGATATATGGCTAAACATTGGGGTGTAATTAAATTCCTAAACTCATCAACTTGTACTATGATTTCTGGAGAATTACCTATCATGATGCATATTTGTTTTAGATATTTATTAAAAATATCAATTTTTTTTATATTTCAAATTTGCCATTACCAGCAGTTCTCATAAATTACTCTAGACATTCCCAATTTGGGCGGTACAAAGCATTTTTCCCATGCCATTCATTTATTATAGGTGGTAGAGCTCATAGACATATTAGCACACCACAAAAAGGGTTTGAACTTGCATTACGGGTTCTTTTCAGCCTTGGGTGTTAGGAGTAGACAATGTTGGCTTAGTCTAGCTGCAATTTTTCTTCTTTCTTTTGGATTAGTACAAGGGAAATGAAAAATAGTTAAATTCAGTCTGTAAACCCGAACTATCTTGGCATAATTACACCTCCAAAACACAAGACCATCCAACTCCTTTCTCACACATCGACTAAAAGACTCTGTTAGACCAGCCTTGTGAAGTCTTCATTTTGTCATCAAACCTTATTGAAGCCCTATCTATCCCCAGACCTAGTATTTGAAAGAAGCCCTCGATTTCCAAATGGTATAGCAGCGGTTTTGCCATTGTGCTTAAGGATGAATCACCCCCCATTGCTTGTTCAACTATGGAGATATGGCAGAAGTGTGTTGCACTTGATCACGTCTTTGTCACAGTGGTCAAACGCATCCCTGTTGCTTCACTTCCAATTTCTCCAAGAAGGGTCTGATCCTTGAAATTGTAATTTGAGAAGATAGCTTACGTAGATTATTTTGGAGAGCCCTTGATGGGTTGGTTTGCCAACCCATTTCAAAATTTGTGCTAGAGTTGGATTGCATCGTGTCCTTGATGCAACTCGTAATTTCAAGGATTTCCTCAACGAACGATCCTTTTTGCCAATCTTTTGCTATCTACCAAAGGTAATGTTGGAAGAGATTGGGCTACACACTGACAGAAAAGGACCCAGTGACCACAATGTGCTAGTAGCTCAGTGGTATAGCACCCCAACATATATATGGGAGGCCCTAGGTTAGAGTCCTAGGTGGTGTTGTGCCCTAACACACCCATTTAATTTTTCAAACAGGGTCCAATATTAATTGAACATCCTTTCAGGGCTTTTTTTTAAGCAGAGGTCTATGATATATAATTTTGAAAAGCATGAATTCAAGAAATTTCTCTGATGCTTGAGATATTCATTTGACTATTTGAGTTCATGGTCGTTTGCTTAACACAATCTGCAGGTTTCATCTCATTGTTGGCAAGGTGTTTTTGAGGCTTAAAGGAATTGAAGTTGTGCCTAAGCCTTTGCTCTTCACCTTTGATTTTATTTAAGTGCTTATGTATATGGGCCTATTTATGACTTATACGGCTAATTGGGTTGACGTGTTTCGCTTGCAGTGGGTTTGTTATATATGTATTATGCCTTAAACATAACATCTCGCACTTAGGCATTTTCCCACACCATCTCGGAGTTCATCCTTTCCACGTCGCATCATTCTGCTTATCCAAAGAATAAGTTGAAAATGCATGTCACCATCTCAATTTCCCAAAGGTAACGTTAGTAGAGGAATTTGTATGAATGATCTAGGGCAAGCGGAGCAACGAGAACCATCCACGTGTCATCATCTCGCTCACTTGGCTTCTCGAAGGTGACATCAGCAGAATGATTTGTACAGATGATCTCAGACAAGTGGAGCAATGAAAATCGTCAATGTGTCATCATCTCGCTCACTCGGCTTCCTAGAGGTGATGTTAGTAGGAGTTGTATGGACGATCCCGAACAAGTGAAACAGTGAAAATGATTCACGTGTCATCATCCCACTCATCCAATAGCGCTTGATCCATGCATGGTGTACGAAGCTTAACTTTTCAGCGAAGCAACAAGATCCTACCATTTGTCACCATCCTGCTAACTTGTGGCACCAAGAGCAAAGCATAACATATCACACCTCAGCCACTAGTGGAATGACATACATACACGTGTCCCCTAAAGTCGCGTAAGCAAACATCGAAAACACCATTGCTAGCATCCGAGAACATGCAGAAGAAACCACATGGTATAAAAAGTCGCAGAAGTTGATTTTGTGAATTTCAAAATGAAAAGCCCATGTATGAGAAAGTAGTTAAAGCCATTGTAGCCACTAATTCACACGAAGCAATGAATTAATACATTTAACTCTCAAAGCAAACACCATTAAAGCAATATATTTTGAATTGTCAAATCCAATTAATTACATTGTTTTCAAACATCCAAGTGCACATTGCGAATCCAGAGTTCTCTTGTGACTAAGTAATTTATGACTTTTCATAGAGCACGATATTTTCAAACCAAAGACTCAATGGTAGCCACAACTCATATTCCAGTTCCCTTTGCATACTCTATTTCAAGGATGACTAAATTCATAGATACCACCTTTGATTTGGCAGACTTGACCACGAATTTAAGCATTATTCAATGATTTGGGATGTTGAGGTAGCCAAACCTTACAAAGTTGATGACTAGCTATCTCTCTTCACACACAGATGACCTACTAGCCATCAAAGCAATGGATCTCCACAATGCAGCAGCCAACCTTGAGGTAATGCTATGCATAGACCTCTTGTTTGATTTATTTGTGAATGACAAAATCTCTAGAAAGATATTGCACATTAGGCTGAGCAAAAAGCCAACTGCATACATCAGCGAAAATGCCTTTGAGAAGTATTATAGACTCTCGATACTTGAGATGTCATATAGGAAAGATATGATCAACACATGGTTTCTCAATATCAATGTTAGCAACAAATTACATGAATGGGCTAGTAACTTAAGCAACTTCGTAGTCCAAGCCCCACCCTCGTCATTCCTATCGTTGTCTTTAGGTCAAGGGTAAGAATTGTTATGGCCCTTTTAAATAGGATATATGTTTTTTCAACCATTGCATTGTTAATAAGATATGGGTCCCTCTGTTGGACTTGATTTTGACATCTAAGAAGGTCATAACAATTGGAGAGATCATTAGATCCAACTTAATTTTTAGAATTAACAATCCAGAAAGTTTGTCAGATGGCAACTTTTACATGATGTCATACGTAGTTGATGCTATAACTGCATCAGTTCACACACCAAGTCAGGGACCTTGGCAACCATCCACAAAATATCCTAAGAACATGATATGTGATGAATTCAACATTCTTCATATCCACAGGTTCATGAAAAACATGAAGAGGTTGATTGGAACCTTTTACTCTATGGTATATCAGATAACTTATGAAAAGAATATGCCTAGGTTGTCTGATCAAATAAAGAAATCTATTCAAAAAATAGGGGATTATTGGTTATACCTAGAGTGCACAATAATCAAAATAGAAGGTATTAGGGCATATACCCCTTATACCTACCAAGGATTGTCCTAGATAAGGTTGCTGAGCAAGAAATTGCTGCTCAATTGGTTGATAGTATTGACACTGAGTTGAAGAAGGCAAAGCAAGCAACCCTCGATCCAACCCCTCTCGATATTAACAAAATCCGATACACAAGGTGGGAGCACTTACACCTTGTGGGAAAAAGTAGGACACATTACGGGTTCAAGTAGGGACTTTTCAGACATTGGGATCTCAAAGAGAATGTTAGAGGGCACCTCAATAAATATGAAAAGAAAATCAAGATCAAGTATGGGCACCAGTGGTATGATCATGACAACATTTTTGTGAATGTTAAAGATGACTCTGAAGTGGTTACCAAGATGCGCAGAGCCAACTGTTTCAGTGAATTTCAACTTATATTTCAAGAAAGGAAGAAGAAGAAACTAAATACGGGTATGGTTGAAAAACTTATTTGGTTGTGCGCACATTGAGTTAGATTATTGTGAAGAGCTTCTATTTGGCTTGAGAGGATAATCTGCAAATAAGACATCACTAAGAAGATTTGTTTGTGAAATAGATAACTGAGTGGATTGCCTAGTGCTACCTACATCCCGGAAGCAAGAGCTTCCTCGGGGGTTGATTAAGTTTATAAACAAAATGATAAAGTACTTGCATCAATAATCAAAAGATACTGAAATTTAATACAAGAAATGCTTGCTAAATAAATAAACTAGAAATGATTAATATAACAATAAGTAGGGCAATATTAGTGCTAAACGGATCAAGTGTGTTTTAGAAAATCAGGGAGGGTTTGTGAATAGGTACGGACACAGACAATTGAATTTGGTTGGAGCTAAGAGGGTGAAAATAACTTGTTATTTTCTGTCACAGTGATTGTTGACTATTACTATGTGTTGGCTTGGATTGATAAATAACTAATTGAAGAGATTCCATAAGGCAATTTCAGAAGGTTGGCTTGTGTTGCGTTGATTGCAAAATACAAATAAAGTAATTGAATAATGAAAAATAAATAATTAGCTTGCAACAGATTGATCGAGTGAGTGGTTGAGGTAGTTGGCTCATTGATAGAGTCTAACATGATTTTGACAAAGTAACGGTACTTGGCTGTCGATCGAGGGGCGGTGGCAAGTTGGCTCTTTGTCATGATGGTTGGATTGCTAGATTGCTGGAAGAACACCTGCAAAAAAAAGCTTTGGATACAAAAAGCTCTTGATAGTTGTGGATGCAGGTCCCTTTCACCTCCTGCTCCTTTCTTCTTATAGGCAAGGAAGGAGAGGTGCAACAAGACGTTAATTGAGCTTTCTAATTATAATTCGCGTATGCAATGGATCGCACATGGATTTAAACGAGTTATTTTTAGAAAAACAAGGCGGATGTTTGCATGTTAGGGCTTGGGATGGTGGACCCTGACCGTCGACTGGTCGAGGGCCAAGGCAAAAAGTGGGTTAACGGGTGGGTTTAATTAGTTGGTCAAACTAACCATGGTTAGGCTTGGTGAGGGGTCAAAGAGCCAAATTGGTCCCAAAGGGGTCCTAAGGCCATCCAGGGGTGTTTAGACATTTGGAATTGCGATGTGCGGATTTTTTGTGTCTACATTTTACCCATTTTTGTTATGCAGCTTTGAATAAACAAGCTGCAAAACAAAAATTGATTGGTGGTCAAAGGTCAGGTTAACCCGAGTATGGGAGGAGGTGTTCCACCTCAAACCGTAAAATGATGAGGTAAAACAGAATCAGGGACGGGTTTGATAAGGTGGATGAAGGTGATGACGAAAGTGGATGTCATGAATGTGGGTGATAGGTTGGGCACTGAAATGCAAACAAGTGCACAAAATGCGACAAAAAGTACGATAGCTAAGATCGCGCATAGACTAGGTTGCCATAGTTGGTAAAAATAAAGGTCGGTGCTAGAAGGACAAGTGACAAGTGGATCATGTGATCGCATTTAGGCGTGGCGGTTGGTTACACTCGTAAATGCAAGTCTCCTAGGCAATTGTGTGTCCATGGGTATCCAAGGCAGGAAGTGCTCTCAGTGAAAACACAAACTGGTAAATTGTCATGGGTATCCAAGGTAGGAAGTGCTCTCAAGAAGACACAAGTGGGTTAGGTATGCGCGAGGTGGTGCAAGTTCAAAAGGGTCAACATGGAAAATGTTGTCGCTACGATCAAAAGACTAGGCAAAAATTATTGTAAAACATGCACTAGTTGGGCTGAAATGGACCAATGGTGAGGTGACGAGGTGGTCTAGGAGGGCGGAGAAGGTAGTCTCCATGGGTGGGTGTTTGATTGGGTTATGTTAGAAAAATTTGGGTTGAAGAGCCAAAGGCAAATTGTTAAGACCCTAACCGTCGACAGTCAGGAGTCTAAAAGGTGATCGTCGAAAACCACCCTAACTGTCGACGGTTAGGGTGCAAACCCTAAAACTATAGCGATCAAAAGTGAATTGTTCTTGTCATTTTGCTCACTTGTGACTTTTGACCGTTGAGAGTGATAACATTGTGCTTTTTTGTCATCATGCAAAAGAGGTTGCTGACGGGTATTATGTAGTGGGTGAGGTTGACTGTAGAGTGGATCGAGTTTGATCAAGGTAGGATGCAACACAGATGCGGACGAGGACAAGCAGGTCCATGGATTCCTCCTCGACGACAATCGAGGCATGAGGTAGGTGGCACCTTCAATTTATAGAATAGGTGTGACATTGCATTTGGATTTGGAATGTGCTTTATGGGTCAATTTTTGGTTTGGTGGGTTCGGGTTTGTGCCCTAGGTAGGTTTTTCTCATTTTTGTTAAAAAATTGGCGGGTGATTCCCAAATTGGGGAGGGTAAGTTAGGTAGGGTAGGTTGGGGGTTGTTAGGTTGTGGAGCTAAAAGCTTCACCAGGATGCAAACAGGCGGAGTTACGGAGGTTGCAGAGAATTGCAGAATGAGTTGCAGGGCAATCGACGTCGATCTGATCAATCGACGTTGGTCAGATAGCAGTGAAGAAGCAACCGACGTCTGTTACCAGTCGGTCGACATCGGTCAGAAAGGAGCTGACGTCGGCAGCGTGTGCGTGAACATGCAGTTTGCATGTTGATTCTGGAGAGTCTATTTTTGGACTGTTAGTTTGCATGTTAAAGGCTAATTATAGTCTTGAGTTGCGTGTCTAATTATTGTAATTAAAATAGTCTAATTATTGTATGCATGAGATCTATATAATAGACTCATGGGCTGTATTATAAATTAGAGTGTTAGAGAGTAAGAGAGCAAAATAAGTTCCTTCAGAGAGAGGAGAACAATGATGTGTTCCTCCTAATGCCACAATACCAAGTGTGGGTGCTGATTTGAAGAATCAGAAGGGTTCTTCGTGTTTGTATGATCTTGGTCAGCAGGTGTGCATGGCTTCTTTTGGAGATCTACAATGGTGAATAAGGTCTAGTGATTTGCAGGGGATAGCAGAGAGCAAGAGATCTACTTGGAGTACGGTTGTGTGCTTGGTGTACTGGCAGCGTTGTTTCTCACTGGTGGAGGTGAACACCAACTCTGTATTGGAGTTGATTGTTGGGACCGAGAGAGAGGGAAGAAGGTCTTGAGGTGTGGCGAGCCTTTTAGGTGGAAGAAGAAGTGGCATCTTCTTTATTGTATTTTTTTCTGAGTGATTATTAATACAATTGTGTATTGTCTCTCATATCCCTGTGTTGTTTCATATTTCTAGTTACTTATCATTCTGGTTAAATTCTGTGTTTAGTTGCTAATACAAGACGTAATCATATGTGCTCTTATTGGGGAGCAAGATTCTGACAATTGGTATCAGAGCTTTTGGTTGGGTTACTAACAGGTGGTTTCAGATCTGGTTAGTGTTTGTTGATTACAGGTCACTCTCAAGGGTTTCAGATTGAGTGGGAGTATAGCAATGGCAGAAGAAAGTAAGCTACGAATAGAGAAATTGAATAGCACGAATGGTCTGATTGATGGAAAGAAAGAGCAGGGAAAGGACGATTGTTGGTCGGTAGAAGATCAGCATGTAGAAGCAGATGTTGCAGGTGATGTTGCACAGGTTGCTCTGGATAAAGTAGAATCTTTATTTACAGATTCTTTTGCCTCTTTCCATGCAACTCGAAATAGAGCATCTTTTCAAGAGTATGTCCAGGGAGACTTTGGAGAGATTTATTTAGGGGTTGGTGAGCCTTGTCAGATTATTGGCAAAGGGGAAGTGAAGTTGAAATTGCAGACAGATAACACACAGGGGTTGAAAGAGGTCATGCAGGTACAGTCTTGGAGATTAGTCTAATTTTTTCAAAAAAGTTGGGTGATGGGAGATGCACAGTAACTCTCACAGCGGATGCACTTGAATTAGATGGTGGTAAGAAAGTAGGTATCCTTTATCTATCTACTTATATTACTGATTCACCTTCTGTTGCAGAGATGTGGCTTTGTAGGCTTGGTCACATATATAGGAGGGGAATGCATGTTCTTAAGTGGAAGATAGATATCTTTGATAAACTTAAGAACTGGAAAGCCTTGGTGTTCATGGAGGAGATGGCGGACAGAGATCGGTTGAGGGGACTGAATTATTTTGAGAAGGGCTGTGTTGATTTGAACAAGGTTTTGATCCATGGAGAGCTCGCGGGTAAAAAGTTATCACTCACAGGGGAACACATGTATCGACGTCGATCAGACAGTAATCGACGTCGGCAATATGAACACCGACGTCGGTCATACAGGAACCAATGTCGGCAGAAGGGATACCGGCGTCGGCCAAGGAAACGACGTCGGCAGTCATGGTCAGCGCAGGGAACCAACATCGATCGATTGCAGACTGGGAGATGGCCGAGATCGGTCACTGAAATGGATGATGGGCGGACATCAAGCTGTCAATAAGTCTCAAACGCCCATATGGAGGTCAGAAAGGGTAAGTGAACCTCATATTCGTTGTTCACCTTTTTTATATTGCTTATTGATGGTCAAGAACCAGGAAGACGTGAAGAGGCAATGCAAGTAGAATCCAGATACAGTGAGAGCTTGGCATGGATGAGGAGTGAGTCTTTGGAGAAAAACCAAACAGGTATTTGTTGGAGTTGTCAGCTGGAAGAAAGCACTGAAAGACGGATGGATTCCCAAGTTAAAGAAAAGAGTGGATGGATACGTGAGACGGAAGGCCAAGGTATATGGTCTTGAGGAAGCTGTAAGACAGTGGTACTGGTTTTGACAGGTGGATGACAAAGCAGGGCTTTAGTCAATGTCAGTGTAACTATTGTGTTTGTCTTACTAGGTGGATGATGAGTCGCGACATTATCCAATTACTGTATGTGGGTGATATGTTAGCAGGTTCAGACATACAGGGTTTTGCTGAGCTAAGAGTAAGGTTAGTTCAGTGGCATGTCATGAAGAATTTGAAGCAGCGAAATCCTTTTAACATAAGAGACATGGAAGATCACAGGTTGATCTCCAGTGAGAGCTGATGTGAAGACGATGGTGGCAGGGTTCAAGGTGCAGGATGCAGAATCGGTAAGCACACCAAGGGCTGGACAGTTCAAGCTTAGCTCAGAACAGAGTTCGAAATCACATGAGGTCTAATATAGACCTGAGTTTTTTCAAGCAGTGGGAGTTGTCAGAGAGTTTGGAGCCAATTCGGGGAAGGAGTACTGTAGGGCAGTTCAGTGGATTCTCAAGTATCTAAGAGGGACCAGCAGCGGGGATTCATGTTATGCATGGTCAAGGTCTTCACTACATGGATATGTAGGTTCAGATGTGGCAGGTTACTTGGATGACAGAAAAGGCATCACAAGATGTGTGGTGGGTGGTCTTCAAGATGGAGCTTGAAGAGGGATACAAGCCAGGGAATCATTTAGACGATGTACAGGTACAGGTACAGGTGCAGTTGTTTATCTCTAAGTGGGAGATTGTTAGGTTGTGGAGCTAAAAGCTTCACCAGGATGCAAACAAGAGGAGTTACGAAAGTTGCGGAGAGTTGCAGGGCAACCGATATCGATCTGATCAACCGACGTCGGTCAGATACCAGTGAAGAAGCAACCGACGTCGATTACCAGTCGGTCGACATCGGTCAAGAAAGAGCCGATGTTGGCAGCCTGTGCGTGAACATGCAGTTTGCATGTTGATTCCGGAGAGTCTATTTTTGGACTGTTAGTTTGCATGTTAAAAGCTAATTATAGTCTTGAGTTACGTGTCTAATTATTGTAATTAAGATAGTATAATTATTGTATGCATGAGATCTATATAATAGACTCATGGGTTTTATTGTAAATTAGAGTGCTAGAGAGTAAGAGAGCAAAATAAGCTCCTTCAGAGAGAGGAGAGAAATGGTGTGTTCCTCCTAGTGCCACAGTACCAAGTGTGGGTGCTGGTTTGGAGAATCAGAAGGGTTCTTCATGTTTGTATGATTTTGGTCAGCAGGTGTGCATGGCTTCTTTTGGAGATCTACAATGGTGAGTAAGGTCTAGTGATTTGCAGGTGACAGTAGAGAGCAGGCGATCTACTTGGAGTACGGTTGTGTGCTTAGTGTACTGACAGCATTGTTTCTGATTGGTGGAGGTGAACACCAACTCTGTATTAGAGTTGATTGTTGGGACCGAGAGAGAGAGAGCGAAGAAGGTCTTGAGGTGTGGCGAGCCTTTGAGGTGGAAGAAGAAGTGGCATCTTCTTTATTGTATTTTTTTCTGAGTGATTATTAATACAATTGTGTATTGTCTCTCATATCTCTGTGTTGTTTCATATTTCTAGTTACTTATCATTCTGGGTAAATTTCGTGTTTAGTTGCTAATACAAGAGGTAATCATATGTGCTCTTTGTTAGGTTGTGGAGTTTATGTGGATAGTATGCTAGCTAGCAGGGGTGTACATACAGGGTTTTGCTGAGCTAAGGGTAAGATTAGTTCGGTGGCATGTCATGAGGAGTTTGGAGCAGCGAAATTCTTTGACATGGGAGACATGAAGATCACAGGTAGATTTTGTCTCCAGTGGGAGCTGATGTGAATCAGGTGTTGGCGAGGTTCATTACGTAGGATGCAGAGTCGTAGCACACTAAGGGCTGGACAGGTACAGTGTCCGAAATCACATGAGGTCTGGTATAGACCTGAGGACTCCCATGCAGTGAGAGCTGTCAGAGAGTTAGGAGCCAATTCGGGGAAGTGGGTTCTCAGGGATTTTGAGAGGGACCAGCAGCAGGTATACATGCAGGGTCAGGACTTCACTACATGTATTTGTAGGTTCGGATGTGGCAGGGTACTCGGATGACAGGAGGTGCACCACGGGATGTGTGGTGGTTAGTCTTCAAGTGGGAGCTTGAAGAGGGATACAAACCATGAAACAGATTAGACGGAGTACAGGTACAGGTACAGTGCAGCTGTTTATCTCCAAGTGGGAGATTGTTAGGTTGTGGAGCTAAAAGCTTCACTAATGCAAACAGGAGAGGAGGTTGCTGAGGGTTGCTGAGTTGCAGAGCAACTGGCGTCAGTCTGATCAGCCGATGTCGGCAGGACAGTGAAAGAGAAGAAACCGACGTCGGTCAGGTATCGACCGACGTCGGTCACCTCCAGGCAGACAGGGACCGACGTCGGTCGCTTTTGTGGTTCGACTGCGAGTTTATTACGGGCAGTTAGCTAACGAACCAAGTGTTTGCATGATGAGTGCTAATTTTAGACTCATAACTGCGGATCTAATTATTGTAATTAGATGTCTAATTATTGTTTGGATGAGTTCCATATAATAGACTCATGGTTGTATTGTAAATTAGTGCTAGGGAGTAAGAGAGCATAATTATAAGCTCCTTCAGTGTGTGAGGTAGAGTAATGGTGCGTTCCTCCTAGTGCCACAGTACTAGGTGTGTTGGTGTTGGATTGGAGAGTCAGCTGGATTCTTCATGTATGTATGGTCTTGGTCATCAGGTGAGCATGGCTACGATAGGAGATCTACATGGAAAGTAAGATCGTTGATCTGCAGGTGTGTGTACGTGCAAGGTCAAGGTTCACAGGTGTGCAGAACCAGTATTGATCTGTAGGTTGGAGATCAGATAGGACAGCAACACAACAGGGAGCAGGATCAAGCAGGATCTACTTGGAGTACGGTGTGTACTCATTGGTATGTACATGGAGTACATGGAGAGCTAAGAGGAAGGCAAGACAGTACCTTCCATAAGTATGGTCTGTTGAATTACAGGGTGTTGCAGGTTCATGGGAGATCTACTTGAAGTACTTTGAGTACTTGTGGAGTGCGTGGAGCACTTGTGGAGTGTGTGGAGCACAGGTGTAAGGTGAACACCAACTCTGTGTTTGAGTTGGGTGTTGGGACCTAGTAGAGAGAGCTTTGAGGAGAGAATTACTGTTCACTTGAGGTGTGGAAAACCTCTGAAGAGGTGGTGGAGAAGAAGTGGCATCTTTTTTATTGTATTTTTTTCTGTAAGAGTTATTAATACAAGTTGTGTATTGTCTCTCATATTCTGTGTTATTCTGAATTCTAGTTACTTGTTGAATCTGGTTTATTTTCGCATATTAAGTTGCTTGGTTTGGTAATCAACTGTGTGCTTTCGGTGTTTCGTGCACCCTGACACTCTTATTGGAGAGCAAGATCCTGATAGGGGTAAGTTAGGTAAGGCAGGCTGAGGGTAGGGTAGGTTTAGCATTTGATAGGAGAAATGTTAGTGTTTAGCTAGTTTGTTGGTAGGTTCGGGTTGGAAATTTTCCATTGACGGTCACACATAGTGACCATCGGTGATTACCCCGACCATCAATGGTCGACGATCAGGGGTAAAACGCCAACCTAACCCTCAACGGTCATGATGACTGTCGACAGTCAAGTCGAATATCAAAGGGTAAACATAAGTTGAATTCATTTGATAGGCTTGATAGGTGGGTTCTAGTTACAAGTAGTGTTGTACCATTGATGGTCAGGCGAATGTCAAAGGGTAAGCATAAGGTTAAGCTTAAGGTTAAGGTGTTTAATAGGCTTGATAGTTGAATTCTAGTTACAAGTAGTGTTGTAAGGGCTTGATGGATAAAATTGATGGGCTTAAATGTTAAGTTAGGTGGGCGTATTAGGTAGAGTTCATAGGCAAAAAATAGTATAGAGGATTCAGTGTGTTTGCTAATGAATTATGCAGGCTCGGGATCAGATACAGATGTGAGATTGGGTGCCCCGCATCTTTGCAGAGGTCCATTAGGGTATGACCCCACGGATTGGGCACATATGGAGGTGGGCCTAGGAGTGATGCAACACTACCAAGATGTGTCGCGCGATGCATCCATGATCGTGGCCCTCATCGAGAGATGGGATCTAGCCATGAACACTTTCTCCTGCTGACTAGTGAGATGACTATCTTGCCAAAAGATGTACACATGATTAAACGATTGCCCCTTCGGAGTGATCTGTTTTACCACATTGAGAGGTGATGAGTGTCGTTTAACTCATCATTTAATCAATATTCAATTGATGTCTTATCAACCAGTGCTGGTGTCCAAAGCTATCTGCAATAAGGTGTGGTATGGTAGATCTAGAAGGTTGCTTATGGGGGTGTTTGATTGTCCTATCCAAACTTTGACTAAAAAAAGAAATGTGTCATAAATTACTTAATTCACGCTTTTGTTGAAAAGGAAGAAATAAAATCAATCCACTCTTTTGCTGAAAGTAAAAATCACACTCCTATCTATGCTTGCTTAGAAAGTAAAATCACACTCTTCACTAACAAAAGGAAATTTGTTTCACATGTTTGCTGCAAAGGAAAACACACATTGCTTAGAAAGGAAATGACTTTGGAATAAGAAAATACTTTTTTTTTGAAACAGTGAATTTATTTTGATATTTTTATGAATAAATGTAAATATTAACAAGATTCTAATTAATTATAACAATGAATTAGTAAAACATAACATAAATACCGTACACAGTTCCTGGTTCCAAAGAGAGTGGGCGCTTGCTCCTCTCGAACTCAGGGACAGATTAATCAATGCTGAAAACTGAAGTATTAATTCATAAAACTGAAGTATTAATTCATGAAACTGAAATGATTACAATCTAGTTAAAACTTGTAATATGCTTGTATATATATATTTTTATTATCCGCTCTCTATCATCTGATATCTATTATCTATAATATATGAAAATCTTACATCTTATACTAATATAATCAACTCAAAATAGGATGCAAAGGAATATGATTCCTTGGTCGATCCATTCATCCATAGATAGGAGATTCGATTTTCAAGATATCTTATTATTTTGATAAAATAGATATCCTATCCTACAATAATCTTAAGATCTAAATATATATACAACTTTATCAGAAGCAAATCTTACAAAACAACAAATGGTTATTTTCCTTATTTGATTCCAGTTGGAATGATTCTTTTTTATCATATCTGGGCATCGGCTTCCCCATTTGTAGCTTTGTCCTTATAGAATTCTCAGAATTGACCCTGTAGAGTCAAGAGGAATGAACCTGCGAAGTCCGTAGAAACAAACCTGCGGAGTCCGTAGAAACGAGAATGCAGAGTCCGTAGAAACAATCCTTCGGAGTCCATAGAAACAACCTTGCAAAGTCCGTAGAAACAAGCCTGTAGAGTCCGTAGAAGCAAGCATGTGGAGTCTGTAGTTTTGCTGAATGAAGATCAAAATTGCACGTTCACTATACATTATGTCTTTTTCCTGAGCATTCTTCACAACAAAAAAATCACTAAAACATGTTATGTATTAGACATTAAAGACAAAGTAAAGGTTTAGTCTTTGATTCAATATAAATAAGATAAATATCTATTTTTCATGTAATAACTATCTAACAATCTAAGATTTTCATAAGATAATATCCTTTGAGAGATGAATTGAGGGAAATAACATATCAATAATGAGCCATATTCTAAGCTCATCATCTCCCCCAAGCTTTATCTTTTGCAAGTCCCATTGCAAATATTTATTGACGTTCATAGCTCTGGCCTTTGCTTTCCACACTCTGACTCAAATCATATTCATCAAATTCATCTGTTATATGCTTGTCTGAATTGCTTGTAAATCCCTGATATGCTTGAATCATTTGTTTTCATATATTGAATTGCTCCTCTGATTGTGGAGCCCAACTCTGCCATCCTAGAATATGTATGATCAGCAAAGGAGGTCTATATCTCATGTCAATCCATTTCTGCTCGCCCCTAGAGTTTATTAGCTCTATTAAGATTTTCAAAATTGAGGACGCTCTCTTCATACTCCATCTTAAGTTATTTGGGGACATGACCTCTCGTCTTTTAAAAGGCACTGAAAGTTGGTCCCATCTATTAACATTTGCAGCCATCACTGAATCAAAACTCAGTCTTGAAAATAAATCAAAAGTAACAACACAATCATATAAAGCTTGTAAATAATGTGTTTTAATTTCATCGTCTAACAAAGCACAGTTAAAATTTTGTTTGATCAATTTGAGAATAGGAAACGCTGGTCTGACACACAATCATGTAGTCTTAACATGATTTGTATAATCTTCAAATCTGTTTTTTCATGCTATTTGATTTTTGAATGTAGAATGTAATGCCCTCAGTTGAACTTCTCCCACATGAAGGTTTATCAAAAATTTATTGTGCTCATGGTATTCTAGAATCAAATCATGCAAATAAAATTTAAAAAACAAATCCTGTTGATCAAGATCAACATTATAGAAAATTTTCAAAAATATTGTTGGCTGTAAAATTTTGTAAGATGATAAGAAATTCACAGAAGCTGTCATCTATAAAATTGTTCAAATAAAAACAAACTGTATGCAGGGGAAGGATTCTTACATGCCAAAAGAGTTTTCCCTAATTTGCATGCATCTTGTAAATTTTCTTCTAAATATTGGACTTTAGCTTCTAATTATTTCTTTTTATTTTCCAAGATTTTATTTGAAGAAGTTGCATCTTTGTTTTTCTATTTAAATACAGAATATATTTCTTCAATTTGATGTAATATTTACAAGAGAGGAATCCCTGGATCACTTGTTTGACAATCATGATCAACAAATACCTTAGGAGGAGGTGCAATATCAGGGGCTTTGGAAGAGTTTATCAAACTCTGCAATCTCTTAATTTCCTTCTTCAGATTTTCTATATATATATTCAAAGATCTATTTATTTACTTTCATATTCTTTTATTGTTTTTTCTAATCTGTGAACTTCTGCTGTATGATCAGCAGATGTATCTAATTTCTGCACCAATAATGAGTTGAGATGATCCTTGTTCTGCAATTGACTGATCAAGTCAACAATGTCAGTGGTTTGTTGTTGTTCAAGAGCTTGAACTTGAGAAAGATGCAAAGTTAACTGCATAACATGATCATTTAGATTAGATGATTCGCTTTTTTTATTGGTACATACAGTTTTTCTTTTATCTATTATAATTTTAACTAGAATAAGTGGTTGTTCCATCATACTTGATTTCTTTGTCGTGTGTGGCTCTTCCTCTAGATTTGGCTCCTCCATTATGATTGGAGAGTTCCTTTCGGAAGGAATTTCTTCAATATTTGTAGGTGCAGGTATATTTTGATGTATGGGGGAATGAAATATCATTTTAAGAATTTTTAGAATGTCTGCAGTTTCTTGTTCATCTTCATCTAGTAGAATGAGTTTTCTCTTTTTGGTCACTCTTTGAGCTATACTTGGTTTTTCTTCTCAACTATCAATCCCTCGATCTTCTCAAGTTTTGTAGCAACTTTTTGTCTCAATTTTCTTCTTCTTAACAAGGGAATTGGTTGTACTACATATTCATGAGGTTCTTGTAGAGACCTTGAAACTCCAGAGATTTGAGACCTTGTGATTCTTCTTGAAGAAGAAGAAGAAATTCTGTTGGGACTACAGTCTGTGATTTCTTTCTTGGTGTTATTTTTGCAACTGATGTAGCAGGTGGAGATGAGTGTCCCTGTGGTAAATTTGGGATTTCTTGTGCAGGGAAATTTGGAATTTGTTGTGCTATAATGTTCTAAAACTCCTCCCAGACCTCTTATCCTTGCTGAAGGAAGTGATGTTGGATGATAAGATGAATAAGGCCATGATGCCTAAGAGTAGCATTGAGGGTTGTAGACAGAACTTGCAAAGCACCATATAAGAAGGATGAGAGGTTAATTTTGTACTGAGAATTTTATCTCCCATGCTTAAGGTGTATTAATATTTTCATGGCATTTCCCCTTAAAACGCTGTGTTGCCCCTCACAAATGATATATTTGAGTACTCACTTGGCTACAAATTTTCAGAGTTCAAGAAGTGAATTTCTACTAATTCCTTTTGATTTTCTTTTGAAATCTATTAGACATGAAGTTCCAATTTGCTCATTATCATTAAACTGACTAATTAAATCACTAAATGAAACTTTGCTTGTAGCTTTCATTCTCTCTTCTAGAACTTGTATAATTTGGCTTATAACTTGAGTTGTAGCAGGGATAACAATGTCTTTCGCAATTAAAAATTCAAGAGTGAGATTAGTGATGAATTCACTTACCATTGTTTCGTCGAAATCCTAGAATTTTTTAATGAAAAGTAGCCAGCCATTGGCTTTAAACACTGCCACAAAAGCTGTCTTTATAAAACTTTGTTGCATTTTTCAGATCTGATCTCATCTTCTGTCCCATTTCTTTGTAGATTTACAGTCAACTCTGTTCCTTTAACTCTGATTGAGGTGTAGATCAGTCTTTTATTAAAATTAGTAGGCAATAGTCACTGAGAATTTACATGTGATAATCGTGAAGGATCTATAGACCAACTTCTGTTGAATTTTGTAAAAATGAAATGGTTCATACGAAATGCTACAATTGCATGAGTTCGTAGTTTGATATGTTGACTTGACACAGTTAAGCGTCACACGTTTCTATGGAGTGTGCCAGTCATTTTGTCTCATTAATACAAGTTGAGTGAAATGATGACGTGTCACATTGACGGTGACAGTGATTCATTACTTCTTTTAAAACCTCTTTTTATGACGTCCCATCATTATGATACTTGATGACTCAATTGATTATATTAAAGCGGCACACTTATCCATACACATTTGGTGGCTCAGTGACATACTTTTTATTTTCATTATGACATGTGCCATGTCATTCCATTTCAGAAGATTCAAATTTGGGTCATCTCCATAGAATAAGTCTTAATTAAATCGAAGATAATTAGAGTTAACTAAACATAGATAAATAAAATATATGTCTTACTTACTTTGACCTTAGATGTATCATTTGCTCATCATGTGTCATGCACAAATAAGTTTGCATGGATTAGTTTATTGCATGAAGACGACCAATCATAGTGACATAATGAGATTTTCTTATAAATTTTATTTTTGCCCTTTGATCAGTGATTATTGGTTTTCTAGCCAAAGCCCATTTTGCAATGCATAGCTAGCCATCAAGCTAATTTTCTGGGCATATATTGTCAATAGCGTCCCTAAAAACATTTTCTATATATATATATATATATATATATATATATATATATATATATATATATATATATATAGAACTGCAGGGTTATCAAAGAGCGTGTTCACTGGAAGAAGCAGGGCTCTCCAGAACAGTGACTTGATCATTTACCTTTTGAACAAATTCTTCTTTATTGAGATGTTTTTGATAAAGCTTCAATATATGTCCATTGACTAACAAAGCTCTTTTGCTATCATCAATAGGTATTAACTTAACAGAATCATTTTCATAGACATTTTCACTTTGATAAGGTCCCAACCACCTTATTTGTAGTTTTTCTTTGAACTGTTAAAATTTAGAATCAAACAACAGTGTCCAATCTCTTTTCTGAAACTTCCATTGCTTGATTTGTGAATCATGTCAAACTTTTCTTTGATGTTGTACCAATTCAGTCTTTGTAGTGCTTTCATCCTCATTTCATCAAGTTGATTAAGTTGTAGGAGTCTTTCTGTATTTTTTCTAATTCAATTCTTATTTCTACAACTATTTTCAGAGTTTATAATTCAAATTCAACAGAAAATAAAAGTTTCTTACCATAAACCAATTCATAAGGTGAAAATTTAGTTGTTATTTTTCAAGTAGTATTATAGGCCCAAATAGCTTCTAGTACCTTATCTACCCAATTTTTTCTACTAAAATTAACAACCTTGGTTAAAATAGTTTCTAGTTCTCTGTTGGTGACTTCAACTTGCCCATTACCCTGCAGATGGTATGGAGATATTTTTCTATGCTAAGTTTGATATACTTGCACGAAGTGCTTTATCATGTTTGACATGAACTGTGGTCCTTGATCTGAAATTATCTCTCTTAGAGTACCAAATTTTTACATGATTTTGAAATATAAGAAATCAACTACCATCTCTTCTCTTGCATGAGTTAATGCTTCCACTTCTATCCACTTAGTCACATAGTCTGTACATACTAGGAGATATTTTCTTCTTCTGGAAAGAGGATCTATAGGACCTATAAAATCAATTTCTCATTTCTCAAATGGTTCTAAAACCAATTGATGATGAGGGTGCAAAGGCATCTCTGTTGAAAGAGTAGGCTGTCCAACTCTTTGACAAACATCACAGTGTCTGACATATATTTTTAATTGTTGATGAAGATGAGGCAAATAGTATCCTACTCTCAAGATTTTATGTATGGTTCCTTGAGCTGAGTAATGACCTCCACCTGGTTCATCATGACAAGCTCTGATTATATCATAAGCTTCACCATTTGTCACACCTATGAAACACATGGTCAGGTCTAAATGTAAATAACATTTCATTAATCCATTTGAAGGAAGAACTTTCTTTGATTAAACGTTTCTTTTTTTTGTGAAAATTGTAGAAAAAATTTCTCTGTGGCGAGATAATTGACTATATTAGCAAACCACAGAAAGTTTGATGAAATAACAAATAGTTGTTCATCTGGAAAGTCATCTTCCATTGATTTTTCTTCACTTGTAGTGTTTATTCTTGACAAAAATTTAACTATCACATTAGATTTTCTTGATTTATCTATAATAGTAACATCAAATTCTTGTAAGAGCAACAACCATCTAATAATCTTACCTCCCATAATTGATTTGTTGGTAAGATATCTAATAGTTGAATAGTCTGTATAAACAAATACCTTATACCCTGTTATATAGTGTCTGAATTTGTTAATTGCATAGACTACAACTAAGAATTCTCTCTCAATTGTGGTGTAATTTCTTTCAACATGTGTCATATTTTTGTTAATATAATATATAGCATATATATTTTCCTCTTCATCATTTTATCCAAGGACTGCTCCTAATGTTGTATTGGAAGCATCTGTGTATATATGGAATGGCTTAATCCAATATGATCCTCTCAATAATAGAGTAGTAACAAGTTTAGTTTTGATGATCTCAAAGGCTTGCTGGCAACTATCACTCCATTCAAATGTACTATCTTTTTTAAGCAAGGTAAACATAGGGGCAGCTATTTGACTAAACTTATCTATGAAGCATTTGTAATAACCAGCATGTCACAAAAAACTCTTAATTTTAGTTTATGTTTGTGAAATGAGTAAATTAAAGATTATTTTGACTTTTTTTAGATCTACTTGAATGCTTTTTACAGAAATATGGTGTCCCAGAACTATTCCTTCATCCATCATCAATAAACATTTTTCATGGCTCAAAGATAATTGATGTTCCTCACCTCTGATCAATACTTTTTTCAAGTTGGTAAGAGCCTCTTTATAAGTTTCATCATAAATGGTGAAATCATACATATATATTTCAACACAATCATTTGTAAGGTCAAAAATATTACCAGAACTGCTCTTTGAAAGGTTGTTGGAGCATTATAGAGTCCAAATGGAAGTACTCAGTAAGTAAAAATTCTTCAAATGCAGGTAAATGTGATTTTATCTTGATCTTCAGCTGCTACCGTTATTTGGTTATACCCACTAAACCCATCCAGGAAAGAAAAATATCTCTTTCCTGCCAAGTTGTCAAGAACTTGATCAATGAAAAGTAAAGAAAAGTAATCTCTGAGTATTGTTTTGTTCAATTCTTTATAATCTACACATACCCTTAATTTTCTTTTTTTTTGGCACAATTACTAGAGGTAAAACCCACTGGCTATCTGAGATGGGGTAAATAAACCCAGCTTTCAGTAATTTTTAGATTTTTGTTTTGACTTATTTTTTAATGCTGGATTTATTCTTCTTTGTGGTTGTCTGATTGGTTTGACAGATTCTGTGTAAATGTGATGAATGCATATGCTGGGGTGAATTCCCTTCATATCGGTATAATCTCAAGCAAACGCCTTGGTCTTGGTATGTCTTTTCAGTACTTCAAAGAGTTGATCTTCATCTTCATTTGTTAACCAACTATTAATGTTCAAAATCTTTCTAGGTAATACCATGATTGCTTTTGTACCTAGATAGTTAGATTCTATTTGCTTAAACTCACTAATCAATGAGTTTAGAGGACATGGATGAGGAAGTAGCTTATGAAACATAGTTACAGTATCAACAAACTCTTTTTCAAGAGGAATCAGTCTTGTTAAAGAACAATATAATGCATCTACGAAATGAGTTTGTTGTTGTTCTACGAATTTCCACACACTTTCATGAATCAATCCATGATCATATGGTGAAGAAACAATGAAAGAAGTAGAAGTGGAGGTTTCAAAATATTTTGTTTGATCCAAGAATCCTAAACTAAGGCAGTCCATAGTTTCTAGACTAGTCGAGTCTGTAGCTTTCAGATTGATAGAGTCTGTAAATTTTGGACTGGCAGAGTCCATAGATTCTAGGTATATGTCTCCATTCAATTATTTCAAGTGTTTTTTAACTATGATCATAGTTAATGAGAAAATATTGTTTAATGTGTTATCTGATTTATCCACCCAAAGTTCTTGTATACAATTTATTGATGGTTTTACAAGAGGATACAAGGAGATGTATTTAGACTTTATCCCATTACAAATGGTCATATTTCTTGATCTGCAATCAATCAATATTGCTACAATAGCCAACCATGGTCTACCTAAGATTATGGGATATCCTAGATTCTTTATTTTGGGTTGCAAAATCATGAAATCTACTGGATACTCCCAAAATTCTATTAATACTTCAATATTTTCTATAGTCCCTTCTAATTTCGTTACAGACTGGTCCACTATTTGAAGGATGGTAGTTGTGGATTGCATTCTTATAAGAGATAATGCATGAAGAGTATCAGTTGTCATAACATTGATTGCTGCTACCAAATCTACTAAAATGTTAAGAATTTATTTACCTTCGATTGTAACTATGATCACTAGGCTTCCCAGTTTTGCATATTTTAGAATTAATAGTTTTCCTGCTAATAAATCAATAACTTTTCGTCAACATGAATGGCTCCTAGATATTTTATTTTTCTCCCAAGTGTCTTGGTACAAAAGTTTTTGATGATCTTATTTAATTCAGGGATATCCCTAATAGCTTGTAGAAGGGGCACCTCAATATTGATCTTTTGCAACTCATGGACCAAGTTTGATTCTGGGTTAATACCAATTTATTTTAATCTTTTAGGAAATGGAACTACTAGCGTATTAGTTTTTTCTTTGTTTACTTTAGGGCTCATTTTGATTTTGGCCTCTCTAGTGTTTGATTGAGATGATTCTATCTTTTCATTTTCATCAGGTATCTCATAAATACAAACTGGAGGTTTTTATATAGTTTTCCCTGATCTCAAATATATGTTTGAACACTTAATAGCTCCAACATTGATTATATCTTTCTGTTCATTAACATAAATAGATGTTGATTATTTATTTTTTGGATTTGTTATTGGTTATGCAGGAATTGAAGGTTGATTGATTTGTCCTTATTGTTGAATAACTGGGGGTGGCATAATAGTTTGTTGTTTAAGTGGTCTTCTTGATTGAGTGAATTGTGACTGTGGGTTCCATTGTTGATATGGCTATGGCATCCATTACTGTTGTGGTACCCATTGTTGTTGTGGGTGTGGCACCATCCATGAGAGTGTTGGCATCCAATCTTGTCCTGTCCATGGATTTTGAATTGATGGAATTTGGAGTTGATTTCAAAATGGTGAAGAAACTGAAACATTCTATGATGCCATCCATGGATTAACTAGATTTCTTGTATCAAACTGTCATTGAGCCTAGTTTGGTGGGGCAAAGTTTTGTCTTTGAATATAATTTACTTCTTCAATGAACTGGACTTGTGTTTTTATTTGATTCTTTAAAACAGGTAGAAGGATACAATGTTTGGTATCATAATCTGTTGCATCACAGATTTCACATGATGAAACATTGGTTGTATCTAGGAGATAGTCTCTAAAGGCGTGTTTCTGTTTGCACTTAATACATTAAATTACTAAGAGTTATGTTGCATTTGCCTTAATTTGAAGGCCATCCAAGGTACGGTTTAGTGTAACCAGGATATCTGTCTTTTAATTAACAAATTCTTCCTTTAACTTACCCACTTCATTAGATTTCTCAAATCTTCATTTCTTAATTCCAAGTTTCGTTCGAGAGTAATTGGTATAAAGCTCAAAAATCTGATCGAAAGCCAACTTATTTATATCTCCTCCCATCAGATTTAAGACATCTCTAGTATCTTCGTCCAACCCTTTTAAAAAAACTAATTTCTAAACGTCTTCAGTGAGTGGATAATTGCTTCTTTTATGAGTGAGCATGAATCTATCCAAATAATCCTCTAAATATTCATCCTCATTCTGTTTGATTTTGAAGAAATCTTCTTTTCTTTCTAGCACTCGACAGTAATCTTTGTATTTGTTCAAGAATTTTATTTCCATGTCATCCCATGTTCTAATAAAATCACCAGATAAACTCATGAACCATCTCATAGCTGCATCTTTAAGTGTAGAGGAATATAGTTTTAATTTCTGGCCATCTGTTGTGTAATCATAGGTTTGACATAGCACCTTAAACTCAAACAGGAATTGATCATGATCTTCTGTAGATCTTTCCCAAAAATTTGGCAGATTAGCTGGTGAAATATTTTTCATGGGGGTTTGATCATTAGGATCTGCAACAATAAGAAAGGAGAAAGTCCTTCCTAGTTGTGCAAGTTGTTAATTTTGTTGGAGAGCCATTTCTTTTTCTGATGATGTTTCAAAGTCGGGATGATCTTTCCACTGAATATTTGTGGTATTAGTTATGGGTTGTTCGAGATTTTCAAAATTTTCTTCAATTACGAATTTTTGAAATGCTTCTTCTAAATCCTTGGCAACTTCTAAATAGTGTCTTCATGCAAGAGATTGATCCTGAGGAATTTGGCCTATAGGGTTTGCTTGTGGCAATGGCCTGGTTTCTATCCAAGTTTCAGAAGATTCTTGCAGATAGGTTTCACTTGTAACTTTTGGTTCATTACTCAGAGATGTTGAAGGAGTATCCATTTGTGTTCTTGGTGGAAATTTTGGGATGAATCGTCTTTTAGAATCTCTAGGATAGTACATCAATTTATTGAATTTTTATAAGATTTTATGAATTTTTACAATATTTTCTATTTTTCACTCTAGACCAATAATTATTACCTTACTAACACCTTATGTTCCCGGCAACGACGCCAAAAATAACAAGTGTCATTTAACTCCTCATTTAATCAATATTCAATTGATGTCTTATCAACAAGGATTGGTGTCCAAAGCTGTCTGCAGTAAAGTGTGGGATGGTAGATCTAGAACTTTGCTTATGGGGGTGTTCGATTGTCCTATTCAAACTTTGACTAAAGAAAAAAATGTGCCCTAAACTACTTGATTCACATTTTTGTTAAAAAATAAGAAATCAAATCAATCCACTCTTTTTCTGAAAGTAAAAATCACACTCTTATCTACGCTTGCTTGGAAAGTAAAATCACACTCTTCACTAACAAAAGAAAATTTGTTTCACATGTTTGTTGCAAAAAAAACACACATTGCTTAGAAAGGAAATGACTTTGGAATAAGAAAATGTTTTTTTTTAACTGTGAATTTATTTTGATATTTTTATGAATAAATATAAATATTAACAAGATTCTAATTAATTATAACAACGAATTAGTAAAACATAACATATATACCATACACCGTTCCTGGTTCCAAGGAAAATGGGGCCCTTGCTCCTTTTGGACTCAGGAACAAAGATTAATCAATGCTAAAAATTGAAGTATTAATTCATAAAATTAAAATGATTACAATCTAGCTAAAATCTGTAATATACTTGTATAAATTTTTCTCTATTATTTGCTCTCTATCATCTGATATCTATTATCTATAATATATGAAAATCTTACATCTTATACTAATATAATCAACTCAAAATAGGATGCAAAGGAATAGGATTCCTTGGTCGATCCATTCATCCATAGATAGGAGATTGGATTTTCAAGAGATCTAATTATTATCCTATAATAATCTTAAGATCTAAACATATATACAACTTTATCAGAAGCAAATCCTACAAAACAAAATGCAATTATTTTCCTTATTTGATTCCAGTTAAAATGATTCTCTTATTCTATCTGGCCATCATCTCCCCATTTGTAGCTTTGTCCTTACAAAATTCTCAGAATTAACCCTGTAGAGTCAGAAGGAACGAACCTACGGAGTCCATAGAAACAAGCCTGCAAAGTCCATAAAAATGAGCCTGCAGAGTCTGTAGAAACAAGCCTGTGAAGTCTGTAGAAACAACCCTGCGGAGTCCGTAGAAACAAGCTTGCAGAGTCTGTAGAAACAAGCCTGCAGAGTTCATAGAAGCAAGCCTGCGGAGTCTGTAGTTCTGTTGAATGAAAATCAAAATTGCAAGTTCACTATACATCATCTGTGTCTTTTTTCTGAGCATTTTTCACAACAAAAAAACCACTAAAACATGTTATGTATTAGACATTAATGACAAAGTAAAGGGTTAAGTCTTTGGTTCAATATAAACAAGACAAATATCTATTTTCCATGTAATATCAATCTAACAATCTAAATTTTTTATAAGACAATATCCTTCGAGAGATGAATTGAGGGAAATAACATGTCAATAATGAGCCATATTTTGAGCTCATCAAGAGGGAGGAGCGTGATGATTTATTGGAGCTGATATATGGAGAGTAGGATCATGTTAGGTGGCACGTTTGGGGTTTTGGTTACTCTATGCTCTATCAAAGGGCGAGGGGAAAGAGGAGATTGGTGATGATGATGATGGCAGTGTTATGCTTTGCCCTTCTTGACTCAAGCAGTGAGAGGTTCTCATACTTGCTTTTGGTGATTTTAGTTGAGATGTTGTTGGGGCAGACAATGTTTAGCTAGATACCTATTCTTTTGGTATAGATATATAGGGAGTTGTAGGGTTTCAAGGCCCATAGGAGATATGGCATTAGTGTCGATCTGGTTCTACATTATTGGGTGTATGAGCACATCTGAGTGTTGAGGTCTATGGGGTTATCGTAGGCGGGTTATGCCCAGATAGAGTTTTTGATTGGATTCATGCGATGGAGAGGTGATTTCGCTGCATCAAGTACATGTGGAGGAGCTCACGATGTTGATTAGTTCAGGGGTGCACTAGATACACTAGTTATTAGAGACATCACCTAAAGACCATATGATGGGTTCTCAGAGTGGGCTAAATATAGGAGACAAACTTTCTCCTTACAGAGTTACAAGTGAATTCTCGACAGGTGGGATGGAGAGGTGGAGCTCATCCCATTTGACAAGGTGCACAGGGAGTTTGGTCTTGTTTAGGGTATCCCAAGCGCATTTCCCAAGTATACATTAGAGGACGCAGAGATCCTTTTACCAAAGCCACATCTGATGAGGATTTTGTTAGATCATGACGAGCTGCTACCCAGGCCACAAATAGATGATGCAAGGTTTGCAGATGGCTACATGGCATGGTACCAGGCTTTATATGTGGTAGTAGATTTTGGTGATGGTGACAATGGTAGGAGGCCTATGGATGTGGACCCATCTAGGAGAGGGGGCAGAGGGCACAGGTACAGGGGCTTGCCCCAAATGGACAAGTAGGAGTGGCACTAGCCGTGACACAGGCACAAGTTGCAGCACTATAAGGTCAGATTGTTACTCTCACAGGTGATAGGGATTAGGGTAGAGCTTCACTAGCCTTAGTTACATAGGAGAAATACTCCTTGAGATAGAGAGGAGGAACTGCGGCATCTATAGGACCATTTGACACCATCCCCATAGCACAATACTTGGCTACAGTGGATGAGTTATGGTACCACGGGGCTATAGTTTTGAGATGATGTCCTGATGAGCCCTGATGGGGCGAGTATAGAGTGAGCTTGGCAGGTAGTGTTAGTGTGGTGACACCAAGCCAGTGAGCTGCATCTATAAGTGGATAGACAGGGATTGCAGGGGGACAGACACAAGACCTAGTGGTGCTACAAGGGCATAGACATGACATAGTATATGCTATTGTATATCATTTTGATTTCGGCTTGCAAGCCGATGTGGTGAGATGTAAATTTTGAGAGAGAGAGAGACATGTATATTTGTTGTATACATTATGATGTTAGACTCATGATTTATATATATGATCTTTGTTTATTTCTCATTGCTCATGGTCTTTGCTTTGATGTTATGAGATGATGTGATGTTATATTGATCATTCATGATGCTATGTTGATTATGCTTATGTTATGGATATTGGCTACTGATGTAGACTCACCTAGATAGGCATGTGATGGATTTTATGTATGGTTATGCTTTATGACATGTATGTTTATGACATGCTAAATTTTAATGAGTATATGCTTCATTGTTTAGATTTAGACATGTGGTGAAAATAGTTGATTGCTTTATTGTTCATGGATGCTATGGTTTTATTATGCTTGTGATAGTTATGATTATGGTTATGTATTTGTTTATGACATACATTGATACGATGTGATGATTATGGTTTGTTATTCTGCTTAGGGTAAAACATATGAAGCAAGTTAATTAACAACACTAGATGTGAGAACAAAGGATATAATCAAGAGACAAAGGTCTTTAATGAAAATATCAACCAGTTACGAGAGGATAAGAAGAGGGCATGAAGCTTCTTCTTTGACAAGGACTAAAATAAAAACAAAAGTTGGATTGGCTTAAGAAACATAAGTCCTTCAAATGCTTCGCATTAGCATTTGTTAGTTGGTTAAAAGGGTGTCTTGATCACAGAATGTCAAGTGATCTCAAAATCCCTTACTTATAGGGTATAAAGGGGAGATGGATGAAAATAGAACCTTTTTGTGAGACTAGCATGCCTCTTCTGTAGGTTTTCAAAGAGTTAGTATAAACAAGTCTATGTCATACAAAGTTTAGACTGATCAATGCAGGAAGTCTACTTATGAAAGTCGATTGCAGCTTTCAATATTATTTTGCCTATGAGAGCCGAATGTAGCTTTCAAAGTTATTGTGTTTTTGTTTTTTCTTGATAATGGGTCTTTTGTTTGTTGTTTTTGTTTGGGGTCGGGGAAGCTGATCGATACATGAAGCTTCCAAGAAATTGATTGTTATGACAAATGCTTTACTTAGCCATCTTTTGAGGGAGTGGTCTAAGTTTGTAAGCTTTGTTTAATGTTCTTGATAGTTGTCCTTCAAGGGAGCATTCCACCTTACTTTGAGCAATTTCAAATATGTTTTCAACATATGTCCTTCAAGGAAGCAGTCTACAAATGCTTAGGAATGACCCATGATTGCTATTGGTTTAGATTTTTCTTTTTGCTTGTTTGATTTTTGCTTGACATAGACATTCTTATAGAGGCTTAGAGGTTCACCTTTATGAAGGCAAAAATAAAAGCACAAGAAGGTTAATAAGCTGTAAAGGGGTTAAAGTGACAATAATCATGGAAATCTGTCCTGAAAAAAGGGGTGGAAAGTACCATGAGGATCATGCCATGGGTAGAGCCATGGTACCCACTGTTCAAGATTAGGCTATGACTGTGACAAAGAATCACATGATTCAGTTTTAATCAGTTGCCCCTAAAATATGGAGATGAATGTGGTTGAAATCAAGGGATGAACTTAAGTTAAAACAAAAGGTGAACTTGATCCTTAACAAAAAAATGGATGCAGATGCGAAGCATTGAGGGGCTTAAGCTCTGGGTTTCCCCCAAAAGAGGACAACCAGTAAGATCTTGATCCATACTTGTGGGTTCTGATATAGGGTCCAAGTCAATTGAAAGCAAACTTGCCTTGCTTGCTTTTTCCATATTGGTGACATGATTTTCCTTTAAGACAAGGTCTCCGATGTTGAATTGTTGCACTCTAAGGTGTTTGTTATAGGCACATTTTATGCACTTTGATAGACATGAATATGGGTAAGGGTGACTAAGCGATGCTCGTTAAGTAGTTTAAGCTGGGCTAAATGCTGCTGATGATAATCATTCTCGGTAATTATATCTTACAAATATATGTGATGAGATGGGGTTTGGACTTCGAGAGGCAAGACAATTGATCCAAAACTCAGAAATTCTGGTTGACGAAGATTGAAACAACACAATAACAATGAATTCTCTGAGAAGAGACATCGTATTACTTACATATCGCAATACAAATATAGGCTTATCTTTGGGAAGAGATGTCATGCCAAAACATATGCTTATCTTTGAGAAGAGATGTTTGCCTTCCCCTTTCGAGTTACAATGCATTTATACATATTTTTGAAAACAACCTCGGGAGATTGCATGGCTTGAGGAATTAATGGGTGACAATTTAACGTCCCAGCATTAAAACCATACAACGCTCGCATTAACACAATACAATGCTTGAGGACATACATCCCAGCATTAAAATAATACAACGCTCGAGGACATAATCGCTTGAGGACAAAACTGTCATCGACAATACAAAAATGAAAACAATACAAAATTTGAAGAATTACTGTCACCGAATGGTCACCTCAAATTGTTATCCAGATCATTCCTCCTTCCTTGAAAAGTAATGGTCCCCATTGCATCACCGTTCCCCATCAGGTGTGGCAGTTATATCTTGATTTGATTCCCGATGCACACTTGGAAGGGACTGTGGTTTATGGAACTGTGCGGGGCCTGATTGTTCACCATTTCTGTCTAACCATCAGTCTGTGGATGGAAGGCTGTGAACTTATTCAACACGGTATCTATTTGCTTCTGTTGTTGTGTTGTCAGGGCTATAAAATCAGCCCTTTTGGATTCCTTTGGCTTGACCACCATGAAAACAAATTTCTTGGCGCTAAGCAGAGAGACAGATGTGGAAGGTGGTACTTCTGGTACCCTATAGCGCCATGTTCCAAGAGTGAGAGTGATATGTCTAGTTCTTAATTCGTATATACCATGTCGATCATACATGAATGGCTGACCAAAGAGTACATCACAAACATCTATATTGACCACATCACATAAGACCTCATCTTGGAAATGTTGTATTGCATATGAGAGAAGACATTGGTGGGTGACACGGAGGTCTCTCCCTGGGCTCAACCATCCAATACTGTATGGTTTTGGGTGAGGCTTCATGGACAGATTTAGGCATTTCACAACATTAGTAGAGATTAAATTATTTTGACTTCTGCTATCAAGAATGAAATGCAGAGGCTTACCTTTCACCCATAACTTAGAGTGAAAAAACCTTTCCTTGTCATCTAGCATCTCGTCGTGTGTCTATGATGAAGCTACAATGGCTTCAGGATCAACATCTATAAATTCTTCTTCAACCTCTTCGACTGCAGGGTCTGTATGAGGTAGAGCAATAGATGTTGTGGATGGTGACTCAGAAAGCAGTGATTTGAAAGCTCGACATTCTTCTTTGGAGTGAGTTCCAAATTTGTGATAACCACACCACTTCCCAGTCTTTCCTTTCTTTTGCTTCCAATTTTGGCCTCGTGTTTGACCTTCTTTATCACTTTTCCATTTTGAAGACTGATCCTTTATATCCATTCTTCCATGCCTCTGCTCAATCTTTACTCCGAACTTGTATGCCTCACCGATGGTTTCCAAATTGAAGAGATCCATTTCCCCCTGGATGTACCATTGTAGTCCACCATGATATTTGAGAGTTTTATGTTTCTCACTTTCTTCAATGCCCAATCTTGCAGACAAAGAATGAAAAGTGTCTGTGTAATCTTGCACAGATTGGTCCTTGCCTTGGCGAAGTTGTTGCCACTATATGTACAGATCATCATATGCACCGATGGGATAGTATTCTTCTTTTACTGCTTCCGTAAAATCATCCCAGGTGGGTTCCACCCCAAGGCCAATGATATTCGTACTGAACCTCTTTTTGTACACTTCCCACCAGTTTTTCATGGGCAATGATGATTTTAAAAGAGCAAAAGTGATCTTTTCTCCATCGGTGAACTTATTTACAAAGAAGTAGGACGATAGTTGATCTAACCAATTTTCCATTGCATCAGCATTGATTTTGCCTTCAAATGTGGGAATATCAAAATTTACTTGAACCTTGAAGGGTGTTGGGGCACTGAAAGGAAGCTCCCTCGATGAGGAACCCGAATGTGTAGCCACTGAGCCAAAATTTCCCATTGGAAGTGTTTGAAGAATTTGAGCAAATTGTTGGAGCATCTGCATTTATTACCGCTGGAGGGCTTCATTCACCATTTCCTTGAAAGGATCAGATGTCTCAGTGTTGTCTGCCATTTGAGGTCGTTTGGGGCGCATAGGTAGAGCATTTGGAAGCTATGTCGCTTCCCACCCAAGTTTCCTGTATCTTGACCTCGTCCTTAGGAACACACACTCTCAAGACAAACCGCTCTAATACCACTGATCCAAAACTTAGAAGTTCTAGTTGATGAAGATTGCAATAGCACAAAAACAACACAATAATAATGAATTATCTAAGAAGAGACGTCGTATTACTTACAGATCGCAATACAAATATAGGCTTATCTCTGGGAAGAGTTGTCTTGCCAAAACATACGCTTATCTCTGAGAAGAGATGTTTGCCTTCCCCTTTCGGGTTACAATGCATTTATACATATTTTTGAAAACAACCTCGAGAGATTGCGTGGCTCAAGGAATTAACGGGTGACGATTTAACGTCCCAACATTAAAACCATACAACGCTCGCATTAACACAATACAATGCTCGAGGACATACGTCCTAACATTAAAACAATACAATGCTCAAGGACATAATCGCTCGAGGACAAAACTGTCACCGACAATATAAAAATGAAAACAATACAAAATTTGAGGAATTACTATAACCGAATGGTCACCTCGAATTGTTGCTCGAATCAACAATGTCCATTCCATACAAAAGAGAAAAAGGTGTAGCACCTGTAGGGGTTCAAATTCTAGTATGATATGCCCATAAGTCAAAGGGGATGTGCAAATGCCAATCCCAACTAGATGCATTGATCATTTTACTGAGCATATTGTTAAGAGTCTTGTTAGAGTCCTCGGCTTGTCCATTCACTTGAGGGTGATAGGGCAAGGAGAAACTTAACTTAATCCTGAATGCATCACAAAGACCTAGAATTTCTTGTTCTTAAACTATTTGTTATTGTCAGTGATGATCTTGTGAGAAACACCGAAGCAACAAATGATGAGATTGATAAAGTTGACAGTCTTTTCCGCTTTGATCAAAACTAAAGGAATAGATTCTACCCATTTGGTGAAATATTCGGTCCTAGTAATGATAGAATGGTGTCACTGTGAAGAATGGGGGTTAATTTCACCAATAAGGTCCAAACCCCATTACGAAAAGGGCCAAAAATAAGTAGAGACTTGATGATTATGACTAGGTGTGTGATGCAGATTGACGTGTTGTTGACACTTAACACATTTTTTCACATAATCACAACAATCTTGGTTAAGTGTAAGCTAGTAATAGTCGAGGTGAAGGATGCATTTAGATATGACAAGGCTACTAAAGTGTTCCCCACATATTCCATCATGCATTTCCTTGATAGCATGAGAGGCCTTGTGACTGCGTAGGCAATGAAAGAGGAGGCCATCAAAGCCGCATTTGTAAAGAATTCCCCCCATAATGGTATAACATGAGGTACTCTGGATAAATGCTCTTCAAGCATTCCTAGAAATCCCAAAAGGAACGATGGCAAGGTTGAGATAGTTGAAGCTTTGTTGATACCAAAGGTCAGGTTGGGTCTCTTTCACATTGAAAATGGTGGGAGAATTTGGTTTGACATAGGAAGGTTGGGTAAGTTTGTGGATAACGATAAATAGATTAGAGTCAGAGGGTGTAGACAGGATCTGAGAGGTGAGGGAAGCCATGGTATCAATGAACTTATTGGTAGATCATGGGGTTGATTGGATACGGTAGTGTTCAAATGACACTAAGAGTTCGTCAACTAGTTTGTATTATTACAAAACATCATTCTTACACTGGTAAGATTTGATTTAATTGATCACAAGGTAGGAGTCACCAAAGATATTGATTGTTCTGACTCCTAAGGCTAAGGCATTTTGAAGGCCTATCACTAAGGCTTTGTACACAACCAGATTGTTAGTACATTCAAAATCAAGCTTGAAAAACAAAGGAAGAGGTTCACTATCAAAGGGAATAAAGATGATCCCAGCTCCCCCACCACATTGACATTTTGATCCGTCAAAGAACATGGTGACTTGATAGGTGAAGTCCACTTAAGAGAGGGTTGTGATGGACTCATCGAGGAACTCAAGAGGAGGAGGTTGATTGTCTACTAACAGTGCTTCGACCAATTGGTTGACGATGACTTTCCCTTTGATTAACTTTTGCTGAAGGAAGTCAAGGTCAAACTCTACTAAAAACATGAGCCACTTGGCCATACATTGGTTTTGGTATGGCTTAGAGTGCATATAATTGAGTGGGTCAATATTTGTTATGACATAGGTTTTGTGGTTAAGAAGGTAGTGGCAAATTTTGGTGACCATGAAGTCTAAAGCTAAGTAAAGTTTTTCGATATGGGTGTACCAATTTTTGCACTCTATAAGCATGCCACTGATGTAGTAGATGACTTTCTCTTTGTGTTGTTCATCTTGATGAGTAATCATTGCCCTTAGTGAGTGGTCAATGGTAGAGATATAAAGGTAAAAAGGTTGGTCGTCTTTGGGAGGGGTGAGGACAAGTGGAGACAAAAGGTACTTTTTGAGTGAATCAAAGGTCTTTTGACAGTCGTTATTCTACTTAAAAGACACATCCTTCTTCAGAAGGTGGTGGAAGAGTTGGCATCGATCTGAAAGTTGGGAGATAAAGTGATGAATGGATTGGAGATTCCCTTACAAACTATAGAGTTTCTTGAGGTTAATTGGAGGAATCATGTCAAGGATGGCTTTGATTTTGGCCGAATCGACTTCTATTCCCCGAAGGGAGATAATAAAACCAAGAAGTTTTCCTCACAAGACCCAATAAATGCACTTCTCAGGGTTAAGGCAAACGTGGTAATGGATGAGACGCTCAAAGATAATCTTGAGAACAACTAGATGGTCCTTCCAATATTTGGATTTCTCAAGGAGGTCATCTACATAGTCTTCGATAATCTTGTGGATAAGGTCATGGAAGATATAAGTCATGGCATGTTGGTAGGTTGCACCACCATTCTTTAGTCTAAAAGGCATGACTCTATAGCATAAGGTTCTCCATGGGGTGGTGAAGGTGATTTTATGTTGATCTTCAGAGGTAACTAGGGTCTGATTGTAACTCGAGAATCTATCCATGAGAGATGACATCTCGTGGTCGACTGTAAGATCAACTAGCTGGTCGATTCTTGGTATAGGAAAGTCATCTTTTGGGCAAACAAATTTGTGGTCACAAAATTCCACACAAATGCGTAGTCTCCCTGTGGCTTTGGTGACAGGTACGACATTCAAAACCCATTGGGGGTAATCAATGGGTTGAATGAAATCAACAGATATGAGGTGTTAAATATCTTCTTTGACGAGAAGGGATATGCGAGGGTGCATGCGCCAAAGTTTCTGCTTGATGGGCTTGATGTTATGGTTGGTGACTATGTTATGGGTGCTAATGGTGGGGTCAATTCCAGGGATGTCACTATAAGACTAAGCAAATGCTATGCTACGGTCTTCGAGGAAAGAGGGGAAGTCCTGAAGTTCTTTAAAATTTAATGATTGGCCAATTTTGACAATGTGGGGGTTGTTTGGAGTGCCCAAGTTGATATCCATGGTGGATTTAGTCAACATGGTTTAAATCTTAGGAGGAAGGGATTTGCGGATGGAAAAATCTAATGCACCAAGGTAGGTGAGAATGGAATCATCATCCTAGCACTGAACAATGTTAATGGTAGGAGAGTCATCTCTTATCATCTCAGGATGGTTAAAGGGATGGTTATGGTTGCCCCCTCCTTTTGATAAGTCAGGAGTTTGAGGCTAATCATGTTGATGAAAAAAATAGGTGGGATAATGTCATCATCCTCACATGTAGGTGGAGGAAAGGTTGGTGAGAAAGGGATGTCTTCCTCAATAATGGTGACAGTAGGTGGTTTGGTTTTTCTCTTGGTGGGTAGAATGAAATCAAGGCCATGTTTCTCATGAGGCTTTTTGGTCTCAATGAAAATCAACTCATATGGGCCATGCTCATATCATTCAAGACCAAATCCTTTCCAAGCACCCTTGTGGAGGTATGTCTTGGCAAAACTTGATTTTTCTAGATAGGAGAAGCCACAAGTGAATGGTCGAGGTGAAGAGGAGGTGGTAGAAGCACCAAAGTGGTTTATCGATTCCCCGATACATGAAATGGGGTTGATAGTGCGAAGGTCCAAAGGGAACAATGGCTTTGAAATTGGGGTCATATCCGGGTTGGTGGTCAAGTTTCTCATACTCTTTGGGAGTAAGGAAAGTGTCAAGGGCGAGGAGGTGATATTATCCCAATGAAAGGTGTTGTAATGTGGATTCCAAGTGGTTTGAGGTGGGGATCTGATCAGAGGGGATGGATGAGCTTGTTGATGCCTTATTGGTTGAAGAAGGTATGACTTCTTCTCTCATGGTTGAGGGCTTGTGTTTTGTTGATGAGGGTGTGCTAGATGGAAGTAGGAGGATGTTGTTAGGTCGATAAGTCATGTTACATGATGAAAAGGGGCTTGGGTCAACTTGTATAGTGATAACCTGACTTTCATGCTCAAATTTAATGCAATGATTAAGGGTAGAGGGGATGCAACCCATGGAACAAATCCAAGGTCGTCCTAGCAAAACATTGTATTGGAATTCGCCTTCCACTACATAAAAGAGTTTGGGGAGTGCGGATTCCTAAATAGATATGAAAGACAATGGTTCCCAAGGTAGTTGCCATGGTGTTATTAAAGGATCAGAGTACGGCTGAGGTTTCAGACATGACATTATCTGATAGGTTGAGTTGGTTATAGGCATGGGAGGATATGATGTTAATACTAGCTCTCCCATCAATCATGACCCATTTGATGCAGGTTTGGTTGATGTAAATAGTAATAAAGAGAGGGGGATCTGGGTTATCAGGACAGATAGAAATTATTTATGAATCCTTGAAGGTGACAAGGTTGGAAATTTGGAGAGCACCAACAAACGTTGCCAGAGGTTGAGGGTCTTCAAGTTGGACCTCTATTGATTACAATGCCTCTATCATTGCTTGACGATGATAAGGTGAAGTAGTAATCAACTCATATAAGCTCATCTTTGCCAGGGCCTGGTGAAGTTGTTTGAGCACCACTCTCCTGATGGATTCAGAGGGGTTGGATTGGGAGGTACCCAAGATATATATCTTGGGTTTGGTTGAACCTGAAGGTGTTTGATTTTGGTTTGGTTAGGAGGTGGAAGATGGGTATGTCCACATAATTGACACTTTGGCCTTCCTCTTATCCTTTTATTGAGCATGTGATCTGTTGTCCCCAAAAATGTCACTCATTTTTGGGACAACCTATGAACTATTTTGGTTCAATGGACCAAAATCTTCTCTTCCCTTTTCAAAAATTGTTCTGAGCATTCAAGTTCTTCATTTTTCAAAGCTTTTTCAAAAATCTACGGACTCTGCAGGCTTGAATCTACGAACTCTGTAGACTCAGTTTCTATGGACTTCGTAGATAGGATTCTACGGACTCCGCAGGCTCAAATCTACAGACTCCGCAGGTTTCTACAAACTTCAATGATAGGTTTCTACGGACTTCGCAAGCTAGATTTCTACAGACTCTTTCAAGGTTAGTGAAAACTACGGATTAGGTTTCTACGGACTTTGCAAGAAGAAATCTATGGACTTAGTTTCTATGAAATTCAAGGCTTGAAAACTATGGACTTTGCTGACTTAGTTTCTATGGACTCCGTCAGATCTACGAACTCAAAACTACGGACTCTATAGGTTCATTTCTACGGACTCTGCTAAAAGAAATCTACGGACTCCCCCAGTTCTATGGACTCTACAAGGTTGGTATCTACGAACTCTGAAGGAAAGAAATAGGTTCAACACTTAGCCATTTTTTCAATCGGGAAGTTCAAAGGGGTCTTCCAAGAGCCCAAAGGACAAGTGCCCTTGCAGAGGGCACTTCGGAGCCAAAATGGACCCTTGCAACTTTTCTGAAAGGTAACCTTGGAGGTCAGATAGCCCTTGCAGAGGGCAGGCAGGGAGCAGGTGGACCATTTTAAAGGCCAAGCGATCAAAAGAATTCCTTTGGAAGGAAATCTTGTGGCAAAGTTGTTAAGGATGTTTCTTTCAGACAAAAAATCTAAAGGAATTCCTTCAGATTTTTTTTGAAGGAATTAACCCGACGAAAGAAATGACTAAGGCAAGGGAAAGGAACATTTCCTTCAGACTTTTGTCTGAAGGAATAAGCTCGAAGCAAAGACAAAAGCCTACAAAAAAAATTTTGATGAAAAAAGACAAAGCGAAGGAAAGTCCAAAGGAAAGTGGATGAAACAAAGAAAAGGATTCCTTCAGACATTTTGTCTGAAGGAATTAACCTGAGGACTCTCTGAGAGAAAGAAGCCTGAAGGCCATCCAAAGACCACCTGAAGGGTAGATACCCTTACGGGGGGCTCTCTCCGACCTAAAATGGACCATTTCTCAGGACCCCAAAGGGCAAGTCCCCTCCAGGAAGGATCAAACAACAAATCCAAAGGAATTACTATGGAAAGTGACGTGCTCACAAAAGTCAAAGTTGAACATCGTGACTAGCCGTTAGGATCCAGACATCTAGCGACGTCCTCGAAGCCATCAATTTCAAGGTGACAAACTAGCCGTTGGTTTCCTAATGATGACGAGTTTGAAGACGTCAAATTCATGGAAATGAAATAGCTGTTGATCTTTGAAAACTGGAACACGGACCCGAATGTAAAAGGTCAAAATGCCAAAGGGAAGAACCGTTGATGGAAGAGTTTAAGGAGCCAACAAGATCAAGGATATAGCCCTAAGAGCTCAAATTACAGGAAAAGAAAAAACTAGAATGGGGAAAAGATAGCCCGAGAGCTCAAATCACAGCAAGAAGAGACAGAGGAAAATATCTATGTAGTAGTTATTCTGGTAGCTAGAACAGTCTGCAAAGTAGATTTTTGAGCTTGAAAATATTGAAAGCATGGCCTGTTGGTTTCCTTTAGATTAAAGACAAAATGGATAGCTGCACAAATGTTAGAGGGGACAGACTAGATGATCCAGAACCAGGAGAAGACATATGAGATGAAATGACACACCATAGTTAAGACAACCACCCTGTTTTCAACATAGTCCTTTGACAAATCTAGAAACACATTCAAGGCATTGACTGTAGCAAGCCATCCCATGGAAAAGAGTGCCAAGCCCTGCTTGGTGGCTATACATTTTAATTTCTCTCATTATGCACAGGAGAATTTTTCATTTTTATCGAAAGTGAAACTCTGCCCAAATTGAAAGGAGAATACTGAGACTTTGAGCTCAGATTGTTGTTCATATCATTTTATTCTAGAATGAGAAAGCAAGTTGTTTATAGACTTTATAATATTATAGCTTGTATCATTTTAGGAGATTGTTCTTATGTCTGTCTTCTGAATGTGTTCATGTTTATTTAATTTGGCAAGTAGAACTAGTGAAAGTAATCAGGAAGGTGTTCTGAAACCAATTGTGGAGAAGACTTTGTGCTTTCACAACTATTTTTAGTGTGTGTTTTTAGTTTCTTTTTATGTTGAAGATTCTGGGATGACTCTATGCCCCCATTATCCTTTGTGTTATACTCTTTGGGTAGTTGAGGTGGAAAATTTGTGTTCTATTTCATCCTGCTGGTCACTGCGCTTGTGTTACTAGTTTCTTGTCACTACCTGAAAGAACTCCTGATGTTTCCTACAAAAACACTTCTAAAAGAAGAGAAGTGCCTTCAGTGTTTCCACTAAGATTTTCTCCTCTATTTGTTAACATCATCTCTGAAATAAGAGAGATGGATGGTGTATTCTGCCTCTGAGTGTTATTTTCTGCTTATATATATAGTAGATAGCTCCTGCATATTTATAAGGAACCTCCCCTTGATGAGAGGAGAGATTCATCCACCTTTGATGTAGTAAACCTACACACTGGGCTGACCAATCTCTTTTGTTGTGGATGATAAGACCTATTTTGCTCAATCAGACAGCTGACTGACAAAAATTCATCCAACAGTATTTTTGGCAACTTTGTTGGGGAAGGACACACAGTTTGAAGCCTCAAGCTTCAAGCTGAAGCAAGAACAATCTTTTTCCATTTTTGTTTCACAATCTAGCAACTCCACACTATACCAGAAGCCAAAGAGTTCAAGGTGTTATTGACCTTGTCTTTGAGTTGGTGTAGCAAAAAAAATTTGACTTATTCCCTCCCCAACTTCAAGTTCAAAGATCCAGGAGTGTTCCTCCTACCCGTACTAGGTCACCAACACAAGGTAGAGCTGATTTTTTTGCTATTAGCAAAGCGTTACCCATACACACATCACCCAAATTTGTTATCCCTCTTTTTCAGAATCCCATCATGGTAGTTCAAGGCCCCTGGGGTAACTCATTTAGCCCACTAAATCTTACTCCACCTCTACATGAATTTCCATGCAACTCAAAAATGAATTTCCTCAAATTCTTTGGTGATGGAAGAGTTTATCTTGATGAACACATTTCAGCATTTAGCATACCCTGTGGCATAATAGGAGTAGAATTTGAAGACGTGGAAGTCAGGCTCTTCATGAAAACACTACAAGGTGCTACTGCAGACTGATTTTACCATTTGCAAGCTAGATCAGTGACTGACTGGGACACACTTAAATCTAAATTTGAAGCCAAGTTCAAGCCTGCAGAAGATGCACATGCTTTGCTAGCCCAGCTCACATAAATGAAGAAAGAGCCTCATGAACCTATGAGGGACTTCATAGCCAATTTTGACAAGCTAAGAAACAAGATTCCTACCATTGCTTAGCCAACCCCTGAGAATTTTAAATGTTTCTTCATCAACTCACAGCTACCTGAAGTGAGTTTCTTGTTGAGATGGGCTGGCCACATAGACCTTGAGGCTGCTCAAGACTTGGATACTGAGGTGGAAGATGACCTTATGTTGGCTAGAAAGATAAGGAAAGACCTAAACAGAGGTAAACCCTCTTCATCTTCTGAATACTCACCTACAACCACCACTAATCCAATAGTGCAGAAGCTAGCAAATGAATTACTAGCCCTCAAAAAACAAATGGCACAAGGGATGTCATCTGCTCCTTCATACAGAGATGTACCAAGGAAGACATTTCAGAATCAACCATATCAAGGCAATTCTACCAAAAATTAAGGGCAAGCAAATCGTCTCCCTCCCCCTCAGAGGAATAACCTTTCCATTGAGGCACCTCCAACCAACTTAGTGGTTAGATATCTTAAAGCTAAATCAAATTTCTCAGTCCAGCCTGAGTTGAATCCTGAAGATGATGCTAATCTCTTCACTGAGAAAGAAGAAGAATTAGCTGGTGACTCCAACATTAGTTTCCTAAATTATCAAGATGAACCTAAAAGTGAAGGTAATGCAGTCGAGGGATCATATGCTGTGTTCACCTGGTCTAAGAACCAGTCAGCCTAGCCAGCTGATAAAGAAAATTCAAAAGAGTGACCTCAACCATCAGTTTTAATTGCTAAGCGAGGATCCACTCTTCCTTTCTAGCTAAAGGACCCAGTGATTGCAAGAAAGGTAAGCCCACCAAACATACCTACACTGTCTACTTCAAATTCGCAGTCCAGTTCTCTCTCTCACAAAAATTAAAAGGATGAAATCCCATCCTCTGCTCCTAGCTCATTCCAGACATTTGACATAATTGACCATATAAAAAAAATCAAAATTTAAATATCTAAATTTAAATTTTTACAGTCCCATCCTGAGCAATTAGATAAACTAGTTCAATGTGTGAAGAACCAAAACGTCCCTGTAGGACAAGAAATTTCCAAGGTGACTCATGATTCCCTCAAGAATACACCCACCAAGAATAACCTTGTCATTACTCCTCTTGCTGCTCCTGGTAGGACTGAACCTTTCTATGTCTCATTGATGATAAATAGACATCAGTTGAACAACTGCATCATTAATTTTGGAGCTTCAGATAATGTCATGCCTGCCAAAGTCACTGAATCCCTTGGCCTTACACTGAACAAAATATTTGGGAGATGTTTCTCCATAGAAAACAAGCAAGTACCTCTATTGGGACAAATCAAAGATGCCCAATTTTCATTTACAGCATTTCCAGACAAAAGAATCAAGATGACTATCTTAGTAGCCGACGTCCCAGCATCATATGGCATCCTTCTTGGATGAAATCTCTGTAAGGATGTTGGTGACGAATTAAACATGGACTTGTCGGAGGTGAGAATCCCAGTCAAAGGCGTTATGAAGAGATTGCTCCCTGAGAAGGAAGCAAAATATTTGGTTGCTCAAACATCATCACCTGAAGCTCAAATTTTGTTTGAGTCTTCAGGCATGGGTAACTAATTTCTTTTCACGAAAGAAGTTTATGAAGCTCTTGAATGCGATAACTTGAATATTGTTTCAACTGGAATAGAAAAAGAATTGGTGGAGTGTGATGCAAATGTGGAAAGATTTCCCCCTCTAAATGAAAAAAAATCCAAAAAAAATGCAGTGTCTAATGAGGTATAGATTCTAGAATTCGACGGTAGCTACTCCTCTACCGGTTCAGGAGCTGGGGTTGTGCTGATATCTCTTCAAAGAGATATTTTTTCTTCATCCTACAAGTTTTTGCTCAGCAACACTAATAATAGAGTTGAGTATGAATCTCTATTACTTGGATTAAGGGCTGCTTGAGACAAAGACATCAATCTCCTTCATGCCAAAGGAGATGCTAAATTGGTGGTTTGTCAGGAGAGAAACCTGTATCAAACCAAGAACGAAAGATTGCACCACTACCGCGATATAGTTTGGGACCAAATTGAAAGCTTTGATGCTTTCAACATCTCTACCATTCTTAGAGAATTCAATGATTGGACTGATGCACTGGGCGTTTCAACTACTCTCTTGGTCCCACACCCAGACTTTAAAGGAGACAGGTACACTATTAAGCTTGTCTATTGGCTAAGTGTGCCTGATAATGCTAGTCATTGGCAAGTGTTTAATAATGACAACCAAATCATTGCCTTTCTAAAGCAAAAAGATAGCTTTGAATGACTAAATTTTGAAGACAATGAACCTCAAAAGCTTGAACCAGCCCCTGAATCAAGTTCAAGCATGAATGGAGAGTTCCTACAGCTAAAAGAGAATAAAATTTTCAAAGGCCTGGTTTTCCTCGAGAAAATATTTGACAAACATGACAGATTCATCAAACAATAGCAAATTGATTCAAGTAAATATGGGTACCAAAGAAGATCCCAAGATGGTGAACATTAGGAAATGTTGTACTCCTGAAGAGAGGTTCAAGTTCACTGCTTTGCTCAGCCAGTACATGGACATCTTAGCTTACTCCTATGATGACCTAAAGTCACTCAAGCCTGATGAAATTTGACATGACATTCCTCTCAAGGCTGATTTGGCACCTTACAGGTAAAAGTTCAGGCAGTATAATTTGAAGATATCAAGTACCATTTTGTCTGAGATACAAAAAATGCTAAATGCTAGGATAATCTTTCCAATCCATCATTCCACATAGATTGCAAATATAGTTCCTGTAAGGAAGAAGAATGGTGAAATTCACCTCTGTGTGGGTTTTAAAAATTTAAATCAGTTATCTTTGAAGGATAACTATCTTTTGCCAATCATGAATCAAGTGCTTCAGACAGTGACTGGTTCGAAGATGTTATCAATGCTAGACGGCTTCTCAGGATATAATCAAGTTGAAGTTGGTAAAGCAGACCAACATAAGACTGTATTCACTATGCCTTGGGGCACGTTTGCATATAGAAGGATGCCTTTTGGCTTGATAAATTCTTGTGCCACCTTCTAGAAAGCAATGGACCTTGCTTTCAAGGATGAAATAGGTAAGTTCATTATAATTTATCTTGATGACTTGACCATTTTTTTTAACCATCACCTAAATCATGTACGCCACTTGCAACAAGTGTTGGAACACTGCCACCAGAATGGCATTTCTTTGAACCCTAAGAAGTCAATTTTTGGAGTAACAAAGGAAAAAAATTTCAAACACATTGTGTCTAAAGGAGGCATAAATATTGACTCCGACAGAGTCAAGTCTATCCAAGAGCTTATCTTACCCACAAGTAAGACTGTTGTTCACTCTTTCTTTGGAAAGGTGAATTTTTTACAGAGGTTCATCCTTGAGTTTGCTGAGAAGACTAGACACATTATAAACATGATGAAGGGAAAGGCCACCTTCAGCTGGACTAAAGAAGGCAAGTCAGCATTTGAGGATATCAAGACTGCCATTGCCTACGCCCCAATTTTGGCTTGTCTAGACTATAACAAAGAGTTCACCATATACAGTTATGCTTCTAAACACACACTTTTAGCAATTCTAGTTCAACAGAATAAAGAAGATATGGAATCTTCCATTTCCTTCATGAGCTATCCTCTCAAAGCTTATGAGCTGAAGTACTCAAACATGGAGAAGCATGCTTATATAGTGGTGAAGGCAGTAAAGCATTTCCACTTCTACATCTTGAATTTACACACTACTACCTTGGTTCCTAACACCACGGTCAAATCCATACTAAATCAATAGGAGTTTGGGATGAAAAGAGGCAATTGGATTGCGAAGATCCAAGAGTTTGATCTAGTCATCAAGACAACAAAGTTGGTACAAAAAAAAGGCTTATGCTAATTAATTGTTGATAACAAGCTAGAAGGAATAGAGCATGAAGAATCAGAAGAAGAAGACACGCCAATAGTCCTCTTTGTCTCCACCATGAATGAGTGGTATTCAGGTATTGCTTATTTTCTTACTTATGGTGAGTGTCCTACTCACCTATCTTATAAAGAAAGGAGGACTATCAAGCTGAAAGCTGTCAATTTCATCTTTTGAGACAATGGCCTATACAAGAGGAGCCTTGATGGAGTGTTCCTTCGCTGCGTGGATAAGTAGCAGCAAAGCCAACTTTTAAAATACTTCCATGATCTAGCCTATGGAAGACATTTCTCTGCTCCTGTAACTGTCTATAAAATTTTGTGAGCTATGTATTACTGGCCAACTCTCTTTCAAGATGCATACAAGTGGATAAGAAAATGTGAACTGTGCCAACAGTTTGTTAGGAGACCCAAGTTAGCTGCCTTGCCTCTCAAGCCAGTGGTCATGAAAGAGCCTTTCCAGCAATGGAAATTAATTTTATTGGAGTTATAAACCCATCTTTGAGTGCTGGACATGATTATGCCTTTACGATAACAGACTACTTCACCAAGTGGGTGGAAGCTATTCCAACCAAACATGCTACTTTAGAAGTAGTGTGCAATTTTCTCAAAGAGAACATCATTTCCAAGTTTGGGGTCCCAACCAAGATTGTCACTAACAATGTAGCTTGTTTCACTTTCTAGAGGATTACTCAATTCTATTTTTACTATGGGATTACACTCTCCCACTTTTCTGATTACTTTTCACAATGGAATGGACAAACTGAATCAAGCAATAAAATCCTGGTGACTATCATCAAGAAGCTGGTGGATGACAATCAAAGGACATGGCATAAAGCATTGGTTGATGCTTTATGGGTAGACATAATTACACCCAAAAGGGCAATTGGTATGTCTCCTTTCCAACTTCTTTATGGTATCAATGCTAAGATACCAATCACTTTGGAATTACCAGGATTGGAATCGGCTAAGGCAATTGAAGATCAAAATATATGAAAGTGCCCTTGATAAGAGGATCTTGTGCCTGACTAAGCTGGATGACCAGAGAACTATAGTGGTGGATCGAATTGCTGCCCATCAAAGTCTAGTGAATAATCTCTTTGACCAGAAATCAAAGAACCATGATTTCCAGATTGGAGATTAAGTCTTGCTATGAGACAAGAGAAGAGAACCAAAGGGGATGCATGGGAAGTTTGATTCTCTTTGGAGAGGCCCATTTATTATCTATCAGCTCAATGATGAGAACAACTTTTTGTTGAAATATCAAGATGACATGCTCTTTTTTCTACCTCACAATGGGCAACATCTAAAGCACTTAAATTCTTAAAGTATCAGATAAGTTCACCTGTACATATGTATATTTGTATAGTCTTTGTTTCTGCTTGGTGTTATTTTCATTTTTAGAGCCTTTCTTTTTGGGTAGCATGACTTCATAGCCCAATGGCACACTTCAAGGCACTAGAGATTTTGGTTTCTACTCCCCTCAGCTGTTCTAAATTTTCAACTGAAGGAAGTTTCCTAATTGGAGCCAGCTGTTGTCCCAAAAAATGTCACTCATTTTTGGGACAACCTATGAACTATTTTGGTTCAACAGACCAAAATCCTCTCTTCCCTTTTCAAAAATTATTCTGAGCATTCAAGTTCTTCATTTTTCAAAGATTTTTCAAAAATCTATGGACTCTGCAAGCTTGAATCTACAGACTCTGTAAACTCAATTTCTACGGACTTTGCAAGTAGGATTCTACGGACTCCGCAGGCTCAAATCTATAGACTCCGCAAGTTTTTATGGACTTCACAGAATAGACTCTACAAGCTAGATTTCTATGGACTCTTTCAAGGTTAGAGAAAACTACGGACTAGGTTTCTACGAACTCTATAAGAAGAAATCTATAGACTCAATTTCTACAAACTTCAAGGCTTGAAAACTACAGACTCTACTGACTTAGTTTCTACGGACTTCATCAGATCTATGAACTCAAAACTACAAATTCTGCAGGTTCATTTCTATGAACTCTGCAATAAGAAATCTACGGACTCCCCCAATTCTATGGACTCTATAGGATTGGTATCTACGGACTTTAAAGGAAAGAAATAGGTTCAACACTTAGCCATTTTTTCAATCGGGAAGTTCAAAGGGGTCTTCCACGAGCCCGAAGGACAAGTGCCCTTGCGGAGGGCACTTAGGAGCCAAAATGGACCCTTTCAACTTTTTTGAAAGGCAACTTTGGAGGTCAGATAGCCCTTGTGAAGGGCAGGTAGGGAGTAGGTGGACCATTTTAAAGGCCAAGCGAGCAAAGGAATTCTTTTGGAAGGAAATCCCGTGGCAAAGTTGTTAAGGACATTTCCTTCAGACAGAAAGTTTGAAGGAATTCCTTTAAACTTTTTTCTGAAGGAATTAACCCGATTGAAAAAACGACTAAGGCAAGAGAAAGGAACATTTCCTTCAGACAAAATGTCCGAAGGAATTCCTTCAAACTTTTATCCGAAGGAATAAGCCCAAAGCAAAGACAAAAGCCCAGGGAAAAATGCCTGATGAAAAAAGGCAAAGCGAAGGAAAAGTCTGAAGGAAATCAGACGAAACAAAGAAAAGGATTCCTTTAGACATTTCGTCCAAAGAAAAAGATTCCTTTAGACATTTTGTCTGAAGGAATTAACCCGAGGACTCTTCGAGAGAAAGAAGCCCGAAGGCCATCCAAAGACACCTTGAAGGGTAGATACCCTTGTGAGGGGCTCTCCCCAACCCAAAGAAGACCATTTATCAGGACCCCAAAGGGGAAGTCCCCTCTGGGAAGGATCAAACAACAAAGCTAAAGGAATTGTCGAGTAAAGTGACGGGCCTATAGAAGTCAAAGTTGAATGTCGCGAACTAGCCGTTGGGATCCAAACGTCCGATGACGTCCTCACAGCCGCCAATTTTAGGGTGACAAACTAGTCGTTGGTTTCCTAACAATGACGGGCCCAAAGACATCAAATTCATGAAAATGAAATAGCCGTTGATATTTGAAAATTGGAACATGGACCCGAATGCAAAAGGCCAAAATGCCAAAGGGAAGAGCCGTTGATGGAAGAGTGTAAGGAGCCAGCAAGACCGAGGATATAGCCTTGAGAACTCAAATGATAGGAAAAGACAAAACTAGAATGGAGAAAAGATAGCATGAGAGCTCAAATCATAGAAAGAAGGGACAAATAGGAAAATATCTATGCAGTAGTTATTTCAGTAGCTGGAATAGTCTACAAAGTAGATTTTTGAGCTTGCAAATATCGAAAGTGTGGCCTGTTGGTCTCCTTTGGAGTAAAGACAAAATGGACAGCTATGCAGATGTGAGAGGGGATAGACCAAATGATCCAGACCCAAGAGAAGACATATGAGATGAAATGACATGCCATAGTTAAGATAGCCACCCTATTTTTAACATAGTCCTTTGACAAATCTGGAAATGCATTCAAGGAATTGATTGCATCGAGCTATCACATGGGAAAGAGTGCCAAGACCTGTTTGGTGGCTATACATTGTAAATACTCTCATTATGCATGGGAGATTTTTTCATTTTTATGGAAGTGAAACTCTGACCAAATTGAAAGGAGAATACAAAGACTTTGAGTTGGATTGTTGTTCATATCATTTTATCTGAATGAGAAAGCAAGTTGTTTGCAGACTTTGTACTGTTATAGCTTGTATCATTTTAAGAGATTGTTCTTATGTCTATCTTCTGAATGTGTTCTTGTTTATTTAATTTGGCAAGCAGAACTAGTGAAAGTAATCAGGAAGGTGTCTTGAAACCAATTGTGGAGAAGACTTTGTGTTTTCACAACTATTTTCAGTGTGTGTTTTTAATTTCTTTCTATGTTGAGGATTCTGGGAAGACTTTGTGCCCCCATTATCCTTTGTGTTATACTCTTTGGGTAGTTTAGGTGGAAACTTTGTGTTCTATTTCATCCTACTGGTTACTGTGCCTGTGTTACTAGTTTCTTGTCACTACCTGAAAGAACTCCTGTTGTTTCATGCAAGAACACTTTTGAAAGAGGAGAAGTGCCTTCAGTATTTCCACCAAGATTTTTTCCTCTATTTGTTAACATCATCTCTGAAAGAAGAGAGATGGATGGTGTATTCTGACCCTGAGTGTTATTTTCTATATATATATATATATATATATATATATATATATATATATATAGCTCTTGCATATTTATAGGGAACCTCCCCTTGATGAGAGGAGAGATTCATCCACCTCTGATGTAGTAACCTTGCACACTGGGCTGACCAATCTCCTTTGCTATGGATGATAAGACCTATTTTTCTCAATCAGACAGCTGACTGATAAAATATTCACCCAACATGATCATGTGACCACATGGATAGTATGGATAGAGGGAAGAGTTGGGGTAGGAGATGGGTTTGGTTCCTCGCCACTCTGAGGTGAGACTAGGTGAATAGGTAGGTGTTGGGTAGTTGTTTTTGGTTGTAGGATTGGTCAAGGGCCCATGGGAGGTTCTTCTATTAGTAGATCATCCTCATCATAGAGCCTATAGATAATGGTTTGGAGAGCCTTGTAGTTCTCCATGTCATGCCTCGGTGTCCTATGATAGGAGCATACTTGGCGGTTGTTATACCAGATGGGATTTAGACTGAGAGGCTCGAATGGTTTGATGGGAGATAAGGTCAAGCAAGAGGCTTACAAAAACCTTTGGAAGATGACTGAGTAAGGCCCAACTAAAAGTGGAGAGGTTTTATAGTTTTGATCTTGGTTGGTGAGATGGAAGTCCTTTTGGCAACGGGCTTGGTAGTAAGAGGTTTGGGTTTCTTGGCTGATGGTTTAGGTTTTGGTAAGGCAAAGGTTGGTAAGTTGGAGGTAAGAGGTTTTAGGGTAGGTAGTCTAGTTATTGATGGCTCAATGAAGATAGGTGTGTCTGAAATCAAGTGTGTTGGTGTAACCAATAGTAGTGGTTGGGTCTTAGTTAAGACAATTGACTTCCTAATAAAAGTGGAGGGATAAGGCCCCAAGATAGAGGGAAAGGTTGAAGGAGGTATAAGTTTGGTCCTCTAGCCTTTTGGTGGCTTTAATTCCTTGTTTGATTTGGCTTTGTGGTTGGTTGTTGAGTTTGGTGAGGTAAGATCCACTTTCATAGATGGTTGATTAAGGCTCTGTGTAGGGAAGGTGCCAAGGCTTTTGATTGGTTTGGTTAGTTTGGTTCGAGAAGGTGATTTGGTTGTTTGGAGTTTAGGTGCATTTGATGGTTGAGAAATTGTTAGGTTGGTAAGGGTTTTTATGTATTTAATTGATAAGATAGGGGTTTGGATAATAGGAGTGGTGGATTGGTTTGCTAAAGGTATGGTTGGAGGTTCCTACTCGGTGATGTAAGGGAGCCCCAATTACTACCAAAAGGTGGCTCGATCCATGTCAGAGCTGGAGACAAATTTTAATTTCTATACTAACCTAGAGAATAGTTTGTAGACTAGTTTTTCTCCCTGGATAGTGGACTTGAAAGATAAGCCCATAGGTTGAGAAAGGGGAATAGTGACCTCATCTTTTTCCTCAATCAAAGGATGCAAGGTTTGGATGGGTAACTCCTATGTGGGAGGTGCAGACATGGTGGCTTCCTCTTTGATAATGATCTCCAAAGGGGTAGTAAATTGCTTTGTAATTGAGGGAGAATGTAAAATGGGTGCTTGTTCTAGTATGTCAGTTTAAGGAGGGGTTGATGGCTCCACTACCTCAATAAGTGGAGGAGGGGAAAGGGGTGCTTCTCGATTTGGGTCTCCAAAAGAGGAGAAAGTAACCCCACTACCTTAATAAGTGGAGAGGATAAAGAACAAATAGATTAGACAGTAGATTATTCAACAATGAGCGCATTAAGAACCATATTGACGGTATGGGCCTCATGAGAACACTCAACCTTGTTGCTCTCATTTTTGGTAGGCGTATGATTGGGGAAAGGTTATCTGAAAATGTTAAGGGCTTGGTTTTGAGGTGTGTTAGGGTTATCCAACACAAGCTCCCCTTTGTCAATGAGAGATTGAACAATGCTTTTGAAGGCATTACACCTATTAACGTTGTTGGATGAATATTTGTCAACCAGCTAATTGGTGAGCAAAATAGGTCTCTTCAACCATCGCATAGGGAGATTGGTCAGCCAGATGTGTAAGTTTACTACATCAGAAGGGGACAAATCTCTCCTCTCATCAAGGGGAGGTTTCCTATAAGTATGAAGGGGGCTATATACTATATAAATAAGTAGAAAATAACACTCAGGGGCAGGATACACCATCCATCTCTCTTCTTTCAAAGATGATGTTCACAAATAGAGGAGAAAATTTTGGTGAAGACACTGAAGGCACTTCTCTTCTTTCAGAAGTGATCTTGCAGGAGACAACAAGAGTTCTTTCAGGTAGTGACAAGTAACTGGTAACCAAGGGCGCAGTAACTAGTAGGATGAAATAGAACACAAAGTTTTCACTTCAACTGTCCAAAGAGTATAATACGAAGGATAATGAGGGCACAAAGTCATCTCAAGATCTTTTACATAGGAACAAAAAGAAAACACACTAAAGACAATTGTGGGGGCATAAAGTCTCTCCACAGTTGGCTTTAGGACACCTTCTTGATTACTTTCACTAGTTCTTCTTGCCAAATTAAATAAACAAGAACACATTCAGAAGACAAACATAAGAACAATCTCCTAAAATGATACAAGCTATGATATCACAAAGTCTGCAAACAACTTGCTTTCTCATTCAGATAAAATTATATGAACAACAATCTGAGCTCAAAGTCTTAGTATTTGCCTTTCAATTTGGGCAGAGTTTTGCTTCTATATTGGGAAGATCTCCCTTTGCATAATGAGAGAAATTACAATGTATAGCCACCAAGCAAGGCTTGGCGCTCTTTCCCATGGGATGGTCCATGCTGTAGTCAATGCCTTCAATATGCCCTCAATTTTGCTTGGAGGGCCATGCTAGGAATAGTGTATTGCCTTAACTATGGCATTTCCATTCATCTAATATGTCTCTTCCTTAGTATGGACTGTCTGGTCCTTTTTTTTATGTCTGCGCAGCTATCTAATTTGCCATTACTCCAAGGGGGACAAACATGTGGCACATTCAATGTTTAATGGCTCAAATATCTATTTTGTAGACTGTTCCACCTATTGGAATAACTTTTACACAGATATTTCCCTCTTTGTCTCTCCCTACTGTGATTTGAGCCCTCGAGCTACCTTTTCTAGCTTTACCAGCTCTTTCAGCTCCTTTCCTAAGTGGTTCTTCCTCTCAACCTTGGCCTTAAGGCCTTTGAATGCATTTAGGTCCATGCTCAAGCCTACAAAGATCAATGGCTATTTTATTGCCACAAATTTGATGACTTTAGGTGTGTCATCATTTGAAAGCCAACAACTAGTTGGTTGCCCTAATTTTGACGACTATGGGGACGTAGCCAGACTTTTGGATCTCAACGGCTAGTTCGTGTTGTCCAACTTTGACATCTGTAGGCCCATCACTTTCCTTGACAATTCCTTCAACTTTCTTATTTTGTCCTTCCCGAAGGAGAAGAATCCCTTTAGGGTCTTGAGAAAGGCCTATTTTGGCTTGTGAGAGCTTCCCGCAAGGGTACATGCCCTTTAGGTTAGTCTTCGGATGGCCTTCAGGCTGCTTTTATTTCAAAGAGTCCTCAGGGTAATTCCTTCAGACAAAATGTCTGAAGGAATTCCTTTGGACATTTTGTTCGAAGGAAATCTTCCTTCACCTTTGCATATTTTTTCGTCAGGCATTTTTCCACAGGCTTTTCTCTCGACGGGCTTTTGTCTTTGCTTCGGGCATATTCCTTCAGAGAAATTTTTTGAAGGAATTCCTTTGGACCTTTTGTCCAAAGAAAATGTTCCCTTCCCTTGCCTTAGTCATTTCTTCTGCCAGGCTTCATCGGTCGGGTTAATTCCTTTAGAAAAAAGTCTGAAGGAATTCCTTCAGACTTTTTGTCTGAAGGAAACATCCTTAACAACTTTGTTGTGGGAAATTTTTCAAAGGAATTTCTTGTTCGCTCGGCCTTTGAAATGGTTCACCTGCTCCCTGCCTGCCCTCTGCAAGGGCTGTCTGACCTCCAAGGTTGCCTTTCAGAAAAGTTGTAAGGGTCCATTTTGGCTCCTACGTGCCCTCCACAAGGGCAGTTGTCCTTCAAGCTCTTGGAAGACCCCTTTGAACTTCTCTATTAAAAAAAAGGCTAAGTGTTGAACCTATTTCTTTCCTAAAGAGTCCGTAGAAGCCAACCTGCAGAGTCCATAGAAATGAGTTCATAGATCTGGGGGAGTCCGTAGATGTGAGAAACCAACCTGCAGAGTCTGTAGTTTTGAGGCCTTAAGAGTCCATAGATTTGAGCCTACTTGCAGAGTTTGTGGAAGCCAAGTCTGTAGTTTTCTCTAACTTTGAAAGAGTCCATAGAAATCTAGCTTGCGGAGTCTGTAGAAACCATATGTGAAGTTTGTAGTTCCGCTTGCAGAGTCTGTAGTTTGAGTTCGTAGAACTGGGGGAGTCCGTAGATTTGAGTCTATAGATTTTCTTCCTGTAGAGTCCATAGATTTCTTACTGTAAAGTTTGTAGAAACTAAGTCCGTAGAAATGAACCTATAGAGTCCATAAAATCCCTCCTGCAGAGTCCGTAGGAATGATCCTGTGGAGTCCGTAGAATTATGAAAAGCTTGAAGAATGGAAAATTAGAATGCACAGAACAATTTTTTAAAAGGGAAGAGAGGATTTTGGTCTATAGGACCAAAATAGTTCAAATGTTGTCCCAAAAATGAGTGATAGTTTTGGGGACAACAGCTGGCTCCAATTGGGGAACTTCCTTTAGTTGAAAACTTAAAACAACTGAGGGGAGTAGAAACCAGAATCTCCAGTGCCTTAAAGTATGCCATTGGGCTATGGAGTCATGCTACCCAAAAAGAAAGGCTCCAAAAAATAAAAATAAAAAGCACAAAATAGAACTAAAGACTATACAAATATACATATGTATAGGTGAACTTATTTGATACTTCAAGAATTGAAGTGATTCAGACACTGCCCATTGTGAGACAATGAAGATGGCATTTTATCCTAATAAATCAGCAAAAAACCATTTTGTCCCCAGAATCGGTGATGGGCGAATAGAACTCTCCACCAGGAATCACATTTCTTGTGCACTCCTTTTGGTTCTCTCTTCTTGCGCCATGGCAAGATGTGGTCTCCAATCTAAAAACCATAAATCCTTACTCTCTTGGCAAAAAATTCCTCTTCCTGACTTTGGCATGCAGTAGTATGGTTCACTACCATAGCTTGTTGTTGTTTTAGTTCACTCTAGCACATGATTTGATTATCAATATCAAACTCTATATTATTAGTGTTGCTAAACTACAACTCGTGTGAAGGAGAAAGAATATCTCCTTGAGGAGATATCAACACCATCCCGGCTCCAGCACCGGTAGAAGAATTGATGCCATCAAATTCTCAGATCTAAATATCATCAGAAACTAATCTTCTATCAAATTTTTCTTCATTAAAGAGGGAAGATCATTTTTTATCTGTATTGTGGCCTACCAATTCTTCTGATGTTTTGCTTGAATCAATCTTTGGATCGCCACCTATATAATTTTCATCTACTAAAACATGAACATCCTTAGTGGATAAGAAGTAATTACCCCTGCCTGAAGACTCAAATAAAATCTGAGCTTCAGGTGCTGATGTTTGAGTGACAACATATTTTGCCTCCTTTTTAAGGAGCAGCCTCTTCATGACGCCTTTGACAAAGATCCTTGCTTCATATAGGTCCATGCTCAACTCACCACCCACATCCTTGCAGAAATTTCATCCAAAAAAGATGCCATATGATGCTAAGACATCGACCACCAGGACTATCATCTTGATTCTCTTAACCAAGAATGCTACAAATGCAAATTGGGCATCCTTGATCTGTCCCAGTAGTGGCACTTGTTTGTTCTCCATGGAGAAACATCTCCCAAATGTCTTGGTCAGTGTAAGACCAAGGGATTCTGCCATTTTGGCAGGCATGATGTTGTCTGAAGTATTGGAATTAATGATGCAGTTGCTCAGTTTATGACCGTTTATCAACAGGGAAACATAGAAAGGATCTAGTTTCCCAGGGGCAGCGGGAGGAGTAATGACGAGATTGTTTGGGATGGGCATGTTCCTTGGGGGATCATGAGTTACCTTTCTAGTCTTTGGTCTTGCAGGGATGACTGTATTCTTCACACACTCCACCAACCTGTCCAACTGCTTAGGGTTGGCTTGTAGGAATTCAAATTCAGTCATTTAAATTTTGGTTTTCTTGACATGGTCAATTATGTCAAATGACTGAAATGGACTAGGAAGAGAGGATGGGAGCTAATCCTTTTCATTTTTTGGATGGGAAGGACTGGTTTGCGAATTTGAAGTTGAAGGTGCAGAAATGTTTGGGGTACTCACTTTTTTAGCAACCACTGGGTCCTTTGGCTAGAAAGGCAAAGTGGTTCCACACTTAGTAATTGAAATTTTTGGTTGAGGTCACTCCTCTGTCTTCTCTTTATTAGCTTGTTGGGCTAACTAGTTCTTGGACTAGGTGAACACAGCATATGATCCCCTGGCTGCATTACCTTTACTTTTGGGTTTATCCTGATAATTTAGAAAACCAATGTTGGAGTTGCCAGCTAATTCTTCTTCTTCCTCAGTGAAGAGATTAGCATCATCTTCAAGATTTAAATTAGGCTAGAATAAGAAATCTGATTCAGCTTCAAGATATCCAACTGCTGAGTTGGTTGGAGGTGCTTCAATGGCAAGGTTATTCCTCTAAGGGGGAGAGAGATGATTTGCTTACCCTTGAATTCTGACAACATTGCCTTGATATGGTTGATTTTGAAATGTCCTCAGTACATCTTTATATGAAGGATAAGATGACATCCCTTGTGCCATTTGTTTTTTGAGGGCCAGCAATTCATTTGCTAGCTTCTGCACCATTGGATCAGTGGTGGCTGTAGGTGAGTATTCAGAAGATGAAGAGGGTTTACCTCTCTTTGGGTCTCTCCTTATCTTTCTAACTAAGATAAGGTCATCTTCCACCTCAGTATCCAAGTCTTGAGCAACCTCAAGGTCTATGTGGGCAACACGTCTCAGCAAAAAACTCACTTCAGGCAGCTGTGAGTTGATGAAAAAGCATTTGAGGTTTTCAGGTGTTGGTTGAGCAATAGCAAAAATTTAGTTCCTGAGCTTGTCAAACTTAGCAATGAAATCCCTCATCAGTTCATGAGGTTCCTTCTTCATTTGTGTGAGATAGGCCAGCAAAGCATGTGCATCTTCTGCAGGCTTGAACCTGGGTTTAAATTTAGCTTTAAGTGTGTCCTAGTCAGTCATTGATCTAGCTTGCAGATGGTAGAACCAGTCTGCAGTAGCACCTTGTAGTATTTCTATGAAAAACCTGATTGTCATGTCCTTAAATTCTACACCTATCATGCCACAGGCTATGCTGAAGGTTGCAATGTGTTCATCAAGGTGAACTCTCTCATCACCAAATAATTTGGGGAAATTCTTTCTTGAACTGCATGGAAGTTCATGCAGAGGTGGAGTAAGGTTTAGTGGGCCAAATGAGTTACCCCAGGGGCCTTAAACTGCCATGATTGGATTATGGAAAGTAGGGATAACAAATTTAGGTGGAGTACGTACAGATAAAACTCTTATGATAGCAAAAAAAGAAGCTCTACCTTGTATTGGTGACCCGATACGGATGGAAAGAACACTCCTAGATCGTTAGACTTGAGGTTGTAGAGGAAACAAATCAAAATTTCCTTGCTGCACCAAATCAAAGACCGAGTCAACAATACCTTGGGTTCTCTAACTTTTGGTATAACATGGAGTTGCCAGATGGTGAGACAAAAATAGAAAATGACTGGTCTTGCCTTAGCTTGAAACTTGAAGCTTCAAACTGCTTGTCCTTCCCCAGCGGCTCTGGTTTTGTAGACCAAATAATATAATGGAGATGGAGGAAGATGGTAAGGCTATAATGATAATGGGTAAGACACAGGTGATGTTTCAATCTGAAGCTTCAGGCTTCAAATTTTATAAAATTACTGTGTCCCCAACGGAGTCACCAAAAAGGCTATTGCACGAAGTTGGGAGGAAAAATTAACAATGGAAAAGCACTGGAGCTGCTCGTTCTTCCACAGTGGGATAAATGGATAAGGCTATAATGATAATGGGTAAGACACAGGTGATGTTTCAATCTGAAGCTTCAGGCTTCAAATTTTATAAAATTACTGTGTCCCCAATGGAGTCACCAAAAAGGTTATTGCACGAAGTTGGGAGGAAAAATTAACAATGGAAAAGCACTGGAGCTGCTCGTTCTTCCACAGTGGGATAAATGGATAAGGCTATAATGATAATGGGTAAGACATGGAATGAAATCACCAGAGTCTATAATGGATAAGGGTAGGGACTGCTTCAATTTGAAACTTGAGGCTTCAGATTGCACGTAGTTCCCCAATGGAATCACCAAAAATTGTTGGGTGAATATTTTGTCAACTAGCTAATTGGTGAGTAAAATAGGTCTCTTCAACCAAAACATAGGGAGATTAGTTAGCTAGATGTGCAGGTTTACTACATCAGCAAGGGACAAATCTCTCCTCTCATCCAGGGGAGGTTCCCTATAAGTATGAAGGGGGCTATATACTATACAAATAAGCATAAAATAACACTCAGGGGTAGGATACACCATCCATCTCTCTTCTTTTAGAGATGATGTTCACAAATAGAGAAGAAAATCTTGGTGAAGACACTGAAGGCACTTCTCTTCTTTCAGAAGTGATCTTGCAGGAGACAATAGGAGTTCTTTCAGGTAGTGACAAGTAACTAGTAACCAAGGGCACAGTAACTAGTAAGATGAAATAGAACACAAAGTTTCCACCTCAACTGCCCAAAGAGTATAATATGAAAGATAATGAGGGCACAAAGTCATCCCAAGATCCTTTACACAGGAACAGAAAGAAAACACTCTAAAGGCAATTGTGGGGGCACAAAGTCTCTCCACAGTTGGCTTCAGGACACCTTCATAATTACTTTCACTAGTTTTGATTACCAAATTAAATAAACAAGAACACATTCAGAAGATAGACATAAGAATAATCTCCTAAAATGATACAAGCTATGATAGCACAAAGTCTGCAAATAACTTGCTTTCTCATTCAGATAAAATGATATGAACAACAATTTGAACTCAAAGTCTGAGTATTCGCCTTTTAATTTGGGCAGAGTTTTGCTTTTGTATTGAGAAGATCTCCCTTTGCATAATGAGAGAAATTATAATGTATAGCCACCAAGCAAGGCTTGGCACTCTTTCCCATGGGACGGCCCATGCTACAGTCAACGCCTTCAATGTGCCCTTAGTTCTGCCTGAAGGGCCATGCTAGGAATAGTGTATTGCCTTAATTATGGCATGTCCATTCGTCTAATATGTCTCTTCCTTAGTATGGACTATTTGGTCCTTTTTCTAATGTCTACGCAGCTGTCCAATTTTCCATTACTCTAAGGGGGACAAACAGGGGGTGCCTTCAATGTTCAAGGGCTCAAATATCTATTTTGTAGACTGTTCCACCTATTAGAATAACTTATATGTAGATATTTCCCTCTTTGTCTCTCCCTGCTATGATTTGAGCCCTCGAGCTACCTTTTCCAGCTTCACCAACTCTTTCAGCTCCTTTCCTTAGTGGTTCTTCCTCTCAGCCTTGACCTTAAGGCCTTTGAATGCATTCAGGTCTGCACTCAAGCTTGCAAAGATCAATGGCTATTTTATTGCCGTGAATTTGACATCTCCAAGTGCGTCATCATTTGAAAGCCAATGGCTAGTTGGTCACCTTGATTTTAATGGCTGTGGGGACGTCGCCAAACTTTTGGATCTCAACGGCTAGTTCGCAACGTCCAACTTTGATGTCTGCAGGCCCATCACTTTCCTTGACAATTCCTTCAGCTTTCTTTTTTTGTCCTTCTCGAAGGAGAAGAATCCCTTCAGGGTCTTGAGAAAGGCCTATTTTGGTCAGCAAGAGCCCCCCGCAAGGGTACATGCCCTTCGGGTTGGTCTTCAGATGGCCTTCAGGCTGCTTTTCTTTTAGAGAGTCCTCGAGTTAATTCCTTCAGACAAAATGTCCGAAGGAATTTCTTTGGACATTTTGTTCGAAGGAAATCTTCCTTCACCTTTGCATCTTTTTTCATCAGGCATTTTTCTATAGGTTTTTCTCTCGATGGGCTTTTGTCTTTGCTTCGGGCTTATTCATTCAGAGAAAAAGTCCGAAGGACTTCCTTCAGACATTTTGTCTGAAGGAAATGTTCCCTTCCCTTGCCTTAGTGGTTTCTTCCACCGGGCTTCATCGATTGGGTTAATTCCTTCAGAAAAAAGTCCAAAGGAATTCCTTCAGACTTTTTATCTGAAGGAAACATCCTTAACAACTTTGCCACGAGAACTTTTCAGAAGGAATTTCCTGTTTGCTCGGCCTTTGAAATGGTTCACCTACTCCCCGCCTACCCTCCGCAAGAGCACTTGTCCTTCGGGCTCTTGGAAGACCCGTTTGAACTTCTTAATTGAAAAAAAGGCTAAGTGCTAAACCTATTTCTTTCCTATAGAGTCTGTAGAAGCCAACCTGCATAGTCCACAGATCTGGGGGAGTCTATAGATGTGAGAAACCAGCCTGCAGAGTCCATAGTTTTGAGGCCTTGAGAGTCCGTAAAAGCCAATTTCATATTTTTCTCTAACTTTGAAAGAGTCCATATAAATCTAGCTTGCGGAGTCTGTAGAAACCATCTGTGAAGTTCGTAGTTCTGCCTATAGAGTTCGTAGTTTGAGTCTGTAGAAATGGGGGAGTCCGTAGATTTTCTTCCTGCAGAGTCTGTAGATTTCTTACTACGAAGTCTGTAGAAACTGAGTCCATAGAAATGAACCTGTAGAGTCCGTAGAATTCTGCCTATGGAGTCTGTAAGAATGAGCCTACAGAGTCTGTAGATTTCTGAAAAAGCTTGAAGAATGAAAAATTAGAATGCACATAACAATTTTTGAAAGGGGAAGAGAGGATTTTGGTCTGTAGGACCAAAATAGTTCAAATTTTGTCCCAAAAATGAGTGATATTTTTGGGGACAACAAACATTATGCCCAATTACTCAATGGAAAGCATATATATCATTCTCATTGTACCAACTAGGTGCAAGATGAGAAGAATCAAATTGTTTAGGTGGTTTGATAAGAGGAAGTTGTATGATATTGGCCTTCAGTAACTTCTTCAGAATTGAAGCATAAGATTCTCCAAGTGGAGTAAATTGCTTTTAGTTGTTTCGGTTTTGGTTTCTCATGTTTTTCTTTGAGGAACCAAAGGAATTTGGCTGGTTGATAAATTATGGATGAGCAATTTTAAGGATAATCGCATTCGCAGTTCCCTTGCTTTTGGTCCTAGTGTTGGTTTGATTACTCAGTTTAGAGGAGGAAGCGTCATTGGTTTTGTAGGTAGAGTTCTTATTTTTTAGTTTTGGATTTCCTTTGTTGATGGCTCTATTTTTTAGCTTACATGCCATAGTAAAAGCTTCTTCAAAAGTTTTGAAGCTTTGAACATGTAGTGTAGAATAGATGTGCTTGGCACATGCCGAGCAAAAAATTATATCAATTCAGGTTGGGTAAGGAGAAGGAAAGTTGATTGATTAGGCTCCTCCAATGAGCTATAAAATCAGTACTAGATTCATCATCGAATTGATAGATAAAGGTCAATGATGGAAACCTTCTTGGAGATATTTATCGAAAAGTGATCCAAGAAGGTTTGGACCAGCTGGGTGAAGGAGAAGAGGGAATGGCTGATTATGGCACTATACCAATCCAATGTTCGATCAGATAGGAACATGGGGAAGGTACGGAGAAAGAGGACATCATCGTAAGAAATCAAATGACATGCATGCCTAAATGCCCTGAAGTGCTATTGGGGATCCTCCTTACTCTGAAACTTAGAGAACTTGGAAAGTTTCCACTGAGGAGGATATGGTTTGATAGGGACAGATGGGTGAATGGGTTTATTACAGATATGATCATATGATAAGACATTGTAAGCTCCAAAAAATAGATGACTCTAAGGTAGTCATCTTATCCATGAACATCTTCATTAGGTCTGCTTGGATTTGTGCACCCAGAAGGTTGTAAGGTGTATACTACTGTGGTGGTTGGGTAGCATATGGATAAGTGGTTGAAGGCTGAGAAGATGCCACATATTGGTGTGTGGATATTGGCAGTTGGGAGGGAGTTATGTAGGGGTAAGTGAACACAAGTGGTTGGGTAGTAGGTAGAGGTACATGCCCTTATGGGTTAAGGATGTATCCTAAGTTTGGTGCAATGGGCACCTATTGGGTAGAAGCGGTGGTTAGGTTAGTGATCAAAGGAAGGGTAGTGACCTTTGTGGTAATTGGTGGTAAGATAGAAGGCATAGGTAGCACAAGATTTTGAAGTGGGATAGTTATTAGCGGGTTAGAGGTAGTCAAAGAAAGGTTGGAAATGCCAGTGATAGGTACTCCCATGGTGAGGGGGTATAGGTGGATAATGGTTGGGTTATTCCTAGGGTAGAAGAGTTGTTGTTGGGGGTGGAAGGTATAAGGTTGTTTGTAGGTTAGGCAGGTTGGTTTTTCATAGTTGTATCAAAGGGATTGTTCATAGATGAGGAAGCTTGGTTAGTCAATGGTTGGGTGGTGACTGTGGTAATAGAAGTGTTTCCCATAAGATGGGAAGGCATGCCATAAGGTGGGTCCACAGATGGAACCAAAGTAAGGGTACGATGGAGCATGGTGTTAAGATAATGCTGAAGGGCCACATGATTATTATATAAGAAAGTGGCAAAGTTTGTATCTCCTTAGGGAAATTCCCAAGGGAAAGGACTTCTCGAAGGATGAGGAGAGTTTTTTGGTTTAGAAACATACTCCATGGATGAGGAGGTAGAAGAGGTTGATCGGCTTGGTGATGGGTTTTGTTTTTCTAGGTTCTTTTGTTGCTAATGAGTTAGAACGATACGAGATAAGGGAAAGAGAGTACACAAACAATCTCACCACTCAAATAGAGAGAAGATAAGCAATGACAAAAAAACAATCACATTCTAAAAAGTATGTTATGTCCTAAAGGTTATTTTTAGTCTCTCTTTTGGCTTATGCCTTAAGCTTTCAAGAAATTGTGTGACTGAAATTGGCTTGTAGATCGGGTACTAGAAAATAAGTCTATGGTTGGTTTTAGGTTGTGTTTGGGATATCAAAAATATCTATATTGGGAATCAATATGTGGCTTGGTATTGGGGCCTACCCGCTCACTTCACACACTGCAACAATAAGAGTGTCAGGTTTTTAGCCAAAATATATCAATTTTTAGAGTTTATACTTAACCAGAGAGCTGAGTTGGTTCTTCCCTTGGTAATAACCTCCACGTAGGATTGTTGGGAAAGGGTAAGGCAACCTCTAGGTGATGAAATCCTAGTCAAACTTTATATCAAGTTTGTTTCATGTTTAATTAATGAAAGTAGTTTGGTTTAGTGTGTGTAGAAAAAGTGATGTTATGATCGAATTACTTTGCCTTAATTTAAACTATGTGATAAACTTGTAAGAAACCAATGTATGCAGTCAATTTTAAGCCCAAAAGAAACCTTGATTTCATTTATGAGCATAGAATAGAGAGAAAAGCATATAGATGCAAACAAATGAAACACAAGTAAAGACACAAGGGTCCCACTAGGCGTGCCAAAATATTTCAGTGAATTTTAACTTATATTTTGAGAAATAAAGAATAAAAAATTAAATACAGGTATTGTTGAAAACCCTATTTGGTTGTGCATGCATTGAATCAAATGATTATGAAGAGCTCCTCTTTGGCTTGGGAGGATGACCTGCAAATAAGACATCATTAAAAAGATTTATTTGTTAGATAGATAACTAGGTGGAATGCCTAGCGTTAGCTATATCTCAGAAGCAAGAGCTTCCTTGGGGGATATCAATATACATGTTTTAAATAATTAAGTTTATAAACATAATGATAAAGTACTTGCATCAATAATTAAAATTTACTAAAATTGAATACAATAAATTTTTGCTAAATAAATAGACTAGAAATGACTAATATAGCAATAAGCAGGGTAATACTACTGCTAAACGGATCAAGTATGTTTCATAAAATCAAATAGGGGTCTGTGAATAGATAGGGACATAGATAATTGGATTTGGTTGGGGGTAAGAGGGTGACAATAACTTGTTATTATTTTCTGCCATATTGATCGCCGACGTTTAGGATAACTGTCAACAGTTGGACAGACGGTCGACAGTTGAGACAACCATCGGTGGTTACCATGTGTTGGCTTGGATTGATAAATAACTTATTAACAAGATTCTAGAAGGTAATTCCAGGAGGTTGGCTTGTGTTGGGATAATTACAAAATACAAATAAAATGATTGAATACTATAAAACAAATACTTAGCTTATGACAGATTGATTGGGTGAGTAGTTGAGGTAGTTGGCTTGTTGATAGAATTTGGTGTGATTCCAATAGAGTCACGATACTTGGCTGTCAATCGAGGGGTAGCAACAAGTTGGCTCTCTATAATGATTGTTGGATCACTGGATTGATTAAAGAACACCTGCAAAAGAAAGCTCTAGATGCAAAATCTCTTGATAGTTGTGGATGCGGGTCCCTTTCACCTTCTGCTCCTCTCTTTTTATAGGCAAGGAAGGAGAGGTACAACAAGACATTAACTGGGTTTTCTAATTATAATTCATGTATGCAATGGCTTGCACATGGATTTAGATGAATTATTTTTAAAAAATCAAGGTGGATGTTTGCATGTTAGGGATTGGGATGGTGGACCCTGACCATCAGCAATCAAGGTGACCATCAACGATCATCCTGACCATCAATAGTTGAGGGCCAAGACAAAAATTAGGTTAAAGGGTGGGTTTATTCAGTCAAACTAACCATTTTTAGGCTTGATGAGGGGTCAAAAAGCTAAATTTGTTCTAATGGGGTCCTAAGGTAGTCCAAGGGTGTTTTGACATTTGGAATTGCAGTGTGCGAATTTTTGGTGTCTACACCAACATGTCGATGATTGTGGTTCAAAGGATCCAATATGATCCTACTATCACTAGAGAGGACACCAAAAGGATTGAGAAGCGGGAATGGGTTTCCAAACCCATTCATGGACCCCCTCCTTAGGGAGGAGAATAAATACAAGAAGACACTAACCCATCTATAGTAGTTTATATTGAAAAAAGAGTTGGGAATCCTCCAACTTCTCCTACATACACAGTTGTTGTTGCCTCTCCATAGTGAAAAATTGAAGAAAAAAGGCCTACAAGTATCATTGGAGTAACTAATATATTTTCCATGTTGCCCTTGCCTTCACTAACTATTTCACAATAAGTAACCCTTCTTTCATTTTTGTCTCAGGTACATGTTACTTCTTTTTCTTTGACACCACCAACACTATTAAACTCAAACTATTAGTCAACCCACTTCACCAACCATCATTCTTCCAATAGTAACTATTCTTGTCACCCCATTATCACCTAAAATCACCATTCTTTCATTGTCTACTCCACCTCCTACTGGATCAACCTCTACTACTGCTAAAATAAAACTCTCCTATACAAGGAAGCCCAAGACCCCACATGTTTCTCCCCAAAAGGTGTTAGTGAAATAACTACCTATAGAAGTCCCTAAATAGGGAGGTGATAGAAGGATGGGTACAAGAATATTAGACCCTGTCATAGTTTATGACAATGATGAAAAAAAAAAACTGAAGATGAATTCCTATCAGGGCTTGACATTGAAGAGTCATGCTTAATTAGTGAGACCACATAGTCAGATCCAAAAGATGAGTGGCTAGGTGAGTAAAGCACTTAGGGAAAATAGAATTGAAAGCCGAATTTGAAGAATTTGGCAAAGGAGATGGTAGCTCAATTGCTACTAAATTATTATCAGATAAAGAGGGAGATGTAGAAGGAGAGGCAGAATTAGAACTGTAAACTACAATTTAGGGGCCATCCCCAAGTACACCTCCAATCTCTCTACTTCCAACCATTACACGACTAGTAATCCAGGTAGTCCTCCTTTGGTTGTAAGTTCTTCAAATCCACATTCTATAACTACTTATTCAATTTTTGTAATTAATATTGGTATAACACATTCTTTGTATTCTTTAAGCCAGATTACCTAGCTTCAGGGTGCCACATTACCCATTTTTCCTACCATAGCCCAGTGTATTTCTATAAACTCCATGGCAACCACTATTATGAATGTTGGGGTTGTTTATACCTCTATTACTAATTATGTGCAAAATCTATTAAATAACCTGATGACCTATTTATTCTTTAATGGTACCAATCCTCAATCTTTTCAACCTAACACAAGGGTACATTTAAAAAACTTGGTGTCTGCCTCCCTTTTTTCCATGCTGGCCAATCTTCCTAAGATGACCACCCAAATAGAGATGCCTATTGACCATGCCACTTGGTCATACTCACCAGTAGTCTCAACTAGCAAGGCAAAAAGGAAGGCTAAATATGTAATTGACATACCAGTCCAAAGATAGGTTACTGGTTGGATAAAAATAATACCTCTATTTCCTGCAATAGGGATAGCTTCCCCCATAACTATGTTACCCCCTAGGTCATCCCTTTCAATCACTTAAGATTAGACAACATAATCAGTAGAGCCTACTAAACAAATAGAGCAACCAGTTGCTCTAAATATTCCTTCATAGATTAGGTAGTTACAGTAGGAGGAAGAGATAGGCAAGCAAGACTTGGTGATAATTAAGTAGACTACAGTTAAATTTCATTTGGACAAACATACTAGTAATTTGAGAAAAGTCAAGAGGAAGATTTTAGCTATTGAGGGTCAATAAATAGAACTTGAGTAGAGAGAAGATATCTTATTTATAATTAAGAGAAGGAAGTTGAATCCTTCAAACCTTGATAAAATTAGGGAGATTTGTGTAGTTTTGTAGATGCGATGAGGAGGAGTTATAAAGTAAATGTTCATAAGTTTTGATCAGACAATACATAAGTAGCTAGAGGTTAACACCATCTATGCCCCAAAGGAGATAGTGGATAGTTTATAGTGGATGGCGAGGAAGTTTTTTTACACCATTGAGTCAATAGAATCCATAAAGGCCACTTCTCAACCCAAATGGGGAGATGTTTTGCATTTGTTTAATAAACTAAAAGATATTGATGGTAACCTTCATTCCCTCGATCAAACAACTAGGAATAAATCTTATACTCATTTTAATCCAATAATTTCCATTGAAGTTGCATGGGTCCAAAATTTTGTAGCTACAAAAAGAGACAATTTACTTGAGTCGCACCAAGAGATGTGAGCCCTTGTTCATTAGTTTAAAAATCAAGAAAGAGAGGTAGTCATTATCCTGAGAGATTTAAGAGTCATTCAAGTAAATACACAGTAGGGGCAATTAGTCTCTAGGCTAAATTTTGAAAATATTATATGAACAATAGTGGATAGCTTTAGAGTTGAGATAGAAGGCATTGTCTACATAACTAATGCTGAAATAATGCTATTTTAATTCTGCAAGGGACAAGATCATATGAATTGAGGCCTTGAATGATGAGGTTAGAGCCATACTAGGTACCCATAAGAAGATGATGAATAAGCTTCCATAGTTGTTCAAAAGGCCATTGCTTGATTTTGAAACCATTGACACCTTCAGAGGGAAGTAACTAAGCAAGTAATGACAACATTGTACATCATGCCTACTTTACTTCAGACTACTCAGCTTTCTAGGCACATGCTAGTGCACATTTAGACTGGGTCTACTTATGTCCCACATCTAGCGTATACTTTGGGTTTATCTATAGCTACTTCAGCTACAACTTTGGCTCCACCATCTCTAGCATCTTCTTTGGCTAGTGGTGCCACATCAAATCCAATTTAAAATAAATATGTACTTGCATGTTTTGACTAAGTTAGAGCTCCGGTTCCTAGTCTGTTTGCATGTATATATTATATTTTTAGGTAAAAAAATCTATTTTGAGCAACTAATGTTGTATACTCATCCTTTGTATAAAATCTAGACATAATTCTTATTTTTTTATATGTATTTTTTAAACTTTATTTGAGAGATGAGGTCTTCCCCATCCCAAGCCTATATATACTTGTAACCTCCAATTCCCAAAGGGAGGAGATTTATGGCTATTGAGATTAATAGGAAAGTCTGAGAAGTTTTGTTAAATTGATCTTGATGTGCAAATCTTGATTCTTTTTTAATTCTATGGATTGTGTAAGAAATGTTGTCATTCTAATATCTTAGTTTTTTGATTGTGCATGAGTTATCTTTCTAATACAATTATTTACTTTAAGCTATAGCTGATTCAAATGCCTTTTGCATGTTGATCATAATTCCCCTTTACATATGTGCAATAACAATCTAACAAACATAATAACATTTGGTTATACATGTTTAAGTTTACTATGTTTTGGTTTCTATTGACTCCTTATTGTGTTTGATTATTGGTGTACTACAACAACTTACAACAAATATTGATATTTTGATCTTTAGTTCAAATGTTGGTCTTGAAAGTTTTCATATTGTGTGGTTCACAAACTTCTTTTCTTCCCTCTTTTTTGAGTTTATTTTAGAATTCCTACCCACCTTAGTTAAAACCATCATCCTAACACCTATTTTAAGTAGATCTAGGTTCACCCATAGCCAACCCATCTATGGGAAACAATCTGTATCATTCACCATTATTCTACCAACAAGTTGTTATAAGACCAAATACCTTGCAACTTGTGCCTTGGAGGGAAATAATTTCACTTATCATAAAATGTTAGAGGATAAATCATAAAGGTCTATGTGGTGTGTATAAAACCCACATCAACAGATAGATAATCTAGGTCTTCGAAGGAGGGATTAAACCTCTATTTTTATTTTTTATTTGAAAAGATCACTTGAGTTACATTGAAAGTGCCCAAAAGACTAACAAGGTCAACCTTAGACACTAACTTACTATTCCCACCTTTGAAAATTCATATATAATTTAGGTTTGCTAAAGGAGTTAGGATAGAAATTAGGGCTCAATTATTCTCTCTAGGTAGACAACCTCATCTTCGAATACACCCGATGGCCCAGCCTCTACATCAGCGCCAATTCTAGATTCGAGCTCAGGGCCTAACCTTGTTGACTAGTTCTGCTATCAATGTTGTTAGAGTTGTCCATGACTTACCTAGAAATTCAAATGAATATTTGTCTTCCTTTTCTCCATTGGGAGGAAGGAATTCAAAAGAACACATCAAGGCCTTTAAAACTACCCTAGGGATCTTGAATGTAACCCATAAAGACGTGGCATGCAGATTTTTCCCCTTCACATTACAAGATGTGACCTACGACTAGTTTATAAATATCCTAGAAGTTTCCCTTGCCTCTTAGGAAGACTATCAAAACACTTTTTTGGCACAATTAGCCAGGTCACCAATGCAAGTGTTATTTACCAGCACTTTGTTAGCATGAGACGAGAACCCAATGAGCCAATCTAAGTCTTTAATGCTAGATTTTAGAAGATATATAGCAGGTTGGAGATTATTTACATGCCTAATGAAGGGTTGGCCCATGATATGTATCAACATTCCTTAGATCTCATGACTGTTGTTTTCTTACACAGAGCCACTAATGTCGACACACTAACTTTAGCTTATGCTGAAGCTATCAACATAGATAACTGAATTCTCAGTTGTAGTTCTTGGCCCCACTCAACCTTGGTCCTATTTTCTTGTATTTTAGTTCAATTCCAAATGCAAACTAAAATACTATAGTCTGAAGTCAAAACCAGGTGTATAACCAATTGCCTTTAATTCAGGTTCCACCCAATCAACACCTCAGCTTCCTGAATAATTATGTGCATAGCTGACAAAACTTGAATCATTCCTTGATATCGGTTAATATTGTTACATCACAAGATACCAATTCTGATTCTATAAAAACAAAATTAGAATCAATCCAGAGAATGGTACAAATATTAAACAATGAATTTTTGAACATGTAGAAGTGTATGGATAACACTAGAGGTCAAAATACTAATAAGATATTTGGATTCTATATATATATATATAAAACTTTCAATAGTTCTATAAATAATCAAGAATAATAAGTGCCATCCAATAGGGTACCAGAGATCAATATCATGAAAGCAACCCTTCCTAATTGGTGCAGGGTCCACAACACATCGCATCATGATAAATTAGACTACATCAAATTTTGTACTACTTTCAAGATATTTTAGAAGGAGATGGATAAACAGGTGAATTTTGCTAATCAATTAGAGCCATCTTCATCTAATGCCTCAGGGAATTCTAGTACAACAATGGTCTGTGAGACTTATGACTTCCCTTTCCTAGTGGAAGATGGCAATGAACCTAAAGATCATATTGATGAGCTCCATGCCTTTCATAGCACCATCAGGTAAGGAATATTTACAATCTCATGAGTAAGCAACCCATGAATACATTAACACCTCCTAATAATAACATTGTTACTCCTGATTCCAAGGCTGACAACAATCTGCATCTTCTCAAGGAGGACCAGCTGCAAAGATCAGAACATCAAGGTAAAGGAGGATACAACATTGTCAAGGATATGAAGAATATTAAGGCTAATATCAGCCTCCACGAATTGGCTCAAACCACTAAACAAAGAGTTATTGCTCAAATCTCTGACATGAAGGACATCTGACAAGTCCAAAGCTACCCACGCTAACATGATGGGATATGAAGATAAACCTGAAGTGACATTATTCTTATTAATTGTCTAAATGTTCAAAAAAAATGTACATAATTGCTTGGTTGACTCTAGAGCCTCGGCCAATGTGATGTTGATAGTTGTCTTCCAGAAGTTGGGTTTGACTCCAAATAAGTCAAAAAGAGTGATTCTGCAACTAGATAAGTATTTGGTCTAATGTGTCAGAGAATTAAAAAATATGTGTATCTAGTTGGTATCAAAACCACGTGTGTAATAGACCATTGATATTTTGGTTGTGGACACTTTGGAAGCACATAGTCTATTGCTAAGTCGAGACTAGTCAAAAACATTAAATGACAACATGGCCATCAATTTTTCACACATGTGGCTGCCTTGGAAAGGAGTATCAAACTAGATGAGGGTAGATCGAGAGCCAAAGATGAGGTATTTGATTACCAAGTAAAACTCAAAGAATGAGAATATTGACTTCATCTCTTCACATCCGTGTGTGTATACTTTTATCACCAAATAGAAGTTTCATGAACAAAATTTGAAGGTCCTTCTCAATTATGGACCCTTCATTTTGATGGTGCCTGATCAAAGCAAGGTTTTGGTATCAGTGTGGCCCTCACAAATCTAGAAGGGAAACAATACCTAACCACCTACAAGTTGTAATTCTCATGTACCAACAATAGAGTTGAATATGAAACTCTCATTGTAGACTTGTAGTTTGTACTAAAGCATAATGTTAAGCAACTACAAATCTTCAGTGCCTTTGAGTCAGTTGTGAACCAAATCATAAACAAATATCAATGCAAACTCACTTATTTAAAAAAGTACAAGAACCAAGCATGGGACCCGATTGAGTCCTTCAAAGCATTTAACATCAAAGCCATCCCAAGTAAAGAAAACCAAACAATAGATTTTTTAGTAGTTTTAGCTACCAATCTGGCACCACTCTAAGAGTCAAAAAATACAAAAATTCTTAGAGGATCTGGTTGCTTGCCATTTTATCCCAAAAAACATGGACAATTTTTAGGTGTTCAAAAATGATCAATAGATTGTGTAATTCATGAATAGTTATGGGGTTTTTGAAGATTATATAATAAATGAAGATAGTGTGCCAATTTAGATTGAAAACTTGGGAGAAGATGGCATTTTGAAACTTAAGGATAATCTCATTCCTTTGGGCATGGTCTCCTTGGAATGACATTTTGATGTATATCTACAGGCTCAAAAACAAAAACAACTCAAGGCAATAGAGTCTGATTTCATCAAGGAAAATCTAGGAACTTACCAGCATCCCCAGTTTGTGAATGTGGGCTTGAGTTGCACATAAAATGAAAAGCAAAGGTTGAAGAGATTGATTGTAGAATAAAAATATGTCATTGCATGGAATATGATGACTTGAAGGTATTTGACCATAGGGTGATCACTCTCACCATTCCCCTGAAACCAGAGCACAAGCCTTTCAGGGAAAGATAGAGGCATTTGAATCCAATCCTTAAATGTCTCATACAAATTGAATTACAAAAGTTAAAAATATGTTAAAATTATTTTCCCAATTAGACATTTGACTTAGGTGTCCAATCTCATACCAATTAGAAAGAATAATGGAGAAATTAGAGTTTGTGTTGATTTTATAAACCTAAATAAAGCACTAGAAAAAGACAATTATCCTCTACACTCTTTGGATGAGGTAATTCAGATGGTAAGTCTATCTTAGATGAGGTGTTTCTTAGATGGATTCTTGGGCTACAATCAAGTACTAGTTGAATTAAAAGATAGAATAAAAATTGCCTTCACCACCAAGTGGGGAACTTTTGTATATAAAAGGATGTCATTCGACCTAATTAACGTGAGAGCCACCTTCCAAAGATCAATGAAATTTATCTTTTAGGTATTGGTGGGGAAGTGTATCATAATCTACATGGATGACCTCACTATGTTTTCAAAAATAGAATAGATCTTGTAGACCATTTGTAAAAGGTCTTCAACAAATACAGAAGATATGAGGTCTCTCTCAATCCAAAGAATAACATCTTTGGAGTTACCGAAGGAAAGTTTCTCAACCATATCATCACCAAAGATGAGATCTCCATCGATCTAGAATGGGTTCAAACCATTTCTAATTTAACCCCACCTAACAACAAGAAAGAGCTAAAATATTTTTTTGGCAAGATTAACTTTGTAATGAAATTTATTTCTGGTTTTGCAGAGATTATCAATCCATTAAATGTTATGATGAAACAGGATTCCAAGATCGAGTGGATAACATATGCTAGGAAATCTTTCTAGGACATCAAAGTTGTAATTGTCCAAGATCTAGTTATGATTAGTCCAGACTTCAATAAAAAAAATTATCTTTATTCATTTATTTTATAATATACTGTTGTAGTACTTACATAAAAGGTAGAAGAAAATGAATATCCCATTGACTTCATGAGTACCAATCTAAAGGATACAGAGTTGAAATACTCCATGATTAAAAAATAGAGATATGCCTTGATTAAAGTTATCAAAAAATTTAGGCATTAAATTTGAAAGAATAAAACATATGCCATCGTCCTTGACCCAGCTATCAAGCTCATGCTTAGCTAGAATGAGTTGGGTGAAAGAAGAGGCAAAAGGATGGCAAAGTTACAAAAAAAATTATCTTGAACGTAAACCAAGAAAGATGGTAAGAGGCCAAGGATTCATCCAATTGATGACAAAAACTAATCCATGCATCAGTGTTGAGTAAATTAATGAGACACAAGTAGCTCGGGGTGAATGATATTCACATATCATCCATTACCTACTCACATCTACATGTCCTCGTGTACTAAAAAAAGAGTAGAAGTGAGCCCTTGTGTTCAAATTAACTCACTACATGATTAAAAAAAGGATGCCATATAGAAATAACTATGAAGGCATATATCTGAGATGCATTTCAAAAAAAGAAGCTATATATATCCTGAACAACTTACATCAAAATATTGGCAGTGAGTATCCCTTAAGAAACACAACACAAGATTATGAGGATGGAATACTACTGGCCTACAATCTTCAAGGGTGAACATAACCATGTTAGGGCTTGTCATGATTGCCAAGTGTTTGGGAAGAGAGAAGTAAATGCTGCCATGCATTTCCAACTGGTTACTGAAGGATATCCCTTTGAACAATAGGGTATTGATTTTTTTGGGGTCATAAACCCAAATTATTTAGCATGACACAAATTTGTCATCATATCTATTGATTACTACCCCAAGTGGACACAAACTATAACCACTAAGAATTTTAGAGCAATTGATGTCATCAAGTTTCTATAAGAAAATATATTAACTAGGTTTGACACTCCCATTTCCTTAGTTTGTGATAGTGGTCCAATGTTTCAATCTTCTAAATTTACAGAATGGGTCTATGACAACAAAAACACAATCAAGTTTTCTTCGAACTATTATCCACAATGGAATGGAGTAACTGAGTCTACCAATAAAAATATGATGGATGCCATTAAAAAATCAATGTAAGACAAACCAAGATAATGGTATATCTTGTTAAAATATGAATTGTGGGTAGATAGACACAGGCACAGATAATTCCAAGGCTTCACTTTTTCTATTAGTGTATGATAATTGATCTTCCTATTGCTCTCAAGATACCAATGTACCAATTCATGCAGAAGTATATGGGAGAAGATGAAAGAGTGCAGTCTAGATTGTTGGATATAGTCCAAATGGAGGACACAAGAACTGTAATCCAACATAATGTCAACAAACATTAGGGTATTATCAAGAGATGGTTTGACAAAAGATTCAAGATAAAAGCCTTCATGATTTCAAACTTGGTGTTTCTTTGGGATAAAACACATGAAAATAAAGGGTAATATGATAAGTTCACTTCTTTGTGGATTGAACCTTATAAGATATCATAAATCTTAGATAACAATGCCTTTTGGTTGAAGGACCTTCAATGTAATGACTTCATCTTTCCAATCAATGGAAAATTATTGAAGCACTACTTCATCGCTGCTCTAACTAGAGATGCAACTGAGTAAACTATAAGTGGAGATTTAGCCTAAGAGTAGAATATATTTTTTATTTTCTAGATTAGTTTTTCTACTTTATGCATTTTGGTTTCAATAGATTAGTTATGCTTTCTAGGTTAGTTTCTTAAGATTGCAAAATATACTGACCAATTTTCTATACTGAAGTCACAAGAGAAACTTGTCAAAAATAAGGGAATGGTACATAAGGAAGCACAGTTCATTTTCATAAGGATTTCTCTACCAGGACTTGAGTTTCTTGAATCAGGGTACATATTATGACTGAATTAGGGTTTACTTAGATTGGATAGGTTCACTGGACTTTTAATCTAATATACTCATGCAAATTTTAGAAATACTTTTTATTTCGAATGATTAATTGCATTGTTTCATGCTAAAACTTGGATGAGAGATGATGAACACAAAATTGAAGGCACACTGATAGGAACATATTGACCAAAATAATTTTTTTATACATACACCCAACCAATGGTGGTTCTCAACAGCTCCTATATCTATGCTTTAAAAAACAAAAAACAAAAACAAAAAGGAGATGGATGATTTAAAAAATCTCTACAGGGGATATGGATGTTTGGTTGATAATAAAACAAGGCTTTAAGTAAAATCAGAGGTATCTCTATCAGGAATATGGATGTTTGGCTGGCAATAGAGCAATACCCAGGCTTCCCTTATTGTTTGGTTACAAAAATCAAAAGTTAAAATGAAACCTACAGTGTTTATTCAGGTCTCTGCTAAAAATGTCATAACCAAGGAGATTTGATTTCATTAGAATACACATATAAATCCAAGGAATGGAAAGGGTTGGAATGTTACATAGAGAAGTAAGAGTCTATTTCAAATTTTGGTTCGCTTGTTCTTTATTTGTAGGATTTAAGGCTTGTCATGATGTGTTACTAGAAATTCTAGGTTCTCAAACACTCGGGAGTATTTTCCCTATGAGTCACCATTTATTATGCTCAAACACACACACCACATTTAATTTTTCAAACAAGGGATGAATATTAATTGAACATCCTTTGAGGTCTTTCTTAAGCATAAATATATGATATTAATTTTGTAAAAAATGAATTCAAGAAATTCATCTGATGCTTGAGATATTCATTTGATTATCCAAGTTCATAGTTGTTTGCTTAACACAATCCACATGTTTCATGTCATTGATAATATGGTGTTTTTGAGGCTTAAAGGAATCAAAACTGTGCTTAAACCATATTATATGTGTTACTCTTTGCCTTTGATTTTTTTTAAGTGTTTATTTACATGGTCCTATTTATGACTTATATGACTAACTAGGTTGACGTGTTTCACTTGTAGTGAGTTTTTTATATTTGTATTATGTCTTAAACACAATATCTTGCACTTAAGCATTTTCTTGCACCATCTCAGAGTTCATCCTTACCAATGACATCATTTTGCGCATTTAAAGACTAAGTTAAAAATGCATGTCACCATCCCTGTTTCTTGGAGGTGACATCGGTAGCAAGATTTATAAGGATGATCTAGGGCAAGCAAAGTAGTGATAACCATCCACATGTCATCATCTCGCTCATCCAAATTCTTAGAGGTGACATTAGTAGAGGGATTTATATAGACCATCTTAGACAGAGAAGCAACAAGAACCATCCATGTGTCATCATCCCACTCAGCCAGCTTCCTAGAGGTAATGTCTTCAATAGGATTTATATGGATGATCATGGGGAAGTAAAACAATGAGAACCATTCATGTGTCATCATCCCACTCATCCTGGTAGTCCTCGATCTATGCACAATGTACAAATCTTAAATTTTTAACGGAGCAATGAGATCCTTCCACTTATCACCGTCTTGCTAACTCATGATCCCAAGAATAAAGCATTGCATATCACACCTCAGCCACCAACGAAACAACAACATACAAACACATGTCCCCTAAAATCATGTAAGTAAACATCGAAGACACCATTGCTAGTTTTGAAAGAGTAGAATAGAGATATTTGTCATAATAAGATGACTAAGCATCTAGGAACATGTAGAAAAGCCACATGGTTTAAAAAGCTACAAAAGTCAATTTTATGAATTTCAAACGAAAAGACCAGGCAGAGGAAAGTAGCCAAAGTTGTTGCAACCATTAATTCACACAAAAAAATGAATTAATACATTGAATTCTTGAAGTAAACACCATTAAAGCAATATATTGTGAATTGTCAAACCCAATTAATTACATTACTTTCAAACATCCAAGTTCACATTACAAATCCATAGCTCTTTTACGACTAAGCAATTTTTGAATTTTTATAGAGCATGGGATTTTAAAACTTCGCATTCTAGTTCCCTCTGCATACTCTATTTTGGGGATGATTGAATTCACATATACATATTTTGATTTAGCAACCTTGAACCATGAATTTAAGCATTATTTAGCCATTTAGAATGTTGTCGAGGCAACCAAACCTTAAAAATTTGATAACCAAATATCCATCTTCATGTAGAGATATACACATGACCTACTATCCATCAAAGCAATGGGTCTCCACAATGCATCAACGAAGCCTGAGGTAATATTGTTGTTCCCAAAATTTGTCACTCATTTTTTGGGACAACTTATTAACTATTTTGGTCTTACAGGCCAAAATTATCTCTTCCCTTCTCAAAAAATTGTTCTGAGCATTCAAATTCTTCATTATTAAAGCTTTTTCAGTTAAGGGACTAGCAGGTTCAACAGGGTCAATGGTTTCAACAGGCGAGTTCTCACAAAAGAACAAGTTCCCAACACTTAGACAATTTCAATATTGGTTCAACACCTCAGTTCAACCAAAAAAGTTCATCGGCAAGCTTCAAATAAAGGATTGAACCATTGAACCATTGAACCCCTCTTCCAAAAAGGTTCAACGCTTCAACAGATTCAAAGGTTTAACGACGTCAATAAGCTTAAAGAGTTAAGCGCTTCGTCAAAATTTCAAAGTTCGACCACTTTGGTAAGTTCAACGGCTTCAAAAGACTTAGCAAAAAGAAAAAAGATTGAACCGTTGAACCTTGAACCAAAAAGGTTCAAAGGTTCAACACAGTTGGTTCAAAGAGATTGGTTCAAGCGGTCAATTGAATGAGCGGAACAAAAGATTGAACCATTGAACCATTGAACCAAAGTTGTTTCAATCGGTCAGTTCAAAGGAGTCCCCCAAAGCCAAAATGGCAAGTGCCCTTGTAGAGGGCAGTGAACAAAAGGTAGGTGCCCTTGCGGAGGGCAGGGAACATTTGCTCAAAGATCAAAGAGAAGGCCGAAAGTGTAAAGTTTCCTTCAAAAATTTTGTCTGAAGAAATTACCAAGTAAAGGAACCAAAAGAATTCCTTCGAGAATATTTTCTATAGAAGAATTTCACAAAGGCAAATACTTTGGACAAATTGTCCGAAGGAATTCCTTCGGACATTTTTTCTGAAGAAATGATCAAAACCCTAACGGAAAAGCAACTAAGGCAAGGGAAGATTTCCTTCAGACAAAATGTTTGAAGGAATTCTTTTAGACATTTTGATCGAAGGATTTGAAGGAAAAGGCTACCTGAAGAATCTCGAAGGGCAAGTACCCTTGCGGGGGACTCTCGACACCCAAAAAATAGACCTTTCTCAAAGACCCAAAGGGACACCTTCCCTTCGAGGTGTTCCAAAGACATAAAGCCGAAGGAATTTCAAGGCTTCAAAAGACTTAGCCAAAACAAAGGATTCTGAGAAAGAGATTGAACCGTTGAACCTTGAACCAAAATGGTTCAAAGGTTCAAAGGAAGCCCCAATCAAATGAAGGAAGTAGAAGATGCCAGAGACCAGTTTAAAAGGATGGTTCAACCAAAGAGTAAGGAAGCGATTGAACTAGGGAAGTGATGGAGCTAAAGAACTGATAAAGACTGCCTAAACCATTAAACTATTGAACCAATGAACTTTCAAAGGTTCAAAGGTTCATGGTTTAATATGGTTCAAACAACCAACAACTATTGACGTCCCCACAGATGTCAAATTTAAGGTAATGGAATATCTATTAATTTTCAAATATAGAATGAAACTTAAAGGATGAACCAGGCGACCAGCTGAAGAAGATAGCTCGAGAGCTCCAATTGCAATAGAAAAGAAGAGAAGGCTACAGAAGATATTGAAATATCTACGAGAGAGTTGTTTTTGTTAGGTGAAACAGTCCACCAAGTAGTCATTTGAGCACACCAAATCAAGGATGCAGCCTATTTTTCTTCCATGAAGTAAAGGTAAAGTGGATAGCTGCATAAATAATAAGGAAAGGACCAGGCGGCCTATACTTTGGAGGAGACATATGAGATGAATTGGCACGTCACAATTAAGGTCGATGCACTGTTCCAAGCATGGCCCCTTGACATAACTAAAAATGCATTCAAGGCATTGAATGCTGCGTGGGCCGTTCCATGGAACAAAGTGCCAAGTCTTTTTTGGTTGCTATATATTGTAATATCTTATTTTATGTAAATGAGATCTTTCTATTATAGAAACAAAACTCTGCCCAAATTGAAAGGCGATTACTGAGACTTTGAGCTCAGATTGTTGATCATATTTCTTTATCTAAATGAGAAAGCAAGTTACTTTCAGACTTTGTGCTATTATAGCTTATATTATTTTTTTAAAAAGTTCTTATGTCCATTTCCTAGGAGCATTCTTGTTTATTTGATTTAACAAGCAAAACTAATGAAAGTAATCAGGAAGGTGTCCTGAAGCCAATTGTGGAAAGACTTTGTGTTGTCACAATTGTCTTCAGTATATTTTTAGTTTTTTTTGTGTAAAGAATCTTGGGATGAATTTGTGTCCCCATTATCCTTCGTATTTCACCTTTTGGGTAGTTGAGGTGGAGACTTTGTGTTACACCTCATTCTGTTGGTTACTGCGCCCTTGTTACCTATTGGTTACCCACTAGAAAGAACTCCTGCGCCCTGCCGCAAGACCATTTTTGAAAGAAGAGAAGTGCCTTCAGTATTGTTACCAAGATTTCTCCTTTGTCTGTGAACATCATCTCTAAAAAAAAGAGATGGATGGTGTAGTCCTACCCCTAAGTGTTATTTTTTGCTTATTTATATAGTATATAGCTCCTCATATTTATAGGGAACCTCCCCTTGATGAGAGGAGAGATTTGTCCACCTCTGATGTGGTAAACCTGCACATTTGGCCGACCAATCTCTCTATGTTGTGGTTGAAGAGACCTATTTTTCTCATCAATTAGTTGGTGATAAAATATTCACCTAACAATTTTTGGTGACTTCGCTAGGGAAGAGTGCGCAATTTGAAGCCTCAAACTTCAAGCTAAAGCAGGGCTAGTTCTTTCATATTTTTATTCTATAATCTGGCAACTCCACGCTATACTAAAAGCCAAAGAGCCCAGGGTGTTGTTGACCCTATTTTATAGTTGGTGCAACAAGGCAATTTTGATTTGTTCTCTCTCCAACTTCAAGTTCAACGATCCAGGAGTGTTCTTCCTACCCATACCAGGTCACCAACACAAGGTAGAGATTCTTTTTTTACTGTTAGTAGAGCTTTGCCTATACATACTCCTACCAAATTTGTTATCCCCCTTTTCCATAATCAAATCATGGTGGTTCAAGGCCCATGAGGTAACTCTTTTGGCCCACTCAATTTAACCTCACCTTTACATGAGCTTCCACATAGTTCAAGGAAGATTTTTTTAAAATTCTTTGGTGATGCAAAAGCTCATCTTGATGAACATATTATTGCCTTCAGCATAGCCTGTGGTGTGATAGGCATGGAGTATGAGGACATAGCAGTCAGGCTATTTGTGGAAACATTTCAAGGTGATGTTGTAGACTAGTTCTACCATTTACAAGCCCAAACTGTGACCAACTAAAACACTCTTAAAGTTAAATTTGGAGCCAAGTTTAAGTCTGTAGAAGATACGCATACATTGCTAGCCCAGCTCACATAGATGAAGAAGGAACCTCATGAACCTATGAGGGACTTCATTGCCAAGTTTAACAAACTAAGGAACTAGATTCCTATAATTGCTCAGCCAACACCTGAGAACTTTAAATGCTTCTTCATCAACTCACAGCTGCCTGAAGTGAGTTTTTTATTGAGACGGGCTGGCCATATAGACCTTGCTGCTGCTCAAGATTTGGCTACTGAAGTAGAAGATGACCTTATCTTGGCAAGAAAGATAAGGAGAGATCTTAACAAAAGTAAATCCTCTTCATCTTCTGAATACTCACCTACAGTCACCACTGATCCAATGGTGTAGAATCTAGCCAATGAGTTGCTAGCTCTTAGAAAGCAATTGGTGCAAGGGATGTCATCTGCTCCTTCATATAGAGATATACCAAGGAGGACATTCCTGAATCAGTCATACCAAGGCCATGCTTTCAGAAATCAAGGGCAGCCAAATCATCTTCCTCCCCCTCAGGAGAAATTGGTCATTAAAGCACCTCCAACCAATTCAGTAGTCAAATATCTTGAAGCAAAATCAAATTTCTCCATCCAGCCTGAGGTGAACCCAGAAGATGACGCTAATCTCTTCACAGAGGAAGAAGAAGAATTAGCTGGTGACTCTAACAATGGTTTTTTGAATTACCAAAATGAACCCAAAAGTGAAGGTAAAATAGTTGATGAAACATATGTTGTATTCACCCGGTCTAAGAATCAGTCAGCCCAACAAGCTGATAAAGAGAAGATAGAGGACCACTCTACCTTTCCAGCCAAAGGACTCGGTGATTGAAAGAAAGGTAAGTACATCAAATATCCCTACACCTTCTACTTTAAATTCACAAACTAGTCCCCTCCTCCCAAAAACCAAAAAGATGAACTCTCATCCTTTGTTCTTAGTTTATTTTAGACATTTGACATAATTGATCATATAAAGAAACCCAAAATTTAAATGTCTGAATTTAAATTCCCACAATCAAACCCTAATCAATTAGATAAGTTGGTTCAATGTGTAAAGAACCAAGTTGTCTCTATAAGACAAGCAATTTTGAAGGTAACTCGTGATCCCCCCAAGAATGCATCTACCAAGAATAACCTTGTCATTACTCCTCCTATTGCTCCCGAGAGGACTGAACCATTTTATGTCTCTTTGCTGATAAATAAACACCAACTGAACAATTGCATCATAGATTTCAATGCATCTGACAATGTCATGCCTGCCAAAGTGGTAGAATCCCTTGGTCTCACACTGACCAAGACATTTAGGAGATGTTTCTCCATGAAGAACAAATAAGTGCCACTATTGGGACAAATCAAGGACGCCCAATTTGCATTTACAGCATTCCCAGACAAGAGAATTAAGATGACTATCCTGGTGGCCGATGTCCCAGCATCATACAACATCCTTCTTGGGTGAAATTTTTGCAAGGATGTTAGTGGTGAATTAAGCATGGACCTATCCGATGTGACGAACCTAATCAAAGGCATTATGCAGAAATTGCTCTCTGAGAAGGAAGTAAAATACGTGGTCACTCAAATATTAGCACCTAAAGCTCAAATTTTATTTGAGTCTTCAGGCATGGGTAATTACTTTTTATCCATGGAGGAAGTCCATGAGGCATCTGATAATTTTTTTGAATGTGTCAACTTAAAAATTGGTTCAGATAAAACAATAGAAAGATTGGTGGAGCGCAGTGCAAGTTTAGAAGAATCCCCCCCTCCAAACAAAGAAGAGTCTAAAGAAAAATTAGTGTCTGATGAGGTATAGATTCTAAAATTTAATGGTAGCTGGTCCTCTACCAGTTCAAGAGCTGAGATTGTGTTGATATCTCCCCAAATAGATAATTTTCCTTCTTCATACAAGTTGCAGTTCAACAACACTAACAGCACAACTGAGTATGAATCTCTATTGCTTGAATTGAAAGTTGCTCGAGACAAAGGTGTTAGGATGTGGAGCTAAAAGCTTCAACTGGTGCAAACATGGAGGAGGTTGTTGAGTTCTAGGGAGACTGGCGTCGGTGGATTGCAATGCAGAAGGCAACCAACATCGGCAGGTGTGAGCTAAAGACAACCGGCATCAACAGGAGGTCGGCCGACGTCAGTCACCTCCAGGCAGACAGGGATCGACGTCGGTCGCCTGTGGTAGTTCTAAAACTGTTCATTACATAGACAGTTAATTCATTGAACTGAGAGTTTGCATGTAAAGGCTAATTATAGTCTTGAGTTGTGTGTCTAATTATTGTAATTAAGATAGTCTAATTATTGTAAGCATGAGATTTATATATGGACTCATGGGTTGTATTGTAAATTAGTGTTAGAGAGTAAGAGAGCAAATAAGCTCCTTTAGAGAGAGGTGAGCAATGGTGTGTTCCTCTTAGTGCCACAGTACAAAGTGTGGGTGCTGGTTTAGAGAATCAGAAGGGTTCTTCGTATTTGTATGATCTTGGTTAGCAGATGTGCATGGCTCCTTTTGGAGATCTACAATAGTGAGTAAGGTCTAGTAATTTGCAGGTAGCAGCAGAGAGCAGGAGATCTACTTGGAGTATGGTGGTGTACTTGGTGTACTGGCAGCGTTATTTCTGACTGGTGGCGGTGAACATCAATTCTATATTGGAGTTGATTGTTGGGATCAAGAGAGAGAGGGAAGAAGGTCTTGAGGTGTGGCGAGCCTTTGAGGTGGAAGAAGAAGTGGCATCTTCTTTATTGTATTTTCTTCTGAGTGATAATTAATATAATTGTGTATTATCTCTCATATTCCTGTGTTGTTTCATATTTTTAGTTACTTATCATTTTGGTTAAATTTCGTGTTTAGTTGCTAATACAAGAGGTAATCATATATGCTCTAATTGGTGGAGCAAGATCCTGACAAGTTGGTATCAGAGCCTGGTTGTAGGTTCAAGAGCTGATACCATCAAGTGGTATCAGAGCTTTTGGTTGGGTTGACTAATAGGTGATTTTAGATCTGGTAGTGTTTTTGATTACAGGTCACTCTTAGGGGTTTCAGATTGAGTGGGAGTATAGCAATGGCAGAAAAAAGTAAGCTATGAATGAAAAAACTGAATAACATGAATGGTCTGATTGATAGAAAGGAGCAGGTAAAAAGAGATTATTGGTCAGTAGAAGATCAACGTGTAGAAATAGATGTTGCAGGTGATGTTGCACAGGTTGCTCTGGATAAAGTAGAATCTTTGTTTACAGATTCTTTTGCCTCTTTCCATGCAGCCCAAAATAGAGCATCTTTTCATGGGTATGTCTTTGGAGACTTTGGAGAGATTTATTTAGGGGTTGGAGAGCCTTGTCAGATTATTGACAAAGGGGAAGTGAAGCTGAAATTGCAGGCGAATAACACACGGGTGGTGAAGGAAGTCATGCAGGTACTAGTCTTGGAGATGAGTCTAATTTATTCAAGAAAGTTGGGTGATGGGAGATGTACTGTAACTCTCACAACGGATGCACTTGAATTAGATGGTGGCAAAAAAGTAGGTATCTTTTATCTATCTACTTATATTACTGATTCACCTTCTGTTGTAGAGATGTGGCTTTGTAGGCTTAGTCACATATGTAGAAGGAGAATGCAGATTCTTAAGTGGAAGACAAATATTTTTGACAAGCTAAAGAACTAGAAAGCCTTGGTGTTCATGGAGGAGATGATGGACAGAGATCAACGGAGTGGATTGAATTATTTTGAGTAGGGCTGTGTTGATTTGAACAGGGTTTTGATCAAAAAAGAGCTCGTGGGTAAAAAGTTATCACTCACAGGTGAACATAATTACCGGCGTCGGTCAGACAGTAATCGATGTCGGCAATAAGAAGACTGACGTCGGTCAGGCAGGAACTGAGGTCGGCAAAAGGGATATCGATGTCGGCCAGGGAAATGATGTTGGCAATCAGGGTCAGTGCAGGGAACTGACATCGATCGATTGCAGACTGGGAGATGACCGAGATCAGTCACTGGGATGGATGGTGGGCAGATAACAAGCTGTCAATAAGTCTCAAACACTCATATGGAGGTCAAAAAAGGTAAGTGAACCTCATATTCATTGTTCACCTTCTTTATATTGCTTACTAATGGTCAAGAACTAGGAAGATGTGAAGAAGCAATGTAGGTAGAATCTAGATACAGTGGGAGCTTAGCATGGATGAGGAGTGTGATTCTTTGGAGAAGAACCAAACAGGTGTTTGTTGGTGGAGTTGTCAGCTGGAAGAAAGCACTGGATGAGGGACGGATTCCCAAGTTGAAGAAGAGAGTGGATGGATATGTGAGATGGAAGGCCAAGGTATATGGTCTTGAGCAAGGCGCAGGGCAATGGAGATTTAACTATTGTGTTTGTCTTACCAGGTGGATGATGAGTCGTGACATTATCCAGTTACTGTATGTGGGTGATTTGCTATCAGATTTGTACATACAGGGATTTGCTGAGCTAAGGGTAAGGTTAGTTCAGAGGTATGTCATGAAGAATTTAGAGCAACAAATTTTTTTGGCATAAGAGACATGGAGATTTTGTCTCTAGTGGGAGCTGATGTGAAGACGGTGTTGGCGGGGTTCATGATGCAGGATGTAGAATCAAAAAGCACATCAAGGGCTAGACAGTTCTAGCTCAGCTTAGAACAGGGTTTGAAATCACATGAGGTCTAGTGTAGACCTGAGTTTTCCCAAGCAGTGGGAGTTGTCAGAAAGTTTGAAGCCAATTTGGGGGAAAGAAGTACTGGAGGGCAGTTCAGTGGATTCTTAGAGGGACCAGTAGCAGGTGCACATGCTATGCAGGGTCAAGTTCTTTTCTATAGGGGTTTGTAGATGCAGATGTAGCAAGAGATTTGGATGACAGGTAGAGCATCACAGGGTGTGTGGTGGTTGGTCCTCAAGATTAAGCTTGAAGAGGGATACAAGCCAGGCAATAAAATTAGATGGTGTATAGGTACAGGTACAGTTGTAGCTATTTATCTCCAAGTGAAAGATTTTTAGGATGTGGAGCTAAAAGCTTCAACTGGTGTAAATATGGAGGAGGTTGCTGAGTTTTAGGGAGACCGACATCAACGGATTGCAGTGCAAAAGGCAACCAACATCGACAGGTGTGAGCTGAAGACAACTGGCATCGACAGGAGGTCGGCCGACGTCGGTCACCTCCAAGCAGACAGGGACCGACATCGATCACCTGTGGCGGTTCCAGAACTGTTCGTTGCATAGACAGTTAGTTCATTGAACTGAGAGTTTGCATGTAAAGGCTAATTATAGGCTTGAGTTACGTGTCTAATTATTGTAATTAAGATAGTCTAATTATTGTAAGCATGAGATCTATATATGGACTCAAGGGCTATATTATAAATTAGTGCTAGAGAGTAAGAGAGAAAATAAGCTCCTTCAGAGAGAGGTGAGCAATGGTGTGTTCCTCCTAGTGCCACAGTACCAAGTGTGGGTGCTAGTTTGGAGAATCAGAAGGGTTCTTCATATTTGTATGATCTTGGTCAGCAGGTGTGCATGGCTCCTTTTGGAGATCTACAATGGTGAGTAAGGTCTAGTGATTTATAGGTAGCAGCAGAGAGCAGGAGATCTACTTGGAGTATGGTGATGTACTTGGTGTACTGGCAACGTTGTTTCTGACTGATGGAGGTGAACATCAATTCTATATTGGAGTTGATTGTTGGGACTGAGAGAGAGAGGGAAGAAGGTCTTGAGGTGTGGCGAGCCTTTGAGGTGGAAGAAGAAGTGGCATCTTCTTTATTGTATTTTCTTCTGAGTGATTATTAATACAATTGTGTATTGTCTCTCATATTTCTGTGTTGTTTCATATTTCTAGTTACTTATCATTTTGGTTAAATTCTGTGTTTAGTTGCTAATACAAGAGATAATCATATATGCTCTAATTGGTGGAGCAAGATCCTGACAAAAGGCATCAAAATCTTTCATGCCAAAGGAGATGCTGAACTGGTGGTTTGTCAGGTAAGAAACATGTATCAAATTAAAAATGAGAGATTGTGCACTACCGCAATCTAGTCTAAGATCAAATTGAAAGCTTTGATGCTTTTAGCATCTCTGCCATACCCAAGGAATTCAATAACTGAGTTGATACACTAACTATTTTAGTAACTCTCTTAGTTCTTCACCCTAATTTTAAGGGAGATAGGTACACTATTAAATTGGTCTTCTGACCAAGTGTGTCTAACAATGCCAATCATTGGCAAGTGTTCAATGATGACAATCAAATCATTGCCTTCTTGTAGCAAAAATATAGCTTGAAACAACTTCATTTCAAAAGTAGTGAGCTTAATAAGCTTGAACTAGATCCTAAATCAAGTGCAGAAGTAGGTGAAGAATACCTACAACTTAAAGGGAATAAAATCCCAAAAGGCCTGGTTTCCTTTGAGAAGCTTTTTGACAAGCATGACAGATTCATCAAATAATAACAAATGGATTCAAGCTCCTTCCAAGAGTCTGATCAAATAAATCTGGGTACCAAAGAAAATCTAAAGATGGTGAACATTGAAAAGTGTTGCACCCAGAAAGAGAAGTTCAAGTTCACTACTCTGCTTTACCAGTACATAAATGTTTTGGTGTACTCTTATGATGATTTGAAGTCACTTAGGCCTAAAAAAATTCACCATGAGATTCCTCTCAAGAGTGATTTGGTACCTCATAAGCAAAAATCCAAGGAGTATAATTTAAAGATATCAGGTACTATTCTATCTGAAATACATAAAATGTTGAACACTAGGATAATTTTCCCAATCCATTATTTGACATGGATTGCCAACATAATACCTATGAGGAAGAAGAATGGTGAAATTCGCCTCTGTGTGGACTTTAGAAATTTAAATCAATCATCCTTAAAGGATAACTATCCTCTGTCCATCATAGATCAAGTCCTTCAGATAATGATTGGTTCAGAAATGTTATCAATGCTCGATGGCTTCTCAGAGTACAAAAAAGTTGAAGTTGGTGAAGCAGACCAGCATAAGACCATCTTCACCACACCTTGAGGCACCTTTGCCTATCAAAGAATGCCATTTGGCCTAATAAATGCTGACACCACTTTTCAGAGAGCAATGGACCTTGCTTTCAAGGATGAAATGAGTAAGTTTATTGTAGTGTACCTAGATGATTTAACAGTCTTTTCTAAGCATCATCTTGATCATGTACACTATTTACAAAAAGTGATGGAATGATGCCACCAAAATGGCATTTCTCTAAATCCCAAGAAGTTTATTTTTGGAGTAATAGAAGGGAAACTTCTCAAACACATTGTATCTTTAAAAGGCATAAAGATTGACTCAGACAGAGTCAAGTCCATCTAGGAGCTTACCCTGCCTACAAGTAAGACTGCAGTTCACTCTTTCTTTAGAAAAATAAATTTTTTACGAAGGTTCTCCTTGAGTTTGCTGATAAGACTCACATATTGTAAACATGATGAAGGGAAAGGCCACCTTCAGCTGAACTGAAGAAGGCAAATTGGCATTCCAAGACATCAAGACAGCTATTGCTCACACCCTAATTCTGGTTTGTCTAGATTATACCAAGAATTTCATCATATATAGTTATGATTTTGAACACACACTTTCAGCAATTTTGGTTCAACAAAATAAAGAAGGTATGGAATCTCCCATATCTTTCATGAGCTATCCTCTCAAAGATCATGAGCTGAAGTACTCAAACATGGAGAAGCATGCTTATGCAGTGGTAAAGGCAGTAAAGCATTTCCACTTTTACATCATGAATTCACACACTACTGCCCTAGTTCCTGACACCACAGTCAAATCTATATTAACTCAGCAAGAGTTTGGAATGAAAAGAGACAATTGGATTGCTAAAATCTAGGAGTTTGATTTAGTCATCAAACCAATGAGGTTGGTGTGGGGAAGGGGCTTATGCAAATTGATTGTTAACAACATACCAGAAGAAATAGAGCATGGAGAAGAAGAAATTGAAGACTCGCCAATAGTCCTTTTTATCTCCACCATGAATGAGTGGTATTCAAGTATTGCTCATTTCCTTGCTTATGGTGAGTGTCTTGCTTATCTGTCTCGTAAAGAAAGGAGGACTGTCAAGTTAAAAGCTGTCAATTTTATCATGTGGGACAATGGCCTGTATAAGAGGAACCTTGATGGAATGTTCTTTCGTTGCATAGATAAAGAGCAATAGAACCAACTTTTGAAATCTTTCCATAATTTGGCCTGTGAAAGACATTTTTTTGCTCCTGTAACTGCCCATAAGATTCTGTGAGCTAGGTATTACTGGCCTACTCTATTTCAAGATGCGTACAAATGGGTACAAAGATGTGAACTATGCCAACAGTTTGTTGGAAGACCCAAATTAGCTGCTCTACCTCTTAAACCAATGGTGATAGAAGAGCCATTTTAGCAATAGAAAATCAATTTCATTGGTGCTGTAAACCCATCTTCAAGTGCTGGACATGATTATGTCTTTACAGCCACATATTACTTCACCAAGTGGGTGGAAGTTATTTCAACCAAGCATGCTACTTCAGAATTAGTGTGTGATTTTCTCAAAGAGAACATCATTTTAAGGTTTGGGGTCTCAACCAAGATTGTCACAGATAATGCAGCCTATTTCTCTTCTCATGAGATCACTCAGTTCTATTTTTACTATGGGATTACCCTCTCCCACTCTTCTGATTATTTTCTACAAGGAAATGGCCAAGCTAAATCAAGTAACAAGAACCTGGTGACTATCATCAAAAAGCTGGTAGATGACAACCAACGAACATGGCATAAAGTATTGGTTGATGCTTTATAGGTAGACAGAATTACACCCAAGAGGGTAATTGGTATGTCACCTTTTCAACTTCTTTATGGTCTCAATGCTGAGATACCAATCACCCTAGAATTTTCAGCATTAAAATTGGCTAAGGCTGTCAAAGATCAGACATATGAAAGCTCCATCGACAAGAGGATCATGTGCTTGACTGAGCTGGATGAGCAACAAACTATGGTGGTGGACTGAATTGCTGCACATCAAAGTCTGGTGAAGAAGCTCTTCAACCAAAAAGCAAAAAATTATGATTCCCAGATTGGAGATCAAGTCTTGTTGTGGGACAAGAGAAGAGAACCAAAGGGAATGCATGAAAAATTTGATTCCCTTTGGAGAGGCCCATTTACTATCCATCGGCTCAATAGTGAAAATAGTTTTATGTTGAAATATCAAGATGGTTGTTTCTATATGATTTTTGCTTTTACATTCAAAAAGGAAATGAGAAACTAAGAAAAATGGTCTAAGGCTTGTATGTACCTGGATGAAGTCTTGCGCACCAAATTCAGACGATAGCAGGAACTCCTCTTTGGTTGTGGAGGATGACACCTGTAGAAGAAAGAGACTAAAACAAAGAAGGTGTTAGATGAGGAGATGGTGGGCTGCCAAGCAAAAGCTTGATCCCAAAAGTATAAAGACTTCTTTGAGGGACGTCAACCCACTGATTAAAAAATAATGTATGATAAAAGGCAGAATGATAAAAGACTGAAATGATTAAAGACTGAAACAAAAATAGAAGCAAATGCTTACTTGAATGTTGTTGTCGGCCTAGTCACAGTCATCGACATCGATTAGTCTATCGACGTCGATTGTCAAGGTCTGCCAACGTCAGTTAGTCTGCCAACGTCGATGGAGGCGGTGGTCTCTGTGGCTGGCATCGATCAGGGTAGTAGTCTTTGAACGAGGTCTTGTCAGGTCTGAATGGGTTTATGATCTATGGATGGGTCTGAGAAGGGCTCTGGGTCTGGTTGAATGGTCTGAGAGTCTGGTTGAATGCTCTGTGCAGGGCTGCAAGGTAGAGGGTGTGGTCTGAAAAAGGGACTAGATGGAAAGCAGAGGCAACAGGGAGACAAAGATTTGGGTTTGGTCTGGTGGTAGGAAGTGCTGAATGGGAGCTAATAGCTAATACATTTCTAGATTATTGAAATGAAATAAATGAAACATTCTTAGCTCATACTTGCTGAAAGAGTGTTGCTGACTAGTTGTACCTGTTGTTGATGTTGCTGGTGTAAAAGCCTTGTTGCTGGTGGAGTGGCTGATGCAGAGTGCCTATTGTTGTTGTAGTTTTCTGTGTGTTCTTGAGAGAGGGAGAGTGAGAGGTTTGATGATTGGAAGGATTGATGGATTGAGCAGTGAAAGGTCAGATTCAAGAGATTGAAAAGATAGATTAAAGATTGGAAAAATTGGGCTCCTGCATTCGGGTCAAGAATGCAGTTATGAAGGAAACCGACGCCGGAAATATCGCCAATGTCGGTCGACAATTGACCGACGCCGGCGGCTGGAAGGGAGGAAAAAGGCTAAAAATAGCCTTTTATCCATTTTCCAAACTATCGGGTCAGCGGGTCGGAGGAAGAAACGGTCGAAGGTGGATTAATAAGCGTCTGAAATGAGTGGGATAAGGGAAATGGGGTCTTAAATCATTTAAGACTTGGCAAGGGGTAGTGGAGGGCAAGTTGGAATAGGTCATAAGGTGATAAATGAGGGTATCCACGGGCAAAGAATCCAAGGAGAGGAGAGGTGGCATGGGTGAGGTGGCAAGGGGAGAGAGAGAATTACTAATTTAAAATAAGATAATTATTTTAAATTAATAAGACATAGGTTAGGCATGGTTAGAAGTGGAAAGGGACCAAGGGGAGAGGACGACCAAGGAGTAGACACGATTTCGGTGTCTACATTTGCCCTTTTTTGTCTTGTTGGTTGTTCTGGACGAACTGCAAGACAAAAATAGGAGTAGGTTGCCCCAGGTATGGGATAAGGTTGATTTTGTCCTGTTGGTTGTTCAAGTGAACTGCAAGACAAAAATAGGAGGGGATAAGGTTGATTTTGTCTTGTTGGTTGTTCAAGTGAACTGCAAGACGAAAATAGGAGGGGATAAAGTTGCACCAGATGTGGGATCAGGGATTTCCCCTCAAAGCGAGAGTCGAGGAAAGGGAACCTGAAGTTAGTTGCCAATTTGACAGAAAGTGGATGAAGAGGGTGAAGGTGTGAGTGTGAACGCTGCAAAAGTTGTGATTGCACGTATACCACTTCACGGGATGGTCAAGGCAAATTATCGCAGGTCAAGGGTCAAGGAGTGCCAAAATCAAAATAATCAAGCCCTAGCATTAGTCATAGTTGATCAGGTTATTTAATCTAAGCTGAAGCTCCAATGGTCATCGTGTTCCAGGTATCCCGAGCTCAGAAAGTGCTCTTGAAAACATGAAAATGTCACAAGTAGTGGGGATCAACTAGCTTGCAATCTTATACTTGTGAAGGTCAAAATATGGTCTACAGACAATGTTGCTAACCAGTCATGAGGTAGCATACATGCAAAAACAACTAAGGCAATGTTGTCTTGGAAGTGGTTGTAGTCGAAGGAGATAATCGCAATCTCCATGGTCGTTGGTCGAGGCAGGTCGAGATAGATAACTGGTCGAATGAATGGATAGACGAAAGAATGTGGCCGAGCTAACCTCAGAAAATGTCATCAACTGAGTGCTGCCTACATAGCCCCTGTCGTTAGGGCCTCAAGCCAATGTAGTTCTCCCTAAAAAGGATGAAGAGGGTTGAAGTTATGGATTGGTCTTGGTCGAGGTCAAGTCATGGTCAAAGGGAGAATGGTTTGTCCATCAAAGAGACGAACAAACGAGGGTGGTCAAGCTAACCCAAGAAGAGGTCGTATCAACTGAGTGTTGCCTACATAGCCCCAGTCTTAGGGCTTCAGACCAATGTAGTTCAGACTAGGAGTCAAAAAGGTTGATGATTGGTTTTAGTCATGTGTTGAAATGATGAGGATAAGACGATGTTACAACCTTCTCCATACTGTGTGATGGTGTATTCTGTAACATTGGTTGAGGGGTCTTTCATCCCTAGCAATTTTCCATATTTGTGATGGATGTATGCTAAAAATGAATTGAGTTTATTTATGCTTCAACAAGTATTGGTTTATGCTTAACATAAATTGTGTCGTCGATAGTTTTCATGTGTATTGGTGTCCATAGAAACTATGTGAAATGGACTATGATGATGTATGATGTTTGAAATTTTTTTGGTTTGGTTTGGTTTTGAATTGGTTTGGTTGAATGTGACCAAAGTGTAAAGGAAGTGAAAGGCATATTCACCCTTTCATTGACAAGGACCAAAAAGATAGCATAGATAGGGGTTGTTAGAACCAAGAGCCCCATTCATGCATTATGTCGTTGACCATGGGTTGTGTTAGAGAAGTAATCGAATCACTTTGACATTAAAATGAGCTCGAAGTCCCTTGAGTAGGTGATGTGATAGGAGTAGAGGGTAACCCGTTTTAGAGCAGAGACAACCTTGCCCCTTTTTATAGGAGACCCTGAGACGACTACAAGCCAAGTCCATGACCTTTTTTTTTTTTTTGAGCAGACTGATCAATGCGGGAAGTCTACATAGAGATATCATTTGCTTTGTGGTCATTTGTGAAGCTGATCAATGCAGAAAGCTTCTGAGAGTAGCAAGATTTAGTCTTAGCCATCCTTCGAGGGAGTGGTCTATATTTTTGTTTTATATATTTAAGGGCTTTTGAATAGCTATCCTTCGAGGGAGCAGTCTATTAGCTACAACAATGATAGTACAACTGTCCTTCGAAAGAGCAGTCTGTCTTTTAGAGTTTGTGACCTTAGATATTTTGACATCTTGATTTATTTATTTATTTATTTTTTATTTTTTTGACAAAATTTTGAGTCATGGACAAGAATATAGAAGTTCAAAGGCTCCCTTTTATTAGGACAAAGCATCCATAATGTATAAAAGGGTTATAAAGGATTTGTTTAGGAGAATATGATTGAAAGGAATGAGGATTAAGAGGACGGGGATTGCTCAAGGGACTAGCTCAAGTTAAATGTCAAGTGAGCGAGTACTCGACTAACAATAGAATGGTCGTAGATGCAAGGCATTAAAGGGCTCAGGTTCTGATAAGTCCCTGGTCCATGCTTATGCGTGATGATGTAAGGTCCGAGCCAATTAGGAGCAATTCTTGCCCCATTTGCTTCTTTGAGATTGGTCATATGTTGATTGATGTGTGGTTGGTTGATATGGTCACTGATTGGTCGAGACTGGTTGAATGTTTGGTCGAGGGTAAGGTTGATGGATATTTGGTCGATGATTGGTCAATGGTTGGGTTGAATGTTTGGGTCAATGGCTTAGTCAATTGATATTTGGTCAATGATAGGTCGATAGTTGGTCATTGTTTGGTTGATGCTTTGGGATGTTGAAGGTTGAGGTTGGTTGGTGCTTGGTTGAGGACGTGATTAAAAAGTTGGTTAATGCTTGATTGGTTGATATGGTCGCTGATTGGTTGATTGATATTTGGTCATTGGTCAGTTGAATGTTTGGTCGAGGTTTGGTCGGTGCTTGGTTGAGGCTGAGTCGAGGTTTAGGATTTAAAAGAGTGATTGATATTTGGTTGAGACTGGGTTGAAAGGTTGGTCGAGGCTTGGATAAACGTTGAATTCCCCCAGTGGATAGGGAGAATGTTTGACAGATTGGTCAAGGTTGGTTGAGGCTTGATAGTCAGATTGACTGTGTTGATGTCGAATAAAGAGGTTAAAGGCGGCAAAGAGACCATAGTCTGGCATGGAGATCCCAATTTAAGTGATGAGATTTGAGAAGCATGGGTCGGTGTTGATGATTTGTCGAAGGGGTGGTCAAGAGGATCCTTGATGAGAAGGATATCTTTTTTTCAGTATTGATGAATGACAGCTTTAAGAGCGCAACAACGCTCAGTGTCATGTCCCAGAGTGTGATGATAGTGGAAAAATTTAGAGTTGTCAAACCAAGATGGCCTTGATCTGACAGTTGATGAGTGAGGCGGTGTTGAAGGTTTGTTGATAATATGGTCAATAAGAGGGGTGTCTTTCTCCAAACATTGGTGAACGACAACCTTGAGGGCACAACAATGCTCAGTGTCGTGCCCAGGCATGCGATGATATGCACAAATCTGAGTGTCATCGAACCAGGGCAGTTTTGGTCTAAGAGATTGATATGGTTTAAGAGGCGGGAGATTGATGCGAGAAGACTGCAATAATTGTCGTAACAACAAGGCATAAGAACCTGCTAATGGGTCTATGTGTCTTATTACAGTGGGGGTTGATGACTTTGGTTTGAGAGGCGTAAGAGGCATTGGTCGTACCATCGTTTTCATGGGTGGTGTAGCCACATGTGTAGATGACACTTTGGTGGTGATAGGTGTTGGATGTTTTGGAGAAAATATATGTCTGATGGATTGAGGAGATAATGGAGGTGACTTGCCTCTGTGAAGTATGAGAGTAGGAAGCACTCCTACTAAAGTGGATGGATGCAGGCCCAAAATTGAAGGTAATGATGAAGGTGGGGGAGGAATCCTCCAGTGTGGTTTAGTGGCCTTCTTTGGTTTGGGTTGAGGGCCACCTTTGTGCGAGGTGAGGTTAGATATGGGTTTGGGTTCGGATGTGGATGGAGGTGAGTGAGATGTAGCAATCTCAGGCAAAAGACAAGAGGAAACCGTGACTGGGTCTTCCTCGGTCAAAGTGGGCGAAGAGACTGGTTCTTCTCTTGGTGGAGAAGAAATAAGAGAGTGCGGCTCCTCAAGAAGGTAGCGGGCAGGGATGCTTGTGCCTTCTACTTGTAGTTGAGGAGTAGGCAAGGTAGGGTCCTCGGATGAAGGTAGGGCTAATGGTATTGGTATGGTCAAGGTGTCCTCCAGTATAAGAGAGGTTGATGGAGAACTAATAGGAGAAGAAGACTCTTCTACATGTGGAGGAGGTTGGTTAGGGACAAGAGGTGAGACTATGTTGACCGTGCATATATCATGGTCTTGAGGGTCATTGGTCATGGTCTGGATATTGTTTTGATTAGGAGGATGGTTGGGAAAAGGTTCTTTGAAGATGTTGATGTTTTGATTGGGTGGGGCGTTCGGGTTGTCCAAGACAAGATCCCCCTTGTCGATTATGTCTTGGACAATGTTTTTGAAGGTTCGGCAATTGTTGATGTCATGGCCTTGGACACGGTGAAAGTGACAAAAGTCAGCCTCCCTATACCATGTAGGGAGGGATTTTGAGGAGTCGAATTGAGGTGGTCGAATTGGAGGAAGATTAAAGACCCCCTGCTTAACAAGTTTTTCTAAAACAAAAACGTATGATTCTCCAAGTGGAGTGTATGAACGTTGGATGTACCGTTGTTGGAATTGTTTTGTGATGCTTTGGGACGTTGAAGGTTGAGGTTGGTTGGTTGTTTTCGAGGATGGTGATCTAACGACCACAATGTTGGCCACTCATTTTGACTTGAAGTTGGTAGAAAAAGGTCTAGAAGAAGAAGGGTCATTGGCTTTTGCGTTGGTATTACGCAATTTGACCTTGTCTTCTTCAATGGCGCGGAGTTCAAGCTTTCGAGCCATGGTGAAAGCTTCGTCGAAAGTGCAAAATGTTTGAACGTGCAAGGTAGAAGAGATGTGCCTAGCACATGCTTGAGAAAAGAGTTTGATGAGCTCAGGTGTAGGCAAGGAGAAGGAGAGCTGGTTAATCAAGCCTCTCCAACGGGTGACAAAATTGACTATTGATTCGTGGTCAAACTGTTTGATGGAGTAGAGGTCTGTGATTGAGACTTGTTTGGTGATATTGATAGAAAAATGGTCGAAAAATAATTGGACGAGTTGAGTGAATGAAAAGATAGAATGTCTTGTAAGAGAGCTATACCAGTCAAGGGTGGGGCCAGAAAGCAACATGGAGAACGTGCGTAGAAGTAATGCATCGTCATGGGCTATGAGATAACAAGCATGTCTAAATGCTCGTAGGTGCTGTTGCGAGTCTTCCTTACTCTCGAAACAAAAAAAATTAGGAAGCTCCCACTGGTTGGGATATGGTCGAATTGGGACGGAGGGATGGATGGGTTTGTTACAAATTTGGTCATAAGAAAGGACATTGCTCGAACTAGAAATAGAAGCTTCAAGACTAGCATTTTGTCCATCAGCATCTTGATGAGATCAGCTGACGGATTGGTGGATGGGGCACCCCATAGGTTGTAGGGCGCTTGAAAGGTGCTAGAAGGGGCATACGACGTAGTCAGTTGCACTTTTAGGGGTGCAACGTATTGATAACTAGTCGTTGGACCAGAAGTGGAGGCCAAGGGTGGTTGTGTCATGAAGGTAGAAGGCATAAGTTGACTAGGTACCACCAAAGGTGGTTGCATGGCGACATTGGCAAAAGGGGAGGTAGACACTCCTACATTTATGGGCGCAAGAGTGTGTGGAGTCGAGACAATCAAGTTCTGGTATGATGTAGAACTCGGTTGAATTATGTGTGGTTGAGGGGGTAATGAAACCCCGATGGAGGTCAGTCTAAGAATAGATGGGGAGGCCAAACTTTGCATATTGTCTATGGTCAGGTTAATGGTTGAGGCAATAGTTTGAGTCATAAAAGGCTGGGTAGCGGATGGTGTTGATGTCATCGCCGCTTCACCCGAAAGGTCTCGCATTTAGTTTCTTGCGAGATAGTTTTGGAGGGCTTTGGCATTGAGGTCCAAGAATATTTTGAAATCTTGGTCCCCTTCAGGTACAATTGGGGTTTGAGTCGGGGTCGATCGAGTAGGAGTTCGTTCGACCTCTGAACGAAACTCTATTAGGGGACTGGTCATGGACGGTGAAGGCAGAAGCAGTTGATGTCTCACGTGGTCAAGAAGAGCCTTGGTTTGACTGCGTGTCAAAACCATTCAAGGCAAAAAAGGGTCAGGTTCCAAAAACTGTGTTTTTTTAGTTTTATAAACTCAGAATGTAGTTTTGGCAGAAAAAAGGTCGGGTTTTAGGTTGCTATTTTGAAAAAAAAGGACAGTGACAGTGATCGACGTTGGTTGAAAAATTGATGTCGGTGAGAAAAAATGGCTGACATCGGTCAGATGACTGATGACGGCAAAGAAAGGTTGCCGATGTCGGTGGTAAAATCGATGTCGGTGACTGTGGTTTCCAGAAACTCAAATAATTTTGAAAATTTTTGGAAAGAGAGAAGAAAACGTCCTCACTAGCTCAAACAACTTGATAAGAACAGAAAAATAGATGGAGACAGGCATACCCTAAGCATTAAATCCTAAGAATCAACTTTTAGAATCCTGTTGGCTTATGCCTTAGAGTGACGTGTTTGGGAGGTTGGTTTATAAAACGGGTCCTAGAAGAGGTAATCTATAGATGGTTTCATGTTTGTTTAGGTGCTCAAGAGTCTGTGTTAGATTCTGTACATGGCCTGATGCTAAGGAGCAAGCTCCCCTCACTTCACAAGCCCAGTGATAAGCTGGTCTCGCTTAGCCAAAATATACTTTCCCTAGAGATTATCCTCTGCCAGAGAACAGAGTAGGCTTTCCCCTTGGTGGTGAAGTCCAAGTGGGATTGCTGGGACGGGTAAGGTATCCGCTGGGTGATGAAATCCCAGTCGGACCTTGTCTCAGGTAAGTTTTGATGTTTGATTTGTGCAAGTGATTTGGATGTGTAACATAAGTGGCCTATGATTAATTCATGATGCAGTTTTTAATTACTAGATGTGGACTAAGTATGCAGTCAATAAGAAATGAAATGCAATGTGTTTTAAGCCCAAGTCGAAATGTGAGTTTGAATGAAAACAAGTTGAGAAAGGGTTGAAGAGTATGACTTTTGACTAGTCTAAGATGCAAGAAAAAAAAGAACAAGAATGATTCTTTTTAATTTTTGCTGATAGTGTCTTTTGGAAGAGATAGAAGAAAGAGGTTAAAAGGAGAAACCTAATGCACCTATATGAAAAGAAAGAAAAGAACCCAAGGAAGACCTTAGGGTCCCACTGGGCGTGCCAGAATGTTTCTATATGATTTTCGCTTTCACATTCAAAAAAGAAATGAGAAAGTAAGAGAAATGGTCTAAAGCTTGTATGTACCTAGATGAAGTCTTGTGCACCAAATTCAGACGATAGCAGGAACTCCTCTTTGGTTGTGGAGGATGACACCTATAGAAGAAAGAGACTAAAACAAAGGAGTTAGATGAGGAAATGGTGGATTGCCAAGCAAAAGCTTGATCCTAGAAGTACAAAGACTTCCTTGAGGGACGTCAACCCACTGATTAAAAAATAATGTCTGATAAAAGGCAGAATGATAAAAGACTAAAATGATTAAAGACTAAAATAGAAATAGAAGCAAATGCTTACTTGAATGCTGCTGTCAGCCTGGTCACAGTCACCGACATCGGTTAGTCTACCAACGTCAGTTGTCAAGGTCTATCGACGTCAGTTAGTCTGCCGACATCGGTGGAGGCAGTGGTCTCTGTGGCTGGTGTCGATCAGGGTAGTAGTCTTTGAACGAGGTCTTGTCAGGTCTGGATGGGTTTATGGTCTGTGGACGGGTCTGAGAAGGGCTCTGGGTCTGGTTGAATGGTCTGAGAGTCTGGTTGAATGCTTTGTGCAGGGCTGCAAGGTAGAGGGTGTGGTCTGAAAAAGGGACTAGATGGAAAGCAAAGGCAACAGGGAGACAAAGATTCGGGTCTGGTCTAGTGGTAGGAAGTGATGAATGGGAGCTAACAACTAATACATTTCTAGATTATTGAAATGAAATAAATGAAACATTCTTAGCTCATACCTGCTGAAGGAGTGTTGCTGACTGGTTATACCTGTTGTTGATGCTGTTGGTGTAAAAGCCTTGTTGCTGGTGGAGTGGCTGATGCAGAGTGCCTATTGTTGTTGTAATTTGTTGTGTGTTCCTAAGAGAGGGAGAGTGAGAGGTCTGATGATTGGAAGGATTGACGGATTGAGCAGTGAAAGGTCGGATTCGAGAGATTGAAAAGACGGATTAAAGATTGAAAAAATTGGGCTCCTGCATTTGGGTCAAGAATGCAGTTATGAAGGAAACTGACGCCGGTAATATCGTTGACGTCGATCGATAGTTGACCAACGTCGGTGGCTGGAAGGCAAGAAAAAGGCTAAAAATAGCCTTTTATCCGTTTTCCCAACTGCCGAGTCAGCGGGTCGGGGGAAGAAACGGTCGAAGGTGGATTAATAGGCATGGGAAATGAGTGGGATAAGGGAAATGGGGTCTTAAATCACTTAAGACTTGGCAAGGGGTAGTGGAGGGCAAGTTGGAATAGGTCATAGGGTGATAAATGAGGGTATCCAAGGGCAAAGAATCCAAAGAGAGGAGAGGTGGCATGGGTGAGGTGGCAAGAGGAGAGAGAGAATTATTAATTTAAAATAAGATAATTATTTTAAATTAATAAGACATAGGTTAGGCATGGTTAGAAGTGGAAAGGGACCGAGGGGACCAAGGGGGGGAGGATGACCAATGAGTAGACACGATTTTGGTGTTTACAATGGCACACCCTTTTCTCTGCCTCACAATGAGTAGCATCTGAAGCACTTCAATTATTGAAGTATCAAATAAGATCATCTATACATATGTATATTTGTATAGTCTTTAGTTCTGTTTTGTGCTTTTCATTTTCATTTTTGGTGCCTTTGTTTTTTGGGTAGCATGACTTCGTAGCCCAATGGCATACTTAAAGGCACTGGAGATTCTGGTTTCTACTCCCCTCAACTATTCCAAGTTTTCAATTGAAGGAAGTTTCCCAACAGGAGCCAGTTGTTGTTCTCAAAATCTATCACTCATTTTTTGGGACAACTTATGAACTCTTTTGGTCCTACAGGCCAAAATTATCTCTTCTCTTCTCAAAAAATTGTTCTAAGCATTCAAATTCTTCATTATTAAAGCTTTGTCATTTAAAGGACTAGCAGGTTCAACAGGTTCAACAGTTTCAGTAGGTGAGTTCTCACAAAGGAATAAGTTCCCAACACTTAGACAATTTCAAGATTGGTTCAATGCCTCGATTCAACCAAAAATATTCATTGACAAGCTTCAAAGAAAGGATTGAACCATTGAAACATTGAACCATTGAACCCCACTTCCAAAAAGGTTCAATGGTTCAACGGGTTCAAATGTTTAACGACGTCGGCATGCTTAAAGAGTTAAGCGCTTCATCAAAATTTCAAAGTTCAACTGCTTCGGTAAGTTCAACGACTTCAATAGACTTAGCGAAAAGAAAAAAGATTGAACCGTTGAACCTTGAACCAAAAATGTTCAAAGGTTCAACGCGGTTGGTTCAAAGAAATTAGTTCAAGCGGTCAATTGAATGAGCGAAACAAAAGATTAAACCATTGAACCAAAGTTGGTTCAATCGATCGGTTCAATGGAGTCCCCCAAAGTCAAAAGGGCAAGTGCCCTTACAGAGGGCAAGGAACATTTGCTCAAAGATCAAAGAGAAGGCCGAAAGTGTAAGGTTTCCTTTGGACTTTTTGTCTGAAGAAATTACGAAGTAAAGGAACCAAAAGAATTCCTTCGGGAAGATTTTCCACGAAAGAATTTCACAAAGGCAAATCCTTCGAATAAATTGTTTGAAGGAATTCCTTCGAACATTTTGCCCAAAGAAATGATCAAAAGCCTGACGGAAACGCAGCTAAGACATGAGAAGATTTCCTTCAGACAAAATGTCTAAAGGAATTCCTTCAGATATTTTGTCCAAAGGATTTGAAGGAAAAGGCCGCGTGAAGAATCTCGAAGGGCAAGTACCCTTACGGAGGGCTCTCAGCACCCAAAAAATGGACCCTTCTCAAAGACCCAAAGGGACACCTTCCCTTCGGGGTGTTCCAAAGACATAAAGCCGAAGGAATTTCAAGGCTTCAAAAGACTTAGCCAAAACAAAAGATTATGAGAAAGAGATTGAACCGTTGAACCTTGAACCAAAATGGTTCAAAGGTTAAAAGGTTCAAAGGAAGCCCCAAGCAAAGGAAGGAACCAGAAGATGCCAGAGACCAGTTCAAAAAGATGGTTCAACCAAAGAGCAAGGAAGCGATTGAACTAGGGAAGCGATGGAACCAAGGAACCGATAAAGACCACCTGAACCATTGAACTATTGAACCAATGAACTTTTAAAGGTTTAAAGGTTCATGGTTCAATATGGTTCAAACAACTAGCAACCATTAACGTCCCCGCAAATGTCAAATTTAAGGTAATGGAATATCTGTTATTTTTCAAATATAGTGCAAAACTTGAAGGATGAACCAAGCAACCAGCTGAAGAAAATAGCTCGAGAGCTCCAATTTTAATAGGAAATAAGAGAAGGCTATAGAAAATATTGAAATATCTATGAGAGAATTACTTTTGGTAGGTGAAAAAGTCCACCAAGTAGTCATCTGAGCACACCAAATCAAGGATGTGGCCTATTTTTCTTCCATGAAGTAAAGGCAAACTGGACAACTGCACAAATAAGAAGGAAAGGACCAGGTGGCCTATACTTTGGAGGAGACATATGAGATGAATTGACACACCACAGTTAAGGCTGATGCACTGTTCCAAACATGGCCCCTTGACAGAACTAAAAATGCATTCAAGGCATTGAATGCAGCGTGGGCCGTTCCATGGAATAAAGCACCAAGCCTTTCTTGGATGTTATATATTGTAATCTCTTGTTTTATGCAAAAGATATCTTTCCATTATAGAAGAAAAACTCTACATAAATTGAAAGGTGATTACTGAGAATTTGAGCTCAGATTGTTGATCATATTTCTTTATCTGAATGAGAAAGCAAGTTACTTTTAGACTTTGTGTTGTTATAGCGTATGTTATTTTAGGAAATTGTTCTTATGTCCATTTCCTAAGAGCATTCTTGTTTATTTAATTTAACAAGAAAAACTAGTGGAAGTAATTAGGAAGGTGTCCTGAAGCCAATTATGGAAATACTTTATGCTGTCAAAATTATTTTCAGTGTGTTTTTAGTTTCTTTCTGTGTAAAGGATCTTGGGATGACTTTGTGTCCCTATTATCCTTCGTATTTCACCCTTTGGGCAGTTGAGGTGGAGACTTTGTGTTACACCTCATTCTGATGGTTACTACGCCCTTGTTACCTGTTGGTTACCCACCAGAATGAACTCCTGTGCCCTGTCGCAAGACCACTTCTAAAATAAGAGAAGTGTCTTCAGTATTGTTACTAGGATTTCTCCTTTGTCTGTGAACATCATCTCTGAAAAAAGAGAGATGGATGGTGTAGTCCTACCCCTGAGTGTTATTTTTTGCTTATTTATATAGTATATAGCTCCTCATATTTATAGGGAACCTCCCCTTGATGAGAGGAGAGATTTTTCCACCTCTGATTTGGTAAACCTGCACATCTAGCCAAAAAATCTCCCTATGCTGTGGTTGAAGAGACTTATTTTTCTCATCAGTTAGCTGGTGACAAAATATTCACCCAACAAATATCATGCATAGACCTCTTGTTTGATTTATTTATGAATGGAAAAATCTCTAAAAAAATATTGCACTTTAGGCTAATTAAAACGTTAATTGCATACATCATCAATAATGCCTTTGAGAAGTAATACAAATTCTCAGTTCCTAAAATATCATACAAACAAGATATGATCAACACATGGTTTCTCAATAACAATGTTAGTAGCAAGTAATAGCAATGGGTCAGTAACCCAAGAACTTTATAGTGTAGGGCCCCACCTTCACCATTCCATCTTTGTCTTCAAGCCAAGGGTAAAAATTTATATGACCCTTTTAAATGGGATATATGGTTTTTCAACCATTGCATATGTTAATAAGATATGGGCCCCTCTGTTGGACTTGATGCTAAAATCTAAGAAGGTCATATCAATTCGAGAGATCATTAGTTCCAACTTGATTTTTAGAATTAAAAAACTTGAAAGTTTATCGGATGGTAAATTTTACATGATGTCATGCATATTTGGTGCTATAATTACAATAATCCATGCACCAACTCAGGAACCCTGAAAACCATCCACAAAATATCCTTAGAACAAGATATGTGATGAAATTATTATTTTTCATAGCCGCAGATTTAGGAAAAACATGAAGAGGTTGATTAAAACCTTTTATCCTATGGTCTATCAGGTAATTTATGAAAATAATATGCCTAGGTTGTCTGATCAAATAAAAAAATCTATTCAAAAAATTGGGGATTGTTGGTTATACCCAAAGTGCACAATAATCAAAATAGAAGGTACTAGGGCACACCCTTTATACCTACCAAGGATTATGCCAAAGAAAGTTGTGAAGTATGGAATTATTGCTCAATTGATTGATAATATTGATACTAATTTGAAGAAGGCAAAGCAAGTATCCCTCCATCCAACCCCTCTCACTATTGATAGAATCTAATACAAAAGTTGGGAGTACTTGCAAATTGCAGAGAGAATTAGGACACCTTATGGGTTCAAGCAGGTACTTTTTAAACATTGGGATCACAGAGAGAATGTCATAGAACACCTCAAGAAATATGAAAATAAAATCAAGATCAACTATGGGCACTAGGCCTATGATTATGATAACATTTTCATGAATATTGAAGATGACTTTGAAGTGGCTATCAAGATGCATAGAACCAACATGTCGATGATCATGGTGCAAAGGATCCAATATGATCCTACTTTCACTAGAGGATGCCAAAAGTATTGAGAAGAAGGATAGGGTTTTCAAACCCATTTATGGACCCCCTCTTCAGGTAGAAGAAGAAATACAAGAAGAATTTGTCCCATATAGGGTAGCTCATACTGAAAAAAGAGTTGGGAGTCCAACTTCTACATACACAGTTGTTGTTGCCTCTCCACATTGCAGAGTTAAAGAAGAAAGGCCTAAAAATCCTAGTGGAGTAGCTAATATATTTTCCATGTTACCCTCTCCACTAACTATTACACAATAGGTAACTCTTCCTTCATTTTTGTCTCAAGTGCATGTTATTTCTTTTTCTTTAGCACCACCAATACCAATATCCTAAACTACTAGTCAACCCACTTCACCACCCATCATTCATCTATTAGTAACTACTCTTGTTATCCCATCGTCACCTACAATTGCCATTCCTTCATTCTATACTCCACCTCATATTCGGCTAACCTCTATCACTACTAAAACAATACTCACCTATACAAAGAATTCTAAGACCCCACTTGTTTCTCCCTAAGAGGTGGAGGTGAAAGAAGAACCTGCAATAGTTCCTAAACAATGAGGTGATATGAGAGTTACAAGAAGATCAGGCCTTGTCATAGTTTGTGACAGTGATGAAGAAAATAAAATATGGAAAATTAAAGATGAATTATTATCAGGGCTTGATATTAAAGAATCATGCTCAATTAGTGAGACCACAGAGTCAGATCTATAAGATGAGTGGCTATCTGTGGAAAGCACTCAATTAGGGAAAATAAAATTGATAGTTGAATCTAAAGAAGTTGACAAATTAGATGGTAGCTTAGTTGATATTGAATTATTATCAAATAAAGAGGGATATGTATAAGATGAGGAGTAATTAGAACTACAAATTACAGCTCAGGGGCCATCCCCAAGTACACCTCCAAGCTCTCTACCTCCAACCATTACAACAACTAATACTCTAGCTAGTCCTTCTTTGGTTATAAGTCCTTCAAGTCCACATTCTATAGCCACTTCTTCAATTTTAATGGTAAATATTGGTGCAACACATTATTTACATTCTTTGGATTCTTTGAGCCATATTACCCAACCCGAAGATATCACATTGCCCATTTTACCTACCATAGCCCAATGTGTTTCTTTGGACTGCATGGCCACCACTACTATGAATGATGGGGTTGTTTATACCTCTATTACTAACTATGTGTAAAATATATTATTTACCCCAGTGACCTATTCATTTTTTAGTGGAATCAATCCTTAGTCTTTTGGGCTTAACACCAGGGTACATTTTGAAAACTTGGCATTTACCTCCATTTTTTACATGCTGACCACTCCTCCTAGGATGACCACACAAATAGAAATGCCTATTGGATAGGCCACTCAGTCATAATCACCAATAGTCTCAGTTATCAAGGCAGTAGGGAAGGCTAAATACATAATTGACACACCAATGCAAAGACATGTTACTGGTTGGAGGAAATCATTACCTCCATTTCCTACAATAGGGACATCTTCCCCTACAGTTATGTTACCCCCTAGTTCATTCCTTTCAATCGCTCAAGATTAACCAACATAATCATTAGATCCTACTGAAAAAACAAAGCAACTAGTTGCTTCATGGATCGAGCAACTATAATAGGCAGAAGATATAGACAGGCGAAACTTAGTGATAACTGAGCATCCTATAGTTAGATTCTATTTTGACAAACATACTAGATCTTTGAGAACATTCAAGATGAATATCGAAGTTGTTGAGGGTCAATAAATAAAACTAGACCAGAGAGAAGATATCTTCTCTCTAATTAAAAGAAGGAAGTTAAACCCTTTAGACCCTGATAAAATTAGTGAATATCTGTATAGTGTTGTATATGCAATAGGGGGAGTTATAAAGGAAATGTTTAGAATTTTTTCTTAGGTAGTACAAAAGTAGGTAGAGTTTAACAACATCTAGGTCCCAAAGGTGATAGTGGATAGTTTATAGGGGATAGCGAGGAATTATTTTGACACTATTGAGTCAATATGGTCCCCAAAATCCATTTCTCAACCCAAATGGAAAGATATTTTTTAATTATTTAATAAAATAAAAGATATTGATGGTAAGCTTCATTTATTCGGTCAAGCAACTAGGAATAAAGCTTATACTCATTTGAATATTATAATTTAAATTAAATTTGCATAGGCCCAGAATTTAAAGTTGAAGTTAGTTTGAGAATTTGAGAATTTGATAATAGAGGTTGGTCCAAATATAATTTGGACAAGGAGAGCTGAAGAATATCACTCATGTGGCATAGAGCAAGCAAGGAGATAGAGATAGTGAGCATGCTTATACCAAAAGGAATGAAGGATAAAAGTGTTGTTGCATATAGGTATTGGATAAGAGACTCTTATGAGTTAATGTATGCATTTTTATCATATGGACAAGGAGATTGCATGGTTAGTTTCACATGACATGATTGTGGTGAAGGAAGGAGATAATAATCAAGATAGAGCTAATATAAAGAGGATGAGAATGAAAGAATATAAGGATGAGATGGGGCATTTGAGTTTGTTATCAACCCGAGAATGTGTTGAAGAGCATTATATTTTAGGTGTAGATATGGAGATAAAGTTGACGTTCAAAGAGGCCTTCCAAGTTAAAAAGAGTGAGCCATTTGAGTTGACAAGATGTGAGGAGTTTATTTACATATCAACTGAAGTGTTTGAATAAGTGAAGGAAGAAACTATAAATAGAGAATAGTGACATAAGGAATAATGCAATAATATGTTGATAGTAAGTAAACAAATCCAAGAAGAATTTAGGAGGTGGTGGTTGGTCAATAGTGGGTTTAAGTCCACAAGAAAAAGTACGATGCAAGAAAAAACATCTTAGTGGATGATCCATTGATCTAGAGGACAATTTAGAAAAGGTCCTAAAGTAGACCGAAACCTATACCATCGTGTAGGGCTTGTTGAGACCTTTCCAATGGTATGCATAATATGAGAAATGAAGCTCGTATGTTCCTTGTGCAGTCAATCAAAATAAGCCAATAGGAGGTTAAAGATGGTCAAAATACAAAAATTGACCATCATAGAATGTTAAAAATTTAGTTCCATGGCTTAGATCTCATTTCAAGCTTTTTGAAGCATTTTGAATGAACCAAATTCAAGTTCGTATATAAAAGTTATGACCAGTCAAAGTTAAGGTCAAACTTGGTCAAAGTGATGATGTGGCAGAAACGTGGACCAATGAGAACATGACACATGGAAGTCAATTCATGCAAAAATATTGGTTTTGATTTCTTGTATTTGTCTTTGACATGCATATTTGGCAAAAGGCCGGCTATGGGGACCATCGCTGGTGGAGTCTGCTTTTGTCTCAAATGGGAACCCTGTTGCC